>JACBWV010000384.1:65177-198526 GCA_013435795.1 Chlamydomonas sp. ICE-L | reverse complement strand
CTCAACAACTGGTTCCATGGGGCTGTCGATGTCTAGGTATTATGTCGTGGAAGTTTTTGCGTCATGGAGGTTAAGTTACCCAAGATGACCCACACATGCAGTTGATCAAACAGGTCCCTGATGAGAGGAAGGGTTGGCTTTAAAACGCCTCGGATAAATACCAAAATGGTTCAGCAGCCAACAGCCATGATGAGGAATGGCTTTGATGTCGCCTTGGGACATCCTCCTTACATAAGGCAGGATGCGAGATTCGTTCTAATATGCACCGTTTAGAATTGTGGGTTCCATTGGCCTTAACGCCAGAAAGAATGAAGGGTGGTGTATAGATGCTCCAGACATCCCTCGCTCAATGAGACACTGTCAAAGGTGTGGGTTCCAAAAACCTGAGGATGAATGGCCTATGTTTGATGCCCTTTTTATAATGAGATTCGCCTCCGCTACCATAAGCTTTTTTACAATATATTAGCATGTCCGGAGGATACCAACTTACCCGTATGGAATGTTGAATTTCTGCGATGGGGGGTCACATTCAGAACCTTTATGATGGAATGGCACTACGTCTTTTTGGAGCAACCTAGCCGACTTCTTTCTTACTTGTAGAAGAGCAATATCAGGAATCCTGGACTGCCTTAGTGGCACCGTAATTTAGCATCCCTTTTTTTTCTTCTTCTGGTGACTTCTCATTGGTTAGCGTTCTTACGCTCCGGGGCCACTGTGTGAAGTTTTGAGATCTGGGTCCGGCTCTAAGGGTTTAATACCGGGGCGAAAGTACTACGCCAAAACCAAAACGGTGTTGGTGTGAGTTTGGTTTGTGTTGTCCTCGACAGCCCCCCTGATGTACTGGGGTTTTTTGCTTGGTGGTGCTTTTTCTTTTTGTTTAAAGCACAGAGTCTCATACACCCTCGCGGTGTCAAGTAGACTTTAACATGTCATGTAATGTAATGTAATGTAAATTAATGTATGGGATGGCTGCTTTGACTACTCCCGACCTTTTCCACAGCCAAGAGAATATAGAAATTGTTGTTTACTGCCCACGAGGTTTCCACTAGGAAAAAATAAAAAAAAAAAGAGGAAAAAACGAGCTTGCATGCTGTCTCCAGGTCGTTGTTTGCAAACGGTATCATATCCTCAACACAGGTTACATGGGGATGGCTGCTTGACTCTCGACCTTTTCCACCAGCAAGAGAATCTAGATTGTTGTTTACTGCCATGAGTTTTCCACGAGACTACGATGCAGGTCTCCAGGTCGTTGTTTGCAAACGGTATCATATCCTCAACACTGGTTACATGGGGATGGCTGCTTGACTCTCGACCTTTTCCACCAGCAAGAGAATCTAGATTGTTTTTAACTGCCATGAGTTTTCCACGAGACTACGATGCAGGTCTCCAGGTCGTTGTTTGCAAACGGTATCATATCCTCAACACTGGTTACATGGGGATGGCTGCTTGACTCCGACCTTTTCCACCAGCAAGAGAATCTAGATTGTTGTTTACTGCCATGAGTTTTCCACGAGACTACGATGCAGGTCTCCAGGTCGTTGTTTGCAAACGGTATCATATCCTCAACACTGGTTACATGGGGATGGCTGCTTGACTCTCGACCTTTTCCACCAGCAAGAGAATCTAGATTGTTGTTTACTGCCATGAGTTTTCCACGAGACTACGATGCAGGTCTCCAGGTCGTTGTTTGCAAACGGTATCATATCCTCAACACATGGTACATGGGGATGGCTGCTTGACTCTCGACCTTTTCCACCAGCAAGAGAATCTAGATTGTTGTTTACTGCCATGAGTTTTCCACGAGACTACGATGCAGGTCTCCAGGTCGTTGTTTGCAAACGGTATCATATCCTCAACACTGGTTACATGGGGATGGCTGCTTGACTCTCGACCTTTTCCACCAGCAAGAGAATCTAGATTGTTGTTTACTGCCATGAGTTTTCCACGAGACTACGATGCAGGTCTCCAGGTCGTTGTTTGCAAACGGTATCATATCCTCAACACATGGTTACATGGGGATGGCTGCTTGACTCTCGACCTTTTCCACCAGCAAGAGAATCTAGATTGTTGTTTACTGCCATGAGTTTTCCACGAGACTACGATGCAGGTCTCCAGGTCGTTGTTTGCAAACGGTATCATATCCTCAACACTGGTTACATGGGGATGGCTGCTTGACTCTCCGACCTTTTCCACCAGCAAGAGAATCTAGATTGTTGTTTACTGCCATGAGTTTTCCACGAGACTACGATGCAGGTCTCCAGGTCGTTGTTTGCAAACGGTATCATATCCTCAACACTGGTTACATGGGGATGGCTGCTTGACTCTCGACCTTTTCCACCAGCAAGAGAATCTAGATTGTTGTTTACTGCCATGAGTTTTCCACGAGACTACGATGCAGGTCTCCAGGTCGTTGTTTGCAAACGGTATCATATCCTCAACACTGGTTACATGGGGATGGCTGCTTGACTCTCGACCTTTTCCACCAGCAAGAGAATCTAGATTGTTGTTTACTGCCATGAGTTTTCCACGAGACTACGATGCAGGTCTCCAGGTCGTTGTTTGCAAACGGTATCATATCCTCAACACTGGTTACATGGGGATGGCTGCTTGACTCCTCGACCTTTTCCACCAGCAAGAGAATCTAGATTGTTGTTTACTGCCATGAGTTTTCCACGAGACTACGATGCAGGTCTCCAGGTCGTTGTTTGCAAACGGTATCATATCCTCAACACAGGTTACATGGGGATGGCTGCTTGACTCTCGACCTTTTCCACCAGCAAGAGAATCTAGATTGTTGTTTACTGCCATGAGTTTTCCACGAGACTACGATGCAGGTCTCCAGGTCGTTGTTTGCAAACGGTATCATATCCTCAACACTGGTTACATGGGGATGGCTGCTTGACTCTCGACCTTTTCCACCAGCAAGAGAATCTAGATTGTTGTTTACTGCCATGAGTTTTCCACGAGACTACGATGCAGGTCTCCAGGTCGTTGTTTGCAAACGGTATCATATCCTCAACACAGGTTACATGGGGATGGCTGCTTGACTCTCGACCTTTTCCACCAGCAAGAGAATCTAGATTGTTGTTTACTGCCATGAGTTTTCCACGAGACTACGATGCAGGTCTCCAGGTCGTTGTTTGCAAACGGTATCATATCCTCAACACTGGTTACATGGGGATGGCTGCTTGACTCCCGACCTTTTCCACCAGCAAGAGAATCTAGATTGTTGTTTACTGCCATGAGTTTTCCACGAGACTACGATGCAGGTCTCCAGGTCGTTGTTTGCAAACGGTATCATATCCTCAACACTGGTTACATGGGGATGGCTGCTTGACTCTCGACCTTTTCCACCAGCAAGAGAATCTAGATTGTTGTTTACTGCCATGAGTTTTCCACGAGACTACGATGCAGGTCTCCAGGTCGTTGTTTGCAAACGGTATCATATCCTCAACACTGGTTACATGGGGATGGCTGCTTGACTCTCGACCTTTTCCACCAGCAAGAGAATCTAGATTGTTGTTTACTGCCATGAGTTTTCCACGAGACTACGATGCAGGTCTCCAGGTCGTTGTTTGCAAACGGTATCATATCCTCAACACAGGTTACATGGGGATGGCTGCTTGACTCTCGACCTTTTCCACCAGCAAGAGAATCTAGATTGTTGTTTACTGCCATGAGTTTTCCACGAGACTACGATGCAGGTCTCCAGGTCGTTGTTTGCAAACGGTATCATATCCTCAACACTGGTTACATGGGGATGGCTGCTTGACTCTCGACCTTTTCCACCAGCAAGAGAATCTAGATTGTTGTTTACTGCCATGAGTTTTCCACGAGACTACGATGCAGGTCTCCAGGTCGTTGTTTGCAAACGGTATCATATCCTCAACACTGGTTACATGGGGATGGCTGCTTGACTCTCGACCTTTTCCACCAGCAAGAGAATCTAGATTGTTGTTTACTGCCATGAGTTTTCCACGAGACTACGATGCAGGTCTCCAGGTCGTTGTTTGCAAACGGTATCATATCCTCAACACTGGTTACATGGGGATGGCTGCTTGACTCTCGACCTTTTCCACCAGCAAGAGAATCTAGATTGTTGTTTACTGCCATGAGTTTTCCACGAGACTACGATGCAGGTCTCCAGGTCGTTGTTTGCAAACGGTATCATATCCTCAACACTGGTTACATGGGGATGGCTGCTTGACTCTCGACCTTTTCCACCAGCAAGAGAATCTAGATTGTTGTTTACTGCCATGAGTTTTCCACGAGACTACGATGCAGGTCTCCAGGTCGTTGTTTGCAAACGGTATCATATCCTCAACACAGGTTACATGGGGATGGTTGCTTGACTCCCGACCTTTTCCACCAGCAAGAGAATCTAGATTGTTGTTTACTGCCATGAGTTTTCCACGAGACTACGATGCAGGTCTCCAGGTCGTTGTTTGCAAACGGTATCATATCCTCAACACTGGTTACATGGGGATGGCTGCTTGACTCTCGACCTTTTCCACCAGCAAGAGAATCTAGATTGTTGTTTACTGCCATGAGTTTTCCACGAGACTACGATGCAGGTCTCCAGGTCGTTGTTTGCAAACGGTATCATATCCTCAACACTGGTTACATGGGGATGGCTTGCTTGACTCTCGACCTTTTCCACCAGCAAGAGAATCTAGATTGTTGTTTACTGCCATGAGTTTTCCACGAGACTACGATGCAGGTCTCCAGGTCGTTGTTTGCAAACGGTATCATATCCTCAACACAGGTTACATGGGGATGGCTGCTTGACTCCCGACCTTTTCCACCAGCAAGAGAATCTAGATTGTTGTTTACTGCCATGAGTTTTCCACGAGACTACGATGCAGGTCTCCAGGTCGTTGTTTGCAAACGGTATCATATCCTCAACACTGGTTACATGGGGATGGCTGCTTGACTCCCGACCTTTTCCACCAGCAAGAGAATCTAGATTGTTGTTTACTGCCATGAGTTTTCCACGAGACTACGATGCAGGTCTCCAGGTCGTTGTTTGCAAACGGTATCATATCCTCAACACTGGTTACATGGGGATGGCTGCTTGACTCTCGACCTTTTCCACCAGCAAGAGAATCTAGATTGTTGTTTACTGCCATGAGTTTTCCACGAGACTACGATGCAGGTCTCCAGGTCGTTGTTTGCAAACGGTATCATATCCTCAACACATGGTTACATGGGGATGGCTGCTTGACTCTCGACCTTTTCCACCAGCAAGAGAATCTAGATTGTTGTTTACTGCCATGAGTTTTCCACGAGACTACGATGCAGGTCTCCAGGTCGTTGTTTGCAAACGGTATCATATCCTCAACACTGGTTACATGGGGATGGCTGCTTGACTCTCGACCTTTTCCACCAGCAAGAGAATCTAGATTGTTGTTTACTGCCATGAGTTTTCCACGAGACTACGATGCAGGTCTCCAGGTCGTTGTTTGCAAACGGTATCATATCCTCAACACTGGTTACATGGGGATGGCTGCTTGACTCCCGACCTTTTCCACCAGCAAGAGAATCTAGATTGTTGTTTACTGCCATGAGTTTTCCACGAGACTACGATGCAGGTCTCCAGGTCGTTGTTTGCAAACGGTATCATATCCTCAACACTGGTTACATGGGGATGGCTGCTTGACTCCCGACCTTTTCCACCAGCAAGAGAATCTAGATTGTTGTTTACTGCCATGAGTTTTCCACGAGACTACGATGCAGGTCTCCAGGTCGTTGTTTGCAAACGGTATCATATCCTCAACACAGGTTACATGGGGATGGCTGCTTGACTCTCGACCTTTTCCACCAGCAAGAGAATCTAGATTGTTGTTTACTGCCATGAGTTTTCCACGAGACTACGATGCAGGTCTCCAGGTCGTTGTTTGCAAACGGTATCATATCCTCAACACTGGTTACATGGGGATGGCTGCTTGACTCTCGACCTTTTCCACCAGCAAGAGAATCTAGATTGTTGTTTACTGCCATGAGTTTTCCACGAGACTACGATGCAGGTCTCCAGGTCGTTGTTTGCAAACGGTATCATATCCTCAACACTGGTTACATGGGGATGGCTGCTTGACTCTCGACCTTTTCCACCAGCAAGAGAATCTAGATTGTTGTTTACTGCCATGAGTTTTCCACGAGACTACGATGCAGGTCTCCAGGTCGTTGTTTGCAAACGGTATCATATCCTCAACACTGGTTACATGGGGATGGCTGCTTGACTCTCCGACCTTTTCCACCAGCAAGAGAATCTAGATTGTTGTTTACTGCCACTGAGTTTTCCACGAGACTACGATGCAGGTCTCCAGGTCGTTGTTTGCAAACGGTATCATATCCTCAACACTGGTTACATGGGGATGGCTGCTTGACTCTCGACCTTTTCCACCAGCAAGAGAATCTAGATTGTTGTTTACTGCCATGAGTTTTCCACGAGACTACGATGCAGGTCTCCAGGTCGTTGTTTGCAAACGGTATCATATCCTCAACACAGGTTACATGGGGATGGCTGCTTGACTCCCGACCTTTTCCACCAGCAAGAGAATCTAGATTGTTGTTTACTGCCATGAGTTTTCCACGAGACTACGATGCAGGTCTCCAGGTCGTTGTTTGCAAACGGTATCATATCCTCAACACTGGTTACATGGGGATGGCTGCTTGACTCTCGACCTTTTCCACCAGCAAGAGAATCTAGATTGTTTTTAACTGCCATGAGTTTTCCACGAGACTACGATGCAGGTCTCCAGGTCGTTGTTTGCAAACGGTATCATATCCTCAACACTGGTTACATGGGGATGGCTGCTTGACTCTCGACCTTTTCCACCAGCAAGAGAATCTAGATTGTTGTTAACTGCCATGAGTTTTCCACGAGACTACGATGCAGGTCTCCAGGTCGTTGTTTGCAAACGGTATCATATCCTCAACACTGGTTACATGGGGATGGCTGCTTGACTCTCGACCTTTTCCACCAGCAAGAGAATCTAGATTGTTGTTTACTGCCACTGAGTTTTCCACGAGACTGCGATGCAGGTCTCCAGGTCGTTGTTTGCAAACGGTATCATATCCTCAACACAGGTTACATGGGGATGGTTGCTTGACTCTCGACCTTTTCCACCAGCAAGAGAATCTAGATTGTTGTTAACTGCCATGAGTTTTCCACGAGACTACGATGCAGGTCTCCAGGTCGTTGTTTGCAAACGGTATCATATCCTCAACACTGGTTACATAGGGATGGCTGCTTGACTCCCGACCTTTTCCACCAGCAAGAGAATCTAGATTGTTGTTTACATCCACGAGTTTTTTAGGGTCGTTATTTAGCTGCCTAGAAGTTGCTGCTGGTAGCAGGAAAGAAAAGCAGTGGCAACTATCATGGTTGTTCTGGGAGCTGCCTGGAAGCTGCTGCTAGTAGCAAGAAAGGAAATCACTGGCCACTACCGGGTTGTTAAGGGCGCTGCGTAGAACCTGCTGATGGTTGAAGGAAGAAAAAGCAGTTGCCACTATCATGGTTGTTCTGGGAGCTGCCTGGAAGCTGCTGCTAGTAGCAAGAAAGGAAATCACTGGCCACTACCGGGTTGTTAAGGGAGCTGCCTAGAAGCTGCAGCTGGTAGCAGAAATAAAACCTGTGGCCGCTACCAATGTTGTTCAGGGAGCTGCCTAGAAGCTGTAGCTGGTAGCAGGAAATAAAACCTGTGGCCGCTACCAGGTTTGACCAGGGAGCTGCCTAGAAGCTGCAGCTGGTAGCAGGAAATAAAAGCCGTGGCCGCTACCAGGTTTTACCAGGCAGCTGCCTAGAAGCTGCAGCTGGTAGCAGGAAATAAAAGCAGTGGACGCTACAAGGTTTGACTAGGGAGCTTCCTAGAAGCTGCAGCTGGTAGCAGGAAATAAAAGCAGTGGCCGCTACCAGGTTTAACCAGGGAGCTGCCTAGAAGCTGCAGCTGGTAGCAGGAAATAAAGCAGTGGCCGCTACCAGGTTTGACCAGGGAGCTGCCTATAAGCTGCAGCTGGTAGCAGGAGATAAAAGCAGTGGCTGCTACCAGTGTTGACCAGGGAGCTGCCTAGAAGCTGCAGCTGGTAGCAGGAAATAAAAGCTGTGGCCGCTACCAGTGTTGTTCAGGGAGCTGCCTGGAAGCTGCTGCAGGTAGCAGGAAATAAAAGCAGTGGCCGCTACCTGGTTTCTTCAGGCAGCTGCCTAGAAGCTGCTGCTGGTAGCAGGAAATAAAACTAGTGGCCACTACCCAGGATGTTCAGGGGTAGCAGACTGTGTGGTAGGTGCACTTTTGATATTATACATCATGTACACCCAATCACGCAATAGCGGCAAGTCCTAAGCGCATCAACTATCGCTTGTGTTCAATGGAACACTCAGACTTCTTTCTCAAAATGCCATGTCCCGAGCGTGGGGGATTGTTACCCTTGCCCCAGCAGCCCTTGCACCATGTACAATTGTGGCCCTTGACAGAGACATCTACTCCCCCATGAGAAGAGCAAGGCCCACACTTGTTCACCCTCTTTGGGGGGTTTGGACGTGCACCCCCTTTTACGGATGGCATCGCAATTCCATGAGTGGTGGCCCCTGGCCTGGATGTTGCACCTGATGTCCTTGGAGGTTCAACAACAACTGTAGGAATCTTCTGCTGAACACCTGGTAGACGATCGTCAGGGCGCTGGAAGTCATCATCCCCTTGCAACAGCAACAACTTGGCGCTTTGCGCCTGCTGCATTGTCTTGATGTTCTGCTTGACGAACGACTCCAATGTCGGCACGGTCTTGAAGGACATGCTTCTGACCTCCTGCAGTTGTACCTTGGACAAGCTGCCTACCTGGGCGTTGAATGTCCCCATGAAGGCTGTGAAGTCGTACGAGTTTCCCTTTTGGAACTGACCCTGAAGCTGCCAAAACAGCTCTTGATCACTAGGCGAGAATGTGCTGTCGTAGAAGTCAGTCATGGTAGGCTGTCGGCCGCTTAACCTGATTCGCTTCAAGAAGGCAGGTGGAGAACGATGTTCACCGCTCCGCTTCGTAGAAGCATGAGGGCTCTTCAAAATAGCAGACTTGCTGGGGCCAGCTGACTTCTTGAGGCTGCCTCGTTGTGGACTTTCTGGCATTGTAGCAGCCGAGCTCTGTACCCTGTTGATAGGAATGAGGTCAAATCAGGGGTTATATATTGGATGGACAGGGATATGCAATATATACATAGATTGGCATTTATGTTCAGTAATAACAATCATAATTCCATAACATGCAGAACATAATGATGATAGAAAAGCCATTAGTAAAATGCAGGTACCTTCCTCCTCCTCCTCCCTCTCGTCATCATCGTCATCACCATCATCATCATCATCATCAAAAAGAGCAAGGACAGATCATACCAATATTGTATGATGGAACTTAGAAACCAATGCGAGTCGACTTACGGGAGAGTTTGCAAGTGCCTCCTGAATTGACGCACATCGCCGCCCAATCGACGAACACTCTGCATAGCCTCCGGCACCTCCACCTTGCCAGATAACACGGCCAGAATGAGGTTGACCATCATTAGCACCCAGACTCCACATTCTGTTGTGTCGGATCCATGTTGTAGGACAGGAGGGTCTCCAAGGGAAAGGCCCGGGTGCTCAAGGATGGCCTCCATCCCTGCATTCCATCCGACCAACCACTCGTGGATATCCAGAGATGAAAATTGGGCCTTTGTAGAGGGGTGAACAGAAGAGTTGTGGGGCGGAGACGGGTTGAGTGGGTCAATTTCTACAACAACAAGTTTGCCGTTGGACCTCACTGTAGCGACAAACAACCAGTGATATCCGAGCTCGGGTGGCAGCTGGGTGTTCACCATGCCAAGCCTAACTGCTGGCCTCTTGCCCGCCATCAGGCCCCGACTCACGGTCGTGATGTGAGCGGCTACACCGCTGACCTCGCACATTACATAGATGAAATCTGAGATGATACCATTGGACAACCATTGACCATCCTGAAGACCCTCTGGATGCCAGGGAGTCTGGTGGGCTGATAAGTGGGCTGACAGGGATGAAGCTACCTTATCCCAGACTAACCACGAAAGTCATGGGGTTGTCATGTCGCAGATCAGCCTGATTCATCAAAGGGGAGGTGGTGACAAGGGCAGCAGATTGTGAGCCGTCCTCTCTCTTGATGGCTGCAGTCGACATTCGAGGTGACAGCAATGAAATCCCCAAGGCCTGGCCAGAGAGCTCCTCTGTTGTAGATGCACGCAAGGGTGAGGTGCCACCAACAAATGGCAAGGGCACTTGATACGCGGAGTGCTCACCCACTCCCTCACTTTCTGACTCTTGCTCCGTGACATCTGTTGGATCCAATACCCCCAGGGGTTTGTCCAGCAAACCGAAAGCTCTCATTGGGGCTTGGTCAGAGCACCCTGTTGGAGTTTTTAAGAGGTGAGGTGAAAAAGCCTCCTCCTCTGCGTAGAAGCGTTCTTCATACGCCCGCATGCTATCTGCAGCTGGTTCGAGAACAGGTTCAGGTGGGGGAGATGTCAATGCCGAGAGCTCTACATACCCAAACTTCTCTCTTAGAGGGCCTGTCCTTGGGCGGGGCTGCAGGAGGTGTGCAAGCTTGGCTACTGTCAGCTGTAGTTTCTCCCTCGCGCCCTTTATGGCCTACTGGATGACAGGGTTGAACTTAGCATCAGCGGGGTGGCCTTCTACCTGCAAGCATCATTTGAACCCTATTTAGTGATACTATATGAACTCAAGAGAGTACCAAACTGGACTCAATGGCTGAGACTTTGTGTCATTGGAATAAGATTGCCGATCTGGACGATATAGGAGGATCCTGTGATATATTTGGGGATTTAGAAGGAATCTGGGATATAATTGATAGGAAGATTAATCAATCATCATTGATCAAGATTGCTGTGGGAAGATCGAGGAAGATACATCAAGTAGACTTATCTTGATTTGGTATTGTTGACTGCCAATATCCCCTGGGTACCAAATGTAGTAAGCAGTGGTGAGAAGGATCAACAAGAAATTCAAATTGAATGTTACCTTCTGGGACCTGGACTTGTTGTAGTTATAGATACTGTCAGATGTCCGGAGAGTCGCCGTGTCAACACCCAGAAGACCGGTTCCGTTCTTGGTGACTGCGTTGCGGTTCAAGCTTCTGTTCACATTCTCATTCTTGCTGCTGCCGCGCTTGCTGAAGTTGTCCTCCTCGGTGGCAGTCTTCCTGGTGATGTACATTTGCATGCCATCAGGATCTGCAAAAACAAAATCACAGTTGGTTGAAATGTGACAACTATTTAGGTACCGTGATATGATACTGCACTCAAAGGACAACACAAAATAGGCTTACCGCTGAATCTTCCCTTCTGCGCTAGAGCTACCTGCTGCTCAAACACTTTCTTCATCGTTGATTGGAACAGAAATTCCCCGCTTGCTGCATCTTTGGCGCCCTTGAACATGTGAAACCACTTCACGAGCGCATACGCAATCTCTTCGGGCCTCTTGTACACCTGCAAGGAAAGAGCTCACATACTTTATATACTCACTTGTCGGGCACTTGCACTACTCAGAAGGGTCCAGGGATAGGGGAATGAGGAACCAACAGACTTATTGCATACGTCAAAGTTCTTGAAATGTCTGAACAGTAGTGTGTACAGCAGTGTAGAACAGTTTTGAAGTATAAGAATTTGACAGGACCCCGAACCCTACATTTGCCAGGCCCAAGATAACACTGTTCACAAGGTACCACCAGCGAACAGCCTTCCAAAACACATCTTACCCTCTTGACACCCAAGTCTGACCACAGAGAAGGTCTCAACTTTGCCCCCAGTACTTCCTCATCCGTCATCTTGCGAAACTCCTCCCGCTTCTTCAACTGGGGCAAAACTCGGATGCGATCACCATGTTCCCAGTGGAACATGGAGAGGGACAAGGCATTGATAGCCGGCCCTACGTCACAAAAGAGAATTGACAGCCAGGTTCAATGTTGGGCATGAGCGTGGATGGTGTTTGTGCTCCTCGAGCGCTTCTGGTTGCATAACCACAGCAATCAAGGGTTTTGAGGGAATACCCGGTGGTCATAATATAATCAGTCATCGGACTGAGTGCACTATGAGGAGTCCCAAATTAAGTTGATATCACAAAACAATACAATTCAGTTGACACGAATAGTGAGGGGGGAAAAACTGGGACGAGAGCTGTAAATGAAGCTGGTAAATAGTTCACTCACAGTACAAAGGATGCGCTTGCCTCATCGCCTTCCCAAGGCGAGCAACCACATGCAGGCAGTCTTCCCTAAGGCCGTCATCGCTTTGATTGAGGGGAGTGCGCTGGCCCAAGGTAGGAAATGCCTCCTTGAACGCGGCTCCCGCACATGCTGAGTTGTCGAGATATGCTAGAAGTGGTCCCTGATGCAAAAACAGAACACTAACGTTGACAACGTCAGTTTGATATAGTGAAAATTGGGCAGATGGGCATGGAAAGTAACTAACCCAACAAGCATATTTGCAACAAAATGCGCTAAGTGGTTTATAACCAGTCATGGACATACACATACATAGATATATGCAAGAAGGATAATTAAGGCATCCTAGAGCAAGAAGTCACAGACTCACCGGTACACCGAGGAGCATATGCCTGTCATGCACCTTGCGCAGAAGAGTCTTCACCTCCCGAAGGGAGCATGTCTCAGTGCCAAAGTGTCCAATGCACAGCCCCTTCTCATTGCACACAGTAAGGAGCCAGTTGAACTTCCCTAAGGCACATAAGACACAAAACTAGTTGGGCGGGAGCGGGATATGGGACTTGGATGGACATCAAGCAATCATCAGAAGGAAAAGAAACCAAACAAGAAACCAACAAGAGGGATGGAATGCATACTACTTTTGTGACACTATATACTCACGTCCACGGACAAACTTGCAGACATAGGCCACGTGATCAATCGAGATGATCTCCGCTGTGTACGTTGCTTGAATGTCATCCTGTTAGAAACAAGCAAGTTGTAGTTAATTGGGATGGGTAGGAAACGTATGTAGCTCTATGTCTAGCACAGGCCACATGATGTGTATGAGCGCCACAAGCAAAGCCATTGGTGCAACCAGCCTTCTAAGTGGAATTCATTTGTAACATACCTGCAAAGCCAGACGCTCCCTGCCTTGGTACACGTACATGTCCCCAAATTGCTTAGATATGGGACGCCTGAGCTTGGCTTCCTCAAAATCTGCGACTTGGGCCACATTCGGGTTTTTCTTCACCACAAAGCGATCCATGGGGCCAGATATATGTTGTCGATCCTTGAGGAAGACATTGAACTCCAGGTATGCTAGCTCCGTGCGCTGCAGGCCCTCAACCTAAGTCAATAGTATTGGGCATAGTTGTAAGTACAAGGGAATGACATGTGATCTAAATAATCATATGATATGCACAACCACCTGACGTAAAGAACCACTTGATATAGACAACCCCATGCCCAACAGCATTCACTTGAAGCCACACACAAACAATGACACCTACTTCAATACAACGGATACCAAAAACATGTTTTCTTAAATACATGATGATGATGCAGCTGGTAGCAGAAAATATAAATCATCCACTATTGTGGCATGTGTCCCCTCAAGTGCTACCATATGCCCATATGGCTCACCACAGTCCATGCACCCTCCCAACTTTCCACACAAACCCATGCACGAACATGGAAAAAAAGGAACTTGCCTGAAGGGCATGGAACTTTGCTTCCAGATCATTCAGCCCTACACCACGAGGGAACAAGAAGTTTGTCTCGTCCAATGCGGAGTGAGAGAACAAGGTGGTGCAGCCATCCACAAAGAAGAAGGGATACAGATGAAGCACCACTGCCTCAAAGTTCAGCTCAATGAAGCGACGCTCCAACGCATTGACCCCTACAACAAGACATAGTATGGTGGTTGGTACATGTACGTAAATCACATACAATAATGGCATGTGTCCCCTCAAGTGCTACCATATGTCCACATGTTACCCCACAGTCCAGGCACCCCTCCCAAGTCTCCCCCCTCCACCCACCCACCCACCCATAATGGCATGTGTCCCCTCAAGTGCTACCATATGTCCACATGTTACCCCACAGTCCAGGCACCCTTCCCAAATCTCCCCCTCCACCCACCCACCCACCCACCCACACTCATACCACCTCCACCCCACCTACCCACCCACCCACACTCATACAACCCCCACCCCACCCACACACACATGCCCACCCACAAACACCACCTACCCATCATCATCATCATCAACCCCTAAAAAAAACCAATATCCAACCTGATCCTTTGCGCCTGTCGTTGGGGTTTCCAGGGCATGCCTTGTTATTGCAGCAGAAACTGGAGTACAGCGCCTTGAAAGTGGTACCATCAGTGTTGAAGCCAGGCCGCAAACCGTTGTTGAACCCCTTACCCTCTAGCACACTGCGGAACCCCGATGTTGGGTCATGGCTATTAGGGCACCAAAGCTCCTTCCCTCCATTTCCGTCGCTGTGGCGAATGAGGGAATAGTGGTCCACCTAGGCAGTATTTATATGTGAATCAGAGAAGGTACTCTGTAGACAAACAAAAACAAGCATTTTCTGCATCTCATGCATGCATGCCCCTCACCCTTTCTCATCCAGCCATGCCCATGCACATGCAGTCATGCCCCCGCCCTTGCTCATGCTCATGCAGTCATGCAGACATGCCCAAGCCCATGCCCATGCACTCATGCCCCTGCCCATGCTAATGCAGACATGCCCATGCCCATGCAGAAATGCCCATGCCCATGCAGTCATGCCCCTGCCCCTGCTAATGCAGACATGCCCATGCTCATGCCCTTGCCCATGCTCATGCAGACATGCCCATGCCCATGCAGTCATGCCCATGCCCCTGCCCTTGCTCATGCAGTCAAGCTCATACCCATACCCATGCCCATGCACATGCAGTCAGGCCCCTGCCATGCAGTCATGCAGACCTACCCCTGCCCATGCAGTCATGACCCTGCCCCTGCTAATGCAGACATGCCCATGCCCATGCCCTTGCCTATGCTCAACCAGTCATGCCCATGCTTATGAGGCCATGCCCCCGCCCATGCTCATGCAGTCAGTCTCCTGGACGATATATCCGGACGCACCTGAGGCGATACTCGGTAGATAGTCACTAACGAATCTTGGATCACGCTCGGGTCGAGCGGCTTGCCAATACGGAGAGTATATCTCATTTGGCGAGCGAGTTCTTCTTGGGGGGCGCGAGTCGGGTGCAGGATAATGCTGCCATGCTTGGACTCATCGTACGCGGGTTCTAAGCGACCTTTGCGAAGCACTGGGTACCCGCTTGTTTGCTTCCATTGATCGCATATTGTCTTGAAGCGTCCATCGACCGCCATGTATCCCTATCTATGAGACGCGGCGTGGCGACGCCACGTGGTGACTGTAAGTAGAACAGGTATGAAGGCTGGGAATTAATTGGACAGCATCTTCTGAGTAGGGCTTGACGATTACATGCGCCATGCGGCAATTGCCATGCGTTTCATCACAGCGAGAGGCGGACTAGCAGTGAAATGCCAATAAGGTGTTTCCGATGAGATGCCTTAGCAGTTCGAAGTTGAAATTGAATTCATTTGAAGCAAGTTCGAGGAAACGTGTTGGACTGTGGAAAAGATGGGCCCGTTTGAATGTTCGCAGTGGAAAAGTTTGAGGGCTTATGGAAAAGTTGCCCAGGCGGACTTTTGGCCTGGCAGTACAAAAGGGGGGGGGGGTTCCTGAGTCTGGGTTGTGGTGACGTGGCTTGTGTTCCGAGAGTTTCTACAAATAAGTTTCCCACGGGAGACAGGTCGGCAAAAGTGCTCCCAGGTAGGCGACAGGTAGGAAGGTAGGAAGATAGGCGAATCGTCAGTCGTCGGTCGGTCGGCGGTCGGTCGGCGGTCGGTCGGGCAACGGATTTCGAGTTCCGGATTCGGTGTTCGCAGTACGGTTACGGTTACGGTATGATTTGTGGAAATCACTGATCTATAGCAGAACAGTTATCCCATATATACCTATACTATAACAGTCAGTTACTATAGTAGAAACGTGAGGCTCAATGTCCGATTCGCTACATAGACTGCGCCACACAGCACACACCACCACTTATATCCACCACCCATACCGACACCCACACACACATCCACACCCACACTTCGTGTGGTCGGACAGACGCGTCTGCAGACGGACAGCGGGATTGTTACACCACAATTCGCGCAAGTTGGGCAGTACAGTCAGATCTTGTAGTTCGGGCAGTAGTTAGTATCCGTGTCTCTACAGTGTGTGATGAAGTATTGAAACCCGAATCTACCAGATCTGACTGTACTGCGCGAATCGTGGTGTAACAGAGGTGACCCCGGGGGCTCATGCCGCCCAAAAGGGGGGGCTCCGCCCAAAAGTGTCTAGGAGGGACGCTGTCAGGACACCACGGCGAGCTTCTAACCATTGGGGTGACAATTGCCTCATGCGAGCACTGTTTCTTCTTAGGGCTACGTAGGATAGCTTCCTACACGCTCCATTAGCTAGACACTGGGTCAATCCCAAAGCTGTGAGCTGCATTGGAATGCCCATCATGTCACCTCGAAGACACACTAGATAGCTTCAGGTTTGGCCCAAGGGTGGGGGAAAGGAGCTATCAAAATTGAACAGTGCAAGTGAGCTTCCTTGAGTGGCTTAAACTTGATTTGGTCACGCACCAAGGTCTAGTCTATGGCAAACAGTTTGACACTGGTTTGTGGCCCAGTAGAAGGCAAAGTATGTTGTTGTTGTTGTTGTTGTTGTTGTTGTTGTTGTTGTTGTTGTTGTTGTTGTTGTTGTTGTTGTTGTTGTTGTTGTTGTTGTTGTTGTTACAGTCCAGGGGTAGGCCAAATAGGTTAAAGGGGCTTTGTCGGAAGGGCTTCCAAAGAAAAAGCACTATTGAACCGAATCCCACACAACCGTTTTTCCGACGGGGGCCCTGATTTCGGCTACAGTGATCATTTAATTGTATAATAGAATGAAATCATTACCCGGTATCTCATCTGGGATGTTAATTTAATTGTGCGACTCTGATCGCACTTTTTTGTAAATTGGTAAATTGGTAACCTTGGCACGCCTAGCCTTGCTCGGCCAGTAGACAATTGTTGTCCATGTTCTCGTTGGCTCGTTTGTGGGAAAAGGGTGGCGCCTTTTTCGGATGCTTTCGGTGATGGCCTACCGGAGTACCAGCAGCCTTCTTTACAGGGTACTCCGGCAAAGTGGCTAGGGCAGCTGGGGGTGGTGGCGTGGAGCTGCGTTGCGTGCCGGATCTGCTTTGAGTGCTAGAGCTGCTGGTGATGGGGCTGCTTTGCGTGCCAGATCTGCTTTGAGTGCTGGAGCTGCTAATGGCGGGCCTGCATTGCGTGCCGGATCTCCTGTGAGTGCTAGACCTGCTGGTGATGAGGGTGCTCTGGGTGTTGGAGCTGCTTTGGGTGCTGGAGCTTTTGTAGTTGACGAGATTGTTCAGGAGGACATCCTGCTCTGTGTCCTGCTAAGCAAACAATTTAACAGCCTGCGTCCTGAGAAGCAACCAATATAACAGCCCGCGTCCAGAGAAGCAACCACTTCAACATCCTGCGTCCTCAGAAGCAACCAATTTAATAGCCTGCGTTCTGAGACGCAACCGAACCAGCATAGCTTTTGTCCTTGGACGCAACCAACCCACTAAAGGTGAGTGTGCGACACAACGGACCCTTTCCACATTGCGTCTCAGGAGCCAGAATGTAACAAAAACATGTATTCATGTCAAACATTTGTATAGTGTCTCCCACCTACCTTCCATTGTATGTATCTTACGATTTTGTGAGACTTTGAGCTTGCAAGTGGTGATGGCCCACCACAACTACTGAAGTCTGCATATTGAGCACACACTTGTTGATGGAAGTCAAGCCTCTCCTTGGGAGGCTGACCCCTACACCCCAAATTTCGAAAATAGGTTTTAATACCACCACAAAGTTTTAAAAGCAGGTGATGTGTTTAAAATTAAGAGGCCCAATCAGCATGCACTGTAGCATGGTCTCATAGATAGGAATCATTGCACAAGTCAGACACACTTTGTAGGGAAGAGATAGTGTTTGGGAGTCACTAAAGTGAGAGTCAATTTGTTTACACCAACAGGGAGTGGCCACATCAGTTGCATCATATACTCATTGGGTTGTATATACCTCACATGGCAACTACATTTTACATTGGAGCTGACAATCGAAGTCCAAATTCATTTATGACACACACACTAGGATAGGCACCCATTGGCATTAGTTTGTTATTATTGTCCACAGCAGAAACAGCAACCCAAGCTAATTGCTACTAGTTATTACACATGCTAGGTGCCCATGTCAACATAAAACCTGTCATAAATATGAATCAAACACAATAGGATGTACGGCCTCCATCCTATCATAAAACCCATCCACGAGGCAGTTGGTCCCATAAGTAGGCAACTGGTCCCTTGCAATGCAGTAGTTGGTGCCACTAGCTTAGTTATGCTGCTGTGCTTGATCTGAGGCCAAGCTTGCTATATTCTGGCATCAGGGTACTACACTTTGTCAACTTGGCCAGCGCTTAAAGCGCACAAACGTCAAATTGGCCAGCGCTTTCTAGTGCAAAAAGCGCAAAAACTGCGCGCTACGCCCCCAGGGGGTTGAAAAAACTGCGCAAAACGTGCAGTGGGGCTCAAGAAGTGTGCGCAAAATTGCGCTGCCGCGCGCTTTGTAGTACCCTGCTTGGCATACCACCCCTTTCAGGCCTTCTCTTTAGCACCCACGATGCTGTTGGCAAGCATGCCCCACACATTTTCTATGATATTCATATCCCAAGACTGAGGGGGGTACCCTTCCACCAATCTGATGCCTAGATCATGCATATAACCCTTGGGAATTTTGCAGTGTGTTGACTAGCATGGCCCATGACCACTTGTGGCACGTGCCCACTCCCTGCGGGGTACCAGCCATCCAGCTTCTGTTTTGGCTATGTTTTGAGGTGTAACACGTTAATTTTGTAATTGAGTCATCAGAAAGGGAGAGGATCCTTCTTGATTTGGATTAGGAGGGGGTCAGGAATGTGCTCATGGCGCATGGACATGCATTGCACCCATGCAGGGTGTCATGTTCCATAAAATAAATAAATGTAAAAAATGAGCATAAGGGGTAAGTTGATTTTGGGACCCCCTAGGGTACCCACCATTTAGCGGGTAGGGGTACCGCCAAATTTCTGCTAGGTTGGCTTTTAGGCGAACACAGCCAAAATCAAGTCTCCCGCTAACATTCCTGCAAAGCACTACAATGAGGTGCAGTAAGCGTTCAAGGTTTCAGAAGAAATCCCTTCAGAGAGACTGCAATGTGAGTCGAAGGGTCGTAAGGCGGAGCCTTGTAAGTCTTGCGCGTCAAAGCCTTGTAAGTATGTTCCAGCCGTCGAATGAATGAGCAATGTTCCTTGTTTGGGCTACGCATACCAGTGTCTTGTCAGCTCAGTGTTTTTATTTTCAGCTAAAGCAGCAGCTTCTAGGCAGCTCCCCTGACTGGCTACTCAGCCTAAGCTAATGCAACCTAGTGTGTCTAGAACCCGACAGCATCTGCTTTCCACAACTTTCGAAATCTCGGGGCTTAGCCCAGTGGCTGGCTCAAAGAGCTGCCTAGAAGCTGCAGCTCGGAGCTGAAAAGAAAAGAAAAACACTGAGGCAGCTCATTTCAAGGTTTCAAGATAAATCCCTTCATGAAGACTGTAATTTATGGCGGGGTCATCGGCACCCTTTTTTGAACCTCTCAACACACCCTTCCCACAAAGAGTGCACCTGTACAAGCCTAGTGAAAGGATGATGGACACCCTCAAATTTGCAGTGAGCATCGTTTTACCATATGTTTCATTAGTAAACAGAGCATGAGATCACTGTTGTGCACGGTCAGCAATGAGATCATTGTTGTGCACGGTCAGCAACGAGACCATTGTTGTACACGGTCAGCAATGAGACCATTGTTGTGCACGGTCAGCAATGAGACCATTCATGTGCACGGTCAGCAATGAGACCATTGTTGTGCACGGTCAGCAATGACTCAATGATACCACTGTTGTGCACTGTCAGCAATGAGACCATTTTTGTGCACGGTCAGCAATGAGACCATTCATGTGCACGGTCAGCAATGACTCAATGATACCATTGTTGTGCACGGTCAGCAACGAGACAATTGTTGTGCACAGTCAGCAATGAGACCATTGTTGTGCACGGTCAGCAATGAGACCATTGGTGTGCACGGTCAGCAATGACTCAATGATACCATTGTTGTGCACGGTCAGCAATGACTCAATGATACCATTGTTGTGCACGGTCAGCAATGAGACCATTGTTGTGCACGGTCAGCAACGACTCAATGATACCATTGTTGTACACGGTCTGCAATGACTCAATGATACTATTGTTGTGCACGGTCAGCAATGAGACCATTGTTGTGCACGGTCAGCAACGACTCAATGATACCATTGTTGTGCACGGTCTGCAATGACTCAATGATACTATTGTTGTGCACGGTCAGCAATGAGACCATTGTTGTGCACGGTCGCAATGACGCAATTGATACTATTTTTTGCAACGTGCAGCAATGAACCATTGGTTGCACAGGTCACAACGACTCAATGATACCATTGTTGTGCACGGTCTGCAATGACTCAATGATACTATTGTTGTGCACGGTCAGCAATGAGACCATTGTTGTGCACGGTCAGCAATGAGACCATTCATGTGCACTGTCAGCAATGACTCAATGATACCATTCATGTGCACGGTCAGCAATGACTCAATGATACCATTGTTGTGCACGGTCAGCAACGAGACAATTGTTGTGCACAGTCAGCAACGAGACCATTGGTGTGCACAGTCAGCAACGAGACCATTGTTGTGCACAGACAGCAACGAGACCATGGTTGTGCACGGTCAGCAATGAGACCATTGTTGTGCACGGTCAGCAATGAGTCCATTGTTGTGCACGGTCAGCAATGAGATCACTGTTGTGCACGGTCTGCAAGAGACTTGATGGAACCCACCCTGCTCATCTCCGTTTCCAGGAGCTCGATCGACCATTGCTGTTGCAGTTCATCCAATCCTATATCGGCTTCCCTAGCTCTGTCCTTCCAATCGTCACCTTGAATTGTGCCGAGAAGTGCCGAGTTGCGAGGAGACCTTTTAGCTGCCCGCCTTGCCTGTCCGGTGATAGAGCTTTTTCCAGAAGACATTCGCGTTGAGGCATCACCTGCCCCCATCTTGGAAATCTTAGGCATAGGTAGTCCACCGGGCTGCATGCCAAAATTGTATGCCGACTGCTGACTTGATGATGATGGCCCCCCTGGTTCGGAAATTCCAGGCATGGACTGGTGCCTGGAGGACAATGGACCCCCTGGTTTGGAAATCTTAGGCATAGGGAGTCCACCGGGCTGCATGTCGAAATTGTATGCCGCCTGTTCCCTAGAGGTTGATGGACCCCCTGGTTTCGCAATCCTAGGCATGGGCAGTTGCTTGGAGGACGATGGACCCCCTGGTTTAGAAATCCTAGGCATAGGGAGTCCACCGGGCTGCATGTCGAAATTGTATACCAGCTGCTGCCCAGAGGGTGATGGACTCCCTGGTTTGGAAATTTCAGGCATGGACAGCCGCCTGGAGGATGATGGACCCCCTTGTTTTGCAATCCTAGGCATAGGCAGTTGCCTGGAGGAAGATGGACCCCCTGCTTTGGAAATTCGAGGCATGGGCAGTTGCCCCGATCTCAAGTCCTGCAAAATCATTGAAAGGGAATGAGAAGTAGACGCAGCTTCTTCTGAACCTCTGACGCCCCCAACCACCACCCCCCCACCATCTCCACCACGTGGAACTTGATGAGGGAGTTCTGAAACTCCTACTTGTTCTTTGGAGTCATTTCGGCCTAACTTGGCACCACCACGAACTGTATCAAATGACTCACGTTCTGGCCATGCACTTTCAATCGTGTGGAGAGGTTGTGAAGTGCTTGAAGAGGAACTAGCCCTGGCTCTTGACTCCATGCCCGAGGTGCCAGCATCTGTGGGTGCGGAGCTCATTCTCTGCAAAGGTTGTGAAGGTCTTGAAGAGGGATTCAAGCTGGTACTCGACTCGGTGCTTGAGATGCCAGCATCTGGGGGGGTGGAGCTCAAGCCCCTCAAAGCATCTAAACCAGTTTTATCAAATCGCAACATCATCTCCAGCCACAGTCTAGCCACATCAGGGTCAATGTTGGTGGTGGCTGGGTCCATACTGGAGTGCCATAGCAGGGGATGGCCCTTCTCCACCACCTCAATCGCGGACGCAAGGCTGGTGCGTCTGGAAGAGAGACCAGCAGGAGCGTGCAAGCCTGGGAGTATCTCAATGGACTTGGCATCTTGGGAGGATCCACTCTTGCCAAAACGCTGGACACGGACAGTATTGTGTCCAAGTGCTACTCGTGTCTCATCCCAAGACTTGACTTGCCACTCAGTCACAAGCTGTTGCCATCTAGCGGTGGCCACCACAGCCCTGACCAACATGTTGAACAACTGGTTGCGGGTATGAAGCAAGGCAGCCCCAGACTGCACAGGCATGGTGGCATTCATCAGCTGGGGTCCATGGAAGTTGGATGTCCAGTGAGAAGTCTTAGGATCAGGGAAGCCCTCTCCCAACATCTGCATCAGTGTCTTCGCAGGAAGCTGCAGGAAGGGCACCTGAGTCATTGTTCGCGGAAGTGTCAGTCCCAGTAGATCGTCTCGATTCATGGGACCCTCCCAGGCAACAGTGCTTCGCCCCGGGAAACTGACTGCTTGCAGACCTTTTTCAGTCTTGTTTCTAGCTCTGAAGAATTTGATCTCTGATGACTTCTTCAGCGGTAAGTTGGTGCCCTGGGACTCGTCAACTGGACTGTCTGATGAGTTGACGACCTTGTCATTCTCCAGAGGGACAACCTTGTTCCCAATCTTTTTGAGTCCCTCAAGATGGCTTCTCAACACCACTATCTTCTCGTGTTCTACTCCGTCCTCCTCACTAGCTTCAGCACCTTCAGCGATGGGTCGACAATTGTCTTGGATTGCAAACGTGGGTCCTTGCACCAGGTCCCTGTGGGGAACATGCAGGGTATTGCCCATACTCTTGTGCAGCTCGGTGGCGACGTCTAGTGCACGGATAAGCACCTGCAAGCACATGTGGGACTTCAGGTTAGCAACCGATCGAGTCAAAATCTAAAGACAGTATGCAGGGTATGGCCCATATGCTTGTGCAGGTCAGTGGCGGCTTCCAGTGCACGCATAAGCACCTGCAAGCACATGTGACACTTTCTGTTATCAATCGATATAGGTAGAATGTGGGCATCTGATAGTATGGTATGGTGGTGGGATGGTATGGCCCATACTCTTGTGCAGCTCAGTGGCGGCGTCCAGTGCAGGGATAAGCACCTGCAAGCACATGTGGAACTGTAGGTTGGCAACCGATATACGCAACATCTGGCCGGCTGATAATATGGTATGGTAGTGGTAGGGTATATTATGGTAGTGGTATAGTAGTGGTGGAAAAAGACCACCTGAGTTCTGACTGCTTGGTCACAATGCACTGACTAAATTGTTGATAAGGTTGTTAAGGTTGTTAAGTTTGTAAAAGTTAAGTTCCGACTGCTTAATCACAATGCACTGACTAAACTGTTGTGACGGTTGTTAAGGTCAGGATGAAGGCCGTTAAGGTAGTTAAGGTTGTTGAGGTTGTTGAGGTTGTTAAGGCTGTTAAGTTAATTAAATCAAGAATGAAGAGTGCATGGAAATGAGAAGAGGAAGTAGATACAAATAATAAATAGAGTCAAATAATAAGAGGCAAGCAATAAGAAGAGACAATCAATAAAAAGAGACGAGCAAGAAGCGACAAATGGGCCTAGGGGCGCGGTAGGTGTTCACATACCTATCCTGTATAAGGTCAGGCCTTCAAGGTAGAGGGTGTGTTCCACCTTTTGGAGACTAACCTGTTGATACTGAGAATCATGAAGCATCCCCTTATGCCATATCATACTTGCTATATATATATTTATCTGGTACCATGCTTGCTTGGTTACATCTCCAGAATGGTATGGAAGTGGTGTGGTAGTGGTAGTGGCATGGTATGGTAGTGGTATGGAAGTGGTATGGTCGTGGTAGTGGTATGGTATGGTATGGTATGGTATGGTATGGTATGGTATGGTATGGTGTGGTATGGTATGGTAGTGGTATGGTAGTGGTATGGTATGGAAGTGGTATGGTAGCGGTATGGTATGGTATGGTATGGTATGGTATGGTGTGGTATGGTATGGTATTTTATGGTATGGTAGAGGGATGATAGTGGTATGGAAGTGGTATGGTAGTGGTAGTGGTATGGTATGGTATGGTATAGTATTTTATGGTATGGTAGGGTATTGCAGTGGTATGGTAGAGGGATGATAGTGGTATGGAAGTGGTATGGTAGTGGTAGTGGTATGGTATGGTATGGTATGGTATAGTATAGTATGGTATGGTGGTGGAATGGTATGGTATGGTATGGTATGGAAGTGGTATGGAAGTGGTATGGTATGGAAGTGTAATTAGGTTAGGTATATTCCGAGACTAACCTTCCGATACTGAGAATCATGAAGCATCCCCCTATGCCTGGTGCCATGCTTGCTTTGTTCCATCTCCAAGGCTGTTGCGATGAGCAAGGCCTGTGTCATATGCTCGTCAATGTACACGGCACCCACGCGCACTCCCTTTACTTGCTGCATAGCTCCATTGTGCTGATTCACACCAGGGAGGATACTGTCAGACAAGAACTTGCGCAGCTCGTCAAATGTCTCGGGCTTGGATTTGTCCATGGTTGTGGGCCCATCTGAATCATCAGGGTGATGAGATACTATGCGGCCAGAAGCTCGCGTGATGGGCAGTGCAGGTTTCCTAATCAGGCGCTGAAGGCGGATCCACATGCTTGGAAACACAGTCAGCTTTAGGTCACTAAGCACTGATCCAGAGCTTCCTTTTGCCAGGTCACTCTTGAGGACAGAGAACACATTCAGGAGGTGGGCCAGCAGGAAGACAAGAAGTACATTCTGCATGAAGAAGAAGCTGAAGATAGACATGAGGGCAACAACAAAGTGCTCAATCGGGAGCACTATCAAGCCGAGGGGGGTGTCATCATCACGAGCTTCCACGAGTGTCTTGAAGCTGTGACTATCAGAAAGGAAAGCATTGGTAGTGTCCTGCATTCGACTGACATCAACCAAGCTCAAAGCAGTATCTTGAAGCGCGTCCGTGTAAGTCGCTACTTCCACATGCCGCCATCCCAGCATTATGTAGGCTGCCACAGCAAACATCAGCAACACAACCAAGAACAGGAGGAATACATGGACGAGCAAGGGCATAGCTCGAACCAAGGTATCTCCAATAATGCCAAGGCGTTGCTGGAAGGAGAAGCTAGAGATAAGCCTCAAGATAAGCATGATAATGATAACCGCCTGGATAATGCCGTAGGTAGTGTAGTACGATGCCAGAGTGTGTGCCATAGACATCACTTCAGATAAATCATCCATGTTTGGATCATCGGCCTCCGGCAACAGGTATCTCCCTGCCATCCCTGCACTCCATGGAGATGAGATGTTGAGGGAATCCAGTACATTGTTGTCAATGCCGGCTGTTGTGGCAGTCAAGGACCCGGTTAGTAGCGATTCAATGGTGGTTGCCTCCTGAATGGCTACAGCATCTTCCCGTATTGGGAGCAGCCAGTTGGCCCTACCAGTGACACTGTCGTACACGTTGTATGTGTATCTGGCCTCAAACTGCATGGGTGGGGGGTGGGGTGGGGGGGGTGGGGGGGTTAAAAATACAAGCTTATCTCCGGGCAGGGAGTACTAGAGATCTAGGGATCTATGTTGGAGTTTTGAAAAGATAAATCAAAAGTTGGCCCGACCAGTTACACTGCCATACACATTTCTTGTGTATCTGGCCTCAAGCTGCACAAAAGTGTGGTTCAGCAAAATGTGGATTCTTTCACGTGGAGTTATACAAGGTAATGGCATACAACTATATAACTGGGCTAGATGAGAGAAGATGGAGCTTACCAAACAGAACAGCCTGGGATTAGGGAGGGCAAGTGTTTGTGCAGAGTATTTGCTTGCATGTATTTTACAGTCCAAGGGTAGCCAAATAGGCTAAAGGGACTTTCCCACCCTTCAAAACAGGAAAGGCAGTTAAAAAACAAGAATTAGTGAACTGAACCCCAGCAAATGAACTGAACCCCGGAAGGTGGAAGGCGCACATGAGCATTTCTATGGCGATGACGTACCTCCGTAGCATACTTGCCCATGTAGAGAGACCACACAACGCCTCCAGCAACCATGACACCAACTAAGAGGAGGTCATACACGAGCTTGCTGTCTGTAGGTAATGCCCCGAGGCCACGTTTCAAGCTCCACTCAGCCCCCACAGGGTGACTTGCCTCCACCCTTCCATAATAGTGGATGCTGTCAACCAGGTGCCACATGGTGTAGAGGGTAAAGAAGCCGATGAGAATCCAAAGGGGCACAAGCTCCTTACCAAACACCTGCTCATGCCAGGTGGCCAGGTGGAGATAGAGGGGGTGAGGGCGGGGAGGGAGGTGGAGGGGTTGATGGAGGTGGATGAGGAGTGTGGGGGGGGGGGGTGGGGGGGGGGGGGGGGGGGGGGGGGGGGGGGTAGTGATGGTAGGAGGTGTCGGGTTTGTAGTGTGGATGTCGGAAGCGGTGGCTGACGGTGCTGGGGTATTTTTTTTTTGTTTTTTTATTTTTTTTTTTTTTTTTTTTTTTGTTTTTTTTTCTTTTTTTTTTTTTTTTTTTCTCTTTCTCTTTGGTTTTTTTTTTTCTTATTGTTTTTTTTTTTCTTTCTTTTTTGTATTTTTTGTTTTTTCTTTTCTTTTTTTTTTTTTTTTTTTTTGTTTTCTTTTGTGTTTTTTTGTTTGTTTTTTTTGTGTTTTTTTTTTTTTTTTTTTTTTTTTTCTTTTTTTAGGTTGTTTTCTTTTTTTTTTTTTTTTATTTTTTTTTTTTTTTCTTTTTCTTTTTTTTTTTTTTATTTTTTTTTCTTTTTTTTTTTTTTTTTCTTTTTTTTTTTTTTTTTTTTTTTTTTTTATTTTTTTTTTATTTTTCTCTTTTCTCTTTTTTTTTTTTTTTTTTTTTGCTTTTCTTTTTCTTTTTTCTATTTGCTATGTTGTTTTTTGATTTTTTATTTCCTTACTTATTTTTTTTTTTATTTTTTTTTTTATTTTTGTTTGTGTTTTATTTGTTTTTTCTATCTTTTATTTTCTTTTTTTTTTTTTTTTTTTTTTTTTTCTTTTTTTTTTTTTTGTCTTTTTTGTTTTTATGCTTTTTTTTTTGTTTTTGTTATTTTTTTTTTTTTTTGTCTTTTTTTATTTTTTTGTTTTTTATTTTTTTTTTTTTTTTTTTTTTTGGCGTGGTTTTTTTTTTTTTTTTTCTTTATTCTTTGTATCTTTTTTTTTTTTTTTTTTTTTTTTTTTGTTTTTTTTTTCTTCTTTCTTATATGTTTTTTTCTTTTTTTGTTTTGTTCTTTTGTTTTTTTTTTTTTTTTCTTTCTTTTTTCCTTTTTCTTTTTCGTTCTTGTTGTCTGTTCTTCTCCTTTCTTTCTTTAATTCCTTGATTCTTTTCTGTGCTTTCGTTTTTTGTCTTGTGTTTTTTGTCTTATTCGGTGTGCCTGGTGCCTGATGGTGGCGGTGAGCATTGGCTGTGGTCTTTGGGCCCCCTGTCGGATGGAGGTATACTTCCATAATAGTGGATGCTGTCAACCAGGTGCCAAATGGTGTAGGGGGTAAAAAAGCGGATGAGAATCCAAAGGGGCACAAGCTCCTTACCAAACACGTGCTCATGCCAGGTGGATAGGTGGTGGTAGAGGGAGTGGTGGAGGTACGATACTGTTCATGCCAGGTGGACAGGTGGTGGTAGAGGGGGTGATGGAGGTACAATACTGCTTATGCCAGGTGGACAGGTGGTGGTGGAGGGGTGATGGAGGTACAATACTGTTCAGGCCAGGTGGACAGGTGGAGATGGAGGGGGTGAGGTCAGGAAGGGAGGTGGAGGGGCTGATGGAGGTGGTGGTGGTAGTGATGGCGGTGGTAGTTGGGCACGGATGGTACAAGACATGTGGGATGGAGGTATGCTTTGCTACATGCGGACATGGCTTATCTAGGACATGGCTTACCTAGGTTTCCAATGGAAGCATGGCTTATCTAGGACATGGCTTATCCAGATCTCAAATGGAAGCATGGCTTATCTAGGACATGGCTTATCTAGGACATGGCTTATCTAGATTTCCAATGGAAGCATGGCTTATCTAGGACATGGCTTATCCATATCTCAAATGGGAGCATAGCTTATCTAGGACATGGCTTATCCAGATCTCAAATGGAAGCATGGCTTATCTAGGACATGGCTTATCCAGATCTCAAATGGAAGCATGGCTTATCTAGGACAAGGCATATCCAGATATCAAATGGAAGCCTGGCAGTGTTCATCACTGGATGGTGGAAGTTAGGGTGCTTGAGTACGTTGAATTCATCAGAGCACAGGCAGCAGGCACAGGGGACACATGCGACATCAAGCTGAGTACCACATCCTCACACCTTCAAATTAGCTTGGAGCGTGCTGTAGCTGTCCTTCAGGTAGTCCAGTGCAGGCAGGCCTAAAAACTCCCAGTTGACCTTGATACTTCCATCTAGCATCCACTTGAAGTTTCCACGGGCATAGCCAAGAACGTGCAAGTCCCGGTTGTATGATAGTATCTCGGCTGTCATCCCCTTGGTCTGGTCATCCAAGTAGTTGCCGTCCATCAGGTACTGCATCACATTAGCGGCTTGCTCCTCTCTCATCCTGGATGTGTGTGTGTGTGTTTTGTGTGTGGGGGTGTGTGTGGGGGTGTGTGGGCGTGGGTGGGTGGGTAGGGGTGGTGGTGGGTGGGTAGGTGGTGGGTGGGTGGGTGGTGGGTGTGTGATGCCATCTATGAGGTACTGCATCACATTCGCGGCTTGCTCCTCTCTCATCCTGGATGTGTGTGTGTGTGTGTGTGTGGAGGGGTGGGGGGGGTGGGGGGTAGTTGGTGTGTGTGTGGTGTATGTGTGTGATGCCATCCATAAGGTAGTGCATCACATTAGCTGCTTGCTCCCCTCATAACCTGTTGTATGTAAGAAGATATTGGACCAATTATTTTTAGATAGCAATGCTTAGATTTTGATTGTTTTGATGATGATGATGATGATGATGATGATGATGATGACGATAATAACAATTATTTTTTCTTGTTAATTATTTGTACCGCTGAAGATGCCGATCAGCCAAATTGCTGGTTGGACACATGTGACCAAGCTCATGTTCAAGTTTTCATCATGTTGATTGAAGAATAATCGTTTTTTGTGCTGTATTCTAGTGAATCGCTAACTGAACTGAAAACAAGTTGTGGGGGTGGGTGGAGGGTAGTTGCGACAGCGTGTTAATCATCTGCATGTCACGAACTCCAGGCCCCGGTCATTTACAATTTGTTGGGGTTAACTTCACCAGTGCTTGTTTTGTGTACAGCCCCTCCCAATATTGAGGTTGGGCAAGTCAATTTAGCCTATTTGGCTACGCCTTTACCGTCTAGACGGTACACACACACACACACATACACACACAGACACACATACAAACACAAACACACCCACCCACCCACACATATATATACCCACAAACACACCCACACACACATACATACACACCCACACACATACGCACACACAAGCCCCCCCCCCCCCCCCCCCCCCTCACACACACACACACCAAAACACATACCACACCTGTTCTCAAACACAGACACACACACACCTGTCATCAAAGAGGCACACACACACACACATACACACCTGTTCTCAAACAGCACAGGGAAGCCGTTCTCATATCCTTTCATGTCGCGCCACCTGAAGCCCAGAGGTACTCCATTGGGACCAACCTCAGAGCTGTTGGAGGTGTTGTAGTACACGTCGTACTGATTCAACAGACCGGTGTCATACAGTGTTGAAGACCTGAAGCGTGAAGTACAAGCATGAAGTACAAGTCATATAGATGTAACAGACTGGTGTCATACAGTGTAGAAGACCTGAAGCATGAAGTACAAGCATAAAGTACAAGTCATATGGAATCAACAGACTGGTGTCATACTGTGTAGAAGACCTGAAGCATGTAGTACAAGCATGAAGTACAAGACGTATTGATCCAATAGACTGGTGTCATACTGTATAGAAGACCTGTATAGTACAAGCATGAAGTACAAGACGTATTGATCCAACAGACTGGTGTCATACAGTGTAGAAGACCTGAAGCATGAAGTACAAGCATGAAGTACAAGTCATATAGATTCAAAAGACTGGTGTCATACAGTGTAGAAGACCAGAAGCATGTAGTACAAGCATGTAGTACAAGTCATATAGATTCAAAATACTGGTGTCATACAGTGTAGAAGACCTGAAGCATGAAGTACAAGCATAAAGTACAAGTCATATAGATTCAACAGACTGGTGTCATACAGTGTAGAAGACCTGAAGCATGAAGTACAAGCATAAAGTACAAGTCATATAAATTCAACAGACTGGTGTCATACTGTGTAGAAGACCTGAAGCATGTAGTACAAGCATGAAGTACAAGTCATATAGATTCAACAGACTGGTGTCATACAGTGTAGAAGACCTGAAGCATGAAGTACAAGCATAAAGTACAAGTCATATAAATTCAACAGACTGGTGTCATACTGTGTAGAAGACCTGAAGCATGTAGTACAAGCATGAAGTACAAGTCATATAGATTAAAAATACTGGTGTCATACAGTGTTGAAGACCTGAAGCATGTACTACAAGCATGAAGTATAAGTCATATAGATTCAAAATACTGGTGTCATACAGTGTAGAAGACCTGAAGCATGAAGTACAAGCATAAAGTACAAGTCATATAAATTCAACAGAATGGTGTCATACTGTGTAGAAGACCTGAAGCATGTAGTACAAGCATGAAGTACAAGTCATATAGATTCAACAGACTGGTGTCATACAGTGTTGAAGACCTGAAGCATGAAGTACAGGCATGAAGTACAAGTCATATAGATTCAACAGACTGGTGTCATACAGTGTAGAAGACCTGAAGCATGAAGTACAAGCATAAAGTACAAGTCATATAAATTCAACAGAATGGTGTCATACTGTGTAGAAGACCTGAAGCATGTAGTACAAGCATGAAGTACAAGTCATATAGATTCAACAGACTGGTGTCATACAGTGTTGAAGACCTGAAGCATGAAGTACAGGCATGTAGTAAATACATGAAGTACAAGTTGTATTGATTCAACAGGCTGGTGTCGTACAGTGTAGAAGACCAGGAGCATGTAGTACAAGCATGTAGTACAAGTCATATATATTCAAAAGACTGGTGTCATACAGTGTAGAATACCTGAAGCATGAAATACAAGCATAAAGTACAAGTCATATAGATTCAAAAGACTGGTATAATACATTGTAGAAGACATGAAGCATGAAGTACAAGTCATATAGATTCAAAAGACTGGTGTCATACATTGCAAACATGCAAGTCACAAAGTGCAAAAGTAGAGTATATGGCAGACATGCGATAATATACCAGATACAAGAATAGGATCAAAAGTTGCATGTCTATCAATTCAACAAAATTATGATTTACCCACCTTAGGAATACGGGATCAATGCCATATGAGCGCACTGCATCAGTGCCAAAAAGCTGGTCAAGCCTTTCATCTGAGGCGCCGTTGCTGCTCAGCGTAGACCTCAGGGAATTGATGGAACATGTTGCATCTAGCCGGTTTGATAATGAATCAGTGCTGCACTCGGCAATATCCTCCCTGTATTTGCAATTTTTTTGGGGGGGGGGGGGGGGGGTATGGATGGGTGTATGGGTGGGCGAATGGATGGGTATAGGTGGTATGGATGGGTGTATGGACGGGTATGGGTGATATGGGTGGGTGAATGGGTGGGTATGGATGGATGAATGGGTGGGTGAATGGGTGAATGGGCGGGCATGGGTGATATGGTGGGTGTATGAGTCAGTGAATGGGTGGGTATGGGTGGTGCGGTCAGGTGTACGGGTGGGTCATATGGGTGGGTGGATAATAAATCAGCGCTACACTCGGCATTATCCTCCCTGTATTTGCAAATTTGGTGGGGTGGGGTGGGGTGGGGTTATGGGTGGGCGAGTGGGTGGGTATAGGTGGTATGGATGGGTGCATGGGCGGGTATGGGTGGTGCGGTCGGGTGTATGGGTGGGTAATATGGGTGGGTGTATAATAAATCAGCGCTACACTCGGCATTATCCTCCCTGCATATGCAAATTTGGGGGGGTATGGATGGGTGAATGAGTGGGTGAATGGGTGGGTGTATGGGTGGGTAATGCGGGTGTGTGGATAATGAATCAGCGCTACAATCTGCAACATCCCCATGTGCAAACTATTTATTTCATTTTCAGCAAACGCACTTAATCACAAGACCAATCACATATTGCACAACACGTTTCCAGTCACCATTCCACAGTGCAAGCGGACGGAACGGAAAGGTTCCTTCAAACTCACGCCCCGTGGGAAAGCGTATCAATTTTCAATTTCCACACAGCAACTTTCACACTTCCTGCCATATCCCCATCCAGGTTCACACTTCACAGTTCAGGGTGTAGGCTTTAGGGTTTAGAGTTTACCAGTATCACCAACTTCCCGCCATATCCCCAACCAGGTCCACAGTTCACAGTTCACAGTTCAGGGTGCAGGGTTTAGGGTTTACCAGTATCACCAACTTCCCGCCATATCACCATCCAGGTTCACACTTCACAGTCCAGGGTGTAGGGTTCACCAGCCGACGCCACATTTACAACCAAATCATTAGCATCCTCCTCCTTACGTGCGAGTTGTATTTACAACCGAATTTACAACCAAATTTACAACCAAATCATTAGCGCCCCCCTCCTTACGTGCGAGTCGTATGCAGCAGCAGTCCACCAATAATCCGGTTGTTCTTCATTCCAACATTTCGGGTAGCCAGAGCTTTGGCCCAATCTTCCTCATCTCTGTAACAAGGCAGGCAAGGAGATGCAACAAGGGCGTGGGAGGTGGGGTGTGGGAAATGCTGGGGTGGGAGGTGGGGTGTGGGAGGTGGGAGGTTGAAGGCGGGGTGTGGGGAGGTGGGTGAGAGGTGGTGGGTGGGGTGTGGGGAGCTGGGTGGGAAGTGGGAGGTGGGAGGTCACATACTAGATTGGAAGAAAATTACCCATGATCCCATACAGGCAATAGACACTGCTAACTTAGGGGGTCGACAGCACCCTTTATTGAATTTTTGAAAACTAAAAGGGTGCATTCTAGGTGGGAAGGGTGCTGTAGGGGTGCCGGAAAGGGCGCCAAAGACCCCTTAAAGTTGCAGTGCAATAGACCCACCACTTGTGAGCGTAGTGACGGCCATGTACATTAAAAAAGCGTTGTAATTTGAACATGATGGCCATACTCTCTCTGTACGTTCTGTGGCACTATGATATGTGATTGTTGTGTGTGTGTGTGTGTGTGTGTGTGTGTGTGTGTGTGTGTGTGTGTGTGTGTGTGTATATATGTATATTACAGTCCAGAGGTAGGCCAAATAGGCTAAAGGGACTTGCCCAACCGTGACAGCAGGGGCTAAAACGAACAAGCACTGATGAATTTAACCCTAAACAATTGTTTTAAAAACGGGGGACCTGAGTTTGTGCTACAGTGGTCATTGGATCCTGTGCATAGATGTACAGTTGTACATAGACTCTGCAAGGATGAAGTATGATGAGAGATAGAGAGATGCATAGACTCACAATGTAGAGAAGTCTCCCGGGGAACCAAGGAAGTAGCCAGACCATGAGCGTGCACTTTCTCCTGAGTTTGCTTCTTGTGTCTGCAAGCAGTAAGAAGAGCGCGGACCTGATAAATTAATAAATACATAAATAAATAAGAAGAGCTTGGCCCTACTAAACTAATATATACATACATAAAAATAGATAAGAAGAGCGTGGCCTTAATAAATAAATAAATACACATAAATAAATAAATACATACATAAATATATCAGAAGAGCGTGGCCCTGACAAATAAATAAATGTATCAGATGAGTGTGGCCCTAATAAATAAATAAATACATAAAAAATTAAATTAATAAGGAGAGCGTGGCCTTGAAAAATAAAAATAAATACATACATACACGAATACATGAAAAGAGCATTGCCCTGATAAATATTAAATACATACATAAACAAATAAATACATAAACAAATCATTAGGTGAGGCAGGATGAGGTGAGGTATGTCAGGATTAAATAAATAAGAAGAGCGTGGGCCCCACTATGCTGACCTGATATATCTGTGATGTAGAGTGAGGCATGATATGATTAATCAGGTCAACAGGATGAGGTCAGGATGAATCAGGTCAACACGATGAGGTCAGGATGAGGTCAGGTGAAGCAGGAGTAATGATATCTGCAGCATGAATCTATGCTGACCTGATACATTTCTGATATAGAGTGAGGTGAGGAAGGATGAATCAGGTTAACAGGGTGAGGTGAGCCATGTCAGAATGAATCAGGTCACTTAATCAAATTTATAAAAATGCGATAATAATCGCACAATTAAATTATCATCCCAGATGAGATGATGAATTAATTAAATTGCAGAATTAAATGATCACTGTAGCACGAACTCAGGGCCCCTGTCAGTAAAACGACTGTTTGGGGTTGAGTTCATCAGTGCCTTTTCTTTTAAGCCCACAGTTGGGCAAGTCTCTAAAGCCTATTTGGCCTACCCCTGGAATAGTCAAATGAATACATCAATACATAAGAAGGGCATGACACTGATACACAATAAACCAATACATACATAAATACAAAAATAATAAGGGGAGGCAGGATGAGGTGAAGTATGGCAGGAGTGCTGATGTCTGCCACAGTTGGGCAAGTCTCTTTAGCCTGTTTGGCCTCCCCCAAGACTGGAACATACATACATGCAGGTCAGCAGGATGAATCAGGTGAGCAGGAGTGCTGATGTCTGCAGGAAAGTGTTATTACCTGGAGCACCTTGCGTCTACTTCCTAGACTGCTGTTGCTGGTTGTAGTGCCAGTGTACTGCCCATATGTGTTGATTACAAAAGAGCGTGTGTATTGCTGAGTCAGCTGGAAGCAGTCGATACTTGGAACACCGGGATCATTACGAGCGTTGAACCTGAACAGGGTTTAGGATATAGGGTTTAGGGTTCAGCGTTGAACCTGTACAGGCACATATGTTGGGTTAATGGGCATCCAGATTTGTGTTTTCAGTTGATATGGCTAATGGGCACCCATACTTGGGTTTTAAGTTAAAATGATCGGAGAGCTGAGCGCGACACAACATCTATTTTCGTAACAAACACTGTATATGCTCAGAAAAAACAAACACTGCAAATGCTAAGTAAAAACAAACACTGTATATGCTAAGTAAAACGTCTATGTGCAAAAAACACAACATCTATATGTTAAACAAATACTGCATATGCAGTAAGTCAAAATCCTCTCGATAAAAAATACTCATAAATTGCAGCAAACACGCTTCCAGAGGGAGAGTGTCATGGATGTGCACGGCTCTTGCTGCTGCCTTTGCCTTCGCTGCTAATTGAACATGTCATGACATGACGAAGATGATATCCCCCCCCCCCCCCCCCCCCCCCCTCCCTCCCTCCCTCTCTCCTCGGGCCTTCACTTCCAGAAGGAGAGTGTCATGGATGTGTATGGCTCTTGCTGCTGCCTTTGCTGCTGGATGAACATGTCATGACAGGACGATAATGAGACCCCCCCCCTCCCCCCCCACACACACACACTCACACACCTCCTCCCCCCCCCCCTTAGGATTCGCGCTTTCAGAAGGAGCATGTCAAGGATGTCTACGGTTCTTGCGGCTGCCTTTGCTGCTAGATGAACATGACACGAGCTGACAAAATGAGACCCCCCCCCCCCCCCCCCCCTCCCTCCCTCCCCCCCACACACACATACATAAACACACACCTCCCCCCCCTCCCGCCCCCCTCCTCCCTCTCTCCCCAGCATTCGCGCTTTCAAAAGGAGCGTGTCAAGGATGTCTACGGCTCTTGCAGCTTCTGTTTCTGTGACGGCATCCCTCAATACCGTAACTGGTTTGCTGGATGTAAAACAAGGAGATGGTAGGAGATGGCATGAGGCATAAGGAGGTGTAAGTAGATGTAAGGAGGCGTTAGGAGATGTAAAGAGATGTCAGGACATGTAAGGAGATGGCAGAAGATGGCAGGAGGTGCAGGGAGATGTAAAGCGATGTACTGAGATGTGAGGACATGTAAGGTGATGTAATGAGATGTAAGGACATGTAAGGTGATGTAAGGTGATGTAATGAGATGTAATGAGAAGTAAGAAGATGCAAGGACATATAAGGAGAAGTAAGAAGACGTAAAGAGATGTAAGGACATGTGAGGACATGTAAGGGGATGGCAGAATATGGCAGGAGGTGTAAGGAGATGGTAGACGATGGCGGGAGATGTCAGGGCATCAGTTCAGAACTCACGATTGGACAAGGAGAGTTTCACGTATGGCCTGGTCTGTTGCTGCTCCTGTTTCTGCAATAGCATCCCTCAACACCGTAGCTGTCTCACTGGATTGGATCAGCAGGTTGTTCAGAGCAGCAATGTTGGCTTTCAGAAGGGACATGACCGTGTCACTCTTATCCATCACCATCTGCTGCTCAGCTTTGGCAGCTTGGATCAATGCTGAGTAGTTGGACTGAACCTGTAGTGTTGAGATTGGGTTGGGTCTCAGATTGGATCAATGCAGAGTTGTTGGACTGAATCTGCAGCATTGGAATTGGGTTGGGGCTCACATTGGGTTTTGTGTTGGTTTGGATTTAGTCTGGTTTGGTTTTGGACTTGCCCAACCTTGATATCAAGAGGGGCACCAGGATGTAGCTGTGTGTGCTTAGTCCGCTTCGGGGCCGAATTTGGGGGGCCTGTCTGCAGGGGGCAGTGTAGCTGAAATGTAGCTGAATCACACTAAAAAAACAGTGTGATGCAGGGACTTGCCCAACCTTCACAAAAATGAAGGGAACAAACAAAAAACAAACAAAAACAAACAAAAATCAATGCAGGAAACCTACCTGTGCCGCCCTTGCATCCTCGATTCTCTTGATGGGTGCCAGCCTCACTGCAACATCGTCAGCCATGCCCACTGCGGAATCATACATGTCTGCAGCTTGATCGCCCATGCCTTCCGCCAGAGCAACGATGGAGAAGACAGCTCTGCATGGGGCAGTACCAAGGTTGGTTGGTTGGTTGGTTGGTTGGTTGGTTGGTTGGTTGGTTGGATGGCATTGTGTGTGCATGCATGGGTTGGTGGGTGCATGGCTGGGGTGGGAGTGATCCAGGCTCATGCACTCACGCTTTGTAGGGGTCTCAGCTTCTAGGCAGCACCTTTCACCCACCCTTGGCCCAAACCTAAAGCTACAGCCAAAACCTAAAGCTAAGCCTAAGCATAAGCATAAGCCGAAACCTAAAGCTACTGCCAAAACCTAAAGCTAAGTCTAAACCTAAACCGAAAGCTAGCTAGAGCGTCTAAAAGCTTGCACTGCAGGCATGCCAATACAGCAGAAAGCTGTGGGCAAGGCTCAGTGGCTGGCTAATATAACTGGGTGGTGTAGGGGTCCTGCTGCAGACCACCACAACCCCACCCCACCACCAAAAATAAACAGCGCAGTCACTGACACTCAGTAGGGGTCCTGTTGCAGACCTTCCCAACCCCACCCCAATACCCCAACCTCACCACCCCAACCCCACCCCAACACCCCAACACCACCCCACCAACTCAACCCCACCCCACCACCAAAAAGAAACAGTGCATGCACTCATGATGTGTAGGGGTCCTGTTGCAGCAAGCATCTGTTTTCAAGCTTCAGTGTGTGTGTATGTGTGAGTTGGTGGGTGCATGGGAGGGTTAAGTGTGTTCCAGTTGCAGTCACTCACGATGTGTATCCTGGCTCCTGTTGCAGACCACCCCAACCCCACTCCAACACCCCACCACCAACTCAACCCCACCCACCACCAATAAAACAGTGCAGTCACTCACGCTGTGTAGGGGTCTTGTTGCAGCAAGTGTCGGCTCCCAAGCTTTAGTGTGCCAAAGTCAGCAACACCCAGGTCTCCAATGTGTGACTCATCGAGATGCAGACCCTGCAAGTGGGTAGGTGGGCTAGGTGTGTGGGTGTGGGTGTGTGAATGTGGGTGGGTGGGTGTGGGTAGGTGGATGGGTGGGTGTGGGTAGGTGGATGGGTGGGTTTAGGTAGGTGGGTGAGTGTGGGTAGGTGGGTGGGTGCGAGTAGGTGGGTGAATGCGTGTATGTGGGTGGATGTGGGAAGGTGGGTGTGGGTGGGTGTTGGTATGGGTGTGGGTAAGTAAGTGTGGGTGGGTGTGAGTAGGTGGGTGAGTGTGGGTGGGTGAATGTGGGTAGGTGGGTGCGGTTAGGTGGGTGGGTGTGGGTGTGGTTAGGTGGTTAGGTGGGTGGGTGCGGGTAGGTGTGTATGTGTGTGTGTAGGTAGGGGTAGGTAGTTGGGTGTGGGTAGGTAGGTAGGGGAAGGTAGGTGGGTGTGGGTAGGTGGGTGGGTGTGGGTAGGTGGGTGTGGGTAGGTGGGTGTGGGTAGGTGGGTGTGTAAGGTGTGGTTAGGTGGTTGGGTGGGTGGGTGCGGGTAGGTGTGTGTGTGTGTGTAGGTAGGGGTAGGTAGTTGGGTGTGGGTAGGTAGGTGGGTGTGGGTAGGTAGGTAGGGGAAGGTAGATGGGTGTGGGTAGGTGGGTGGGTTTGGGTAGGTGGGTTTGGGTAGTTGGGTGTGGGTAGTTGGGTGTGGGTAGGTGGGTGGGTGTAGGTAGGTGGGTGGATGTGGGCAGGTGGGTGTGGGTAGGTGGGTGGGTGTGGGTAGGTGGGTGTGGGTAGGTGGGTGGTACCTCATGCAATCAGCTTGCAGCAGTCTACACGACTATGACTGCATTTGTTTGTAGTATGTTTTTCCTTAATACTGCAATGTGGGGGTTTGTACGCGGGTCCACGACACCCTTGTAATTGGCTCATTGGGTGCATTTTGGGTGGGGAGGGTACTACAGGGTTGCAGAAACAGGCACAGAAAAGGGTGTCTAAGACCCCCCAAATATGAAGTGTAACACAACAGTGTAACACAACAGAATAACAGAACAGTGGAACACAAAAGTGTAACACAACAGTGTAACACAAGTACACAACAGTGTAACCTAACAGCATACCTCATCCTCCTGCCCATGCTCATTACTGTATGACAGGGATTCAAGCTCGTTGACCATGCTAGAGAGAGGCATGGCGGGACTTTCATCCTCAGACAAGTACATGTCCCAAGGGCTTGGACACTCGTTTGTGTCCAGCTTGCGAGTCTGCTGCATCAGCCAGTCGGTGTCAGCCAGAGCCATCCAACCATGGACCTCGACCATGCGCCTCAGCCTAGAGGAGAAAATATCTGTTTCTTTTATTTTGGGGGGCTGATGATCAGATGTCCCCCTTGAATTGGTCAGGCCGTGCGCACATCTGGAGTCCCGTAGGGCACCAGGAAAAATGTAATCAGCATCAGCAGCAGAAGCAGCAGCAGAAGCCCTTCTCTGACCATCTTTTGTGTGTGTCGCCTGCACGTGCCTTTCCCACTCATGGTCCTCAACGATCATTCGACGAGCCATGCTCTCAGAAGCTGGGGTGGGTGGGTTGAGTTGGGTTGGGTTGGGTTGGTTGGGTTGGTTGGGTTGGTTGGGTTGGGTTGGGTTGGGTTGGGTTGGTTGGGTTGGGTTGGGTTGGTTGGGTTGGTGGGTTGGGTTGGTTGGGTTGGGTTGGGTTGGGTTGGGTTCGGTTGGGGTGGGTTGGGTTGGGTTGGGTTGGGTTGGGTTGGGTTGGGTTAGGTTGGGTTGGGTTGGGTTGGGTTGGGTTGGGTTGGGTTGGGTTGGGTTGGGTTGGGTTGGTTGGGTTGGTTGGGTTGGGTTGGGTTGGGTTGGGTTGGTTGGGTTGGTTGGGTTGGTTGGGTTGGTTGGTTGGGTTGGGTTGGGTTGGGTTGGTTGGGTTGGGTTGGGTTGGGTTGGGTTGGGGTGGGTTGGGTTGGGTTGGGTTGGGTTGGGTTGGGTTGGGTTGGGTTGGGGTTGGGTTGGGTTGGGGTTGGGAGGGGGGGTTGGTGGTAGGTTGGGTTGGTTGGGTTGGGTTGGGTTGGGTTGGGTTGGGTTGGGCTGGGTTGGGTTGGGTTGGGTTGGGTTGGGTTGGGTTGGGTTGGGTTGGGTTGGGTTGGTTGGGTGGGTTGGGTTGGGTTGGATGGTGTCATGGGGTGGGTGGGGTTTGGGTTGGGGTGGGGTGGGTTGGATGGAGTCATGGGGTAGGGTGGGGAGAGGTGGGGGATTCCTTCCCCCAAAAGCTTCTTACCAGGGTGTGTTTTGGGAGAAGGAATAACCAAAAGCATATTTCTGAGCAGGAAAGGGAGGGACCAAGATTTGAGTCGAGTTGAGCCGAGTTGGGTTGAGTTGAGTTGAGTTGCGTTGAGTTGAGTTGAGTTAAGGAGAGGTGAGGTGAGGTGTGAGGTGGGGTGTGGGGTGAGGTGTAAGGTGAGATCAGTAACACCACTTGCCTGCCAAAAAAGAGGGAGCACACAAAATATAACATCTTAATAAGCCTAATGGGAGCTATCTACATCCTGTATGTATGTCTGTCTGTTTGTCTGTCTGTCTGTCTGTCTGTCTGTCTGTCTGTCTGTCTGTCTGTCTGTCTGTCTGTATGCATGTACGTATGTATGTATGTATGTATGTATGTATGTATGTATGTATGTATGTATGTATGAATGTTTGTATGCATGTATGTATGTATGGTGGTTGTGGTGGTTGTAACCCAGCCATGTGGACATACCTGCTGCAACTGCCAGTGCTGCATTGAATGCTGTGGTGGTGGTTATGGTGGTTGTTGTGGTTGTAACCCTGCCATGTGGACATACCTGCTGCGACTGCCAGTGCTGCATTGAATGCTGTGGTGGTGGTTGTGGTGGTTGTGGTGGTTGTAACCCAGCCATGTGGACATACCTGCTGCAACTGCCAGTGCCGCATTGAATGCTGTGGTGGTGGTTGTGGTGGTTGTGGTGGTTGTAACCCAGCCATGTGGACATGCCTGCTGCAACTGCCAGTGCTGCATTGAATGCTGTGGTGGTGGTTGTGGTGGTTGTGGTTGTAACCCAGCCATGTGGACATACCTGCTGCAACTGCCAGTGCTGCATTGAATGCTGTGGTGGTGGTTGTGGTGGTTGTGGTGGTTATGACCCTGCCAGGTGGACATACCTGCTGCAACTGCCAGTGCTGCATTGAATGATGTGGTGGTGGTTGTGGTGGTTATGACCCTGCCAGGTGGACATACCTGCTGCAACTGCCAGTGCTGCATTGAATGCTGTGGTGGTGGTTGTGGTGGTTGTGGTGGTTATGAGCCTGCCAGGTGGACATACCTGCTGCTACTGCCAGTGCTGCATTGAATGCTGTGGTGGTGGTTGTGGTGGTTGTGGTGGTTATGAGCCTGCCAGGTGGACATACCTGCTGCTACTGCCAGTGCTTCATTGAATGCTGTGGTGGTGGTTGTGGTGGTTGTGGTGGTTATGACCCTGCCATGTGGACATACCTGCTGCAACTGCCAGTGCTGCATTGAATGCTGTGGTGGTGGTTGTGGTGGTTGTGGTGGTTATGACCCTGCCATGTGGACATACCTGCTGCAACTGCCAGTGCTGCATTGAATGCTGTGGTGGTGGTTGTGGTGGTTGTGGTGGTTGTAACCCAGCCATGTGGACATACCTGCTGCAACTGCTAGCGCTGCATTGAATGCTGTGGTGGTGGTTGTGGTGGTTGTGGTGGTTGTAACCCAGCCATGTGGACATACCTGCTGCAACTGCCAGTGCTGCATTGAATGCTGTGGTGGTGGTTGTGGTGGTTGTGGTGGTTGTAACCCAGCCATGTGGACATACCTGCTGCAACTGCCAGTGCTGCATTGAATGCTGTGGTGGTGGTTGTGGTGGTTGTGGTGGTTATGACCCTGCCAGGTGGACATACCTGCTGCAACTGCCAGTGCTGCATTGAATGATGTGGTGGTGGTTGTGGTGGTTATGACCCTGCCATGTGGACATACCTGCTGCAACTGCCAGTGCTGCATTGAATGCTGTGGTGGTGGTTGTTGTGGTTGTGGTGGTTGTGGTGGTTATGACCCTGCCAGGTGGACATACCTGCTGCTACTGCCAGTGCTGCATTGAATGCTGTGGTGGTGGTTGTGGTGGTTGTGGTGGTTATGAGCCTGCCAGGTGGACATACCTGCTGCTACTGCCAGTGCTGCATTGAATGCTGTGGTGGTGGTTGTGGTGGTTGTGGTGGTTATGACCCTGCCATGTGGACATACCTGCTGCAACTGCCAGTGCTGCATTGAATGCTGTGGTGGTGGTTGTGGTGGTTGTGGTGGTTATGACCCTGCCATGTGGACATACCTGCTGCAACTGCCAGTGCTGCATTGAATGCTGTGGTGGTGGTTGTGGTGGTTGTGGTGGTTGTAACCCAGCCATGTGGACATACATGCTGCAACTGCTAGCGCTGCATTGAATGCTGTGGTGGTGGTTGTGGTGGTTGTTGTGGTTGTAACCCAGCCATGTGGACACACCTGCTGCAACTGCCAGTGCTGCATTGAATGCTGCCAGGTTACCCAGGTCCACTGTGCTTGGTGTGTAGCTGTGTATCCTTACATCAGCATACACATCATGCACGCTCACAGGATCAGGTGGAGGGGGACTTGGAGGGGGCGGGGGAAAGGGAGGATGAGGAGGCTTGGGGGGGGAGGGAGGTGGGGGGGGGGCTTGGAGGAGGAGGGGGGGGTCCAGGTGGTGGGGGGGGTGAGAGCGGGGGTGGAGGGGGGGGCAGGTGGTGGTAGCGGGAATGGGGGAGGTGGAGGGGGTGAGGGTGGGGAGGGAGGTGGAGGGGGTGATGGAGGTGGAGGTGGGGGTCCAGGTGGTGGGGGGGGGTGAGGGCGGGGGTCGAGGGGGGACAGGTGGTGGTGGAGGGAATGGGGGAGGTGGAGGGGGTGAGGGTGGGGAGGGAGGTGGGGGAGGTGATGGAGGTGGAGGTGGGGGTCCAGCTGGTGGGGGTGGTGAGGGCGGGGGGTCGAGGGGGGACAGGTGGTGGTGGAGGGAATGGGGGAGGTGGAGGAGGTTTGGGTGGGGAGGGAGGTGGAGGGGGTGATGGAGGTGGAGGTGGGGGTCCAGGTGGTGGGGGTGGTGAGGGCGGGGGTCGAGGGGGGGCAGGGTGGTGGTGGCGGGAATGGGGGAGGTGGGGGAGGCTTGGGTGGGGAGGGAGGTGGAGGGGGTGATGGAGGTGGAGGTGGGGGCCCAGGTGGTGGGGGTGGTGAGGGCGGGGGTCGGGGGGGGGCAGGTGGTGGGTGGCGGGAATGGGAGAGGTGGGGGAGGCTTGGGTGGGGAGGGAGGTGGAGGAGGCTTGGGTGGGGAGGAGGTGGTGGGGTGGGGAATGGTGGTAATGGTGGAGGAGGAGGGGGGTGGGGTGGGGAAGGAGGTGGAGGGGGTGATGGAGGTGGAGGGGGGGGAAATGGTGGTAGTGGTGGTGATGGTGGAGGTGGAGGGGGGTGATGGTGGTGGTGGAGGGTGTTCCAGAGATTGAAGGCGGCGGTGGTGGAGGACGGGGGGGGAGGGAGGAGATTGTGTGGGGGGAGGGGGTGGAAGTGTTGGTGGTGGAGGTGGCAATGGTGGAGGAGGGGGAGTTGATGGGGGTGGGGGGTGGCGATGGTGGAGGAGGGGGAGTTGGTGGGGTGGGGTGGGAGAAGGGGGAGGAGGGGGAGTTGGTGGGGGTGGGGTGGTGATGGTGGAGGAGGGGGAGTTGGTGGGGGTGGGGGTGGCAATGGTGGAGGAGGGGGAGTAGGAGGTGGTGATGGTGGAGGAGGGGAGTTGGTGGGGGTGGGGGGGGAGAAGGGGGAGGCAGTGGGGAAGGGGGGTTTGGTGGCGGGGAAGGTGGGAGAGGTGGGAAGGGTAAAGGTGGTGGTGGGTGGGGTGGAGAGGGCGAAGTTGGGGGGGCGGGTGGTGGTGGCGGTGGAGTGGGTGGAGGGGGGGGAGTAGGGGGGGGCATGGGGGGGGGAGGGGGGGCAGGTGGAGGAGGAGGAGGCAACGGTGGGTGATGGAGGAGATGGTGGTGCAGGGGGAGGCAAAGGTGATGGTGGAGGAGAAGGAGGGCGAAGAGGTGGCCGAGGGGGATATGTCTTCAAGCGAGTGTACAGTGTTGCATTGAACAACTCAATGTTTGCACCTCGAAGGCTTAACTGGGGCAGCACTGCAGTAGCAACTCTGTTCTGGGCCTGCATGAACTCGCCTCTACTCTTGTTACCGCTGTTGATTGCATCAACAACATTCTCAGCCAGGGAATAGTTAGTCAGCTGCAACACAGAAAATGGGAGAGGAGGAACAGGTCAGACATTCGCAGCACTATAATCAAATGGATTTGAATTCCATCACCCAGACCCAGCATTTCTTATCAGGATTTGGAAACAAAATTTAAGTATCTGGCCACGATGCTCAGATGTAACATTTGGGGAGGCATACACATGAAATATCAGGCAGCGCGATGCTCCATCCAAGCATCTGAAATCCATAAACATTAAGTATTAGGCACGGGCGATGGTAAAGCCAAGCATCTCAAATCCGTACACAATACATATCAGGCAGCGCGATGCTAAAGCCAATACTAGTAAATCCTTAAACTTGTCCCACACCTGGGAGTGCTATAAAACAAAACGGTGAGAAACATTTAGTATCGCGCATCCGCGATAAATCATGCATAATATAATAGCCAGGGGATCTGGGCGGCAGCAGCAGCAGCAGCAGCAGCAGCAGCAGCAGCAGAAGCAGAAGCAACAGCAGCTCAGCAGCTCAGGAGATCGAGGGAACCCTTCTGTTTGCATGCATGTACATCCTGGAGAATGGCTACCATGTTGGGTTTATTTGGTTTCACAGACCCTGATAATGATCTGTGTCAGTATTGGTTGAGGATGGGTGCCTAATTCGGATAAGATTGGGCAAGCCTTTTCCCCCCATTCAGCAACGCCTGAACCCGCTAGACTGTAAAAAGACACTGTTTCAAAACACTCAACCAATCGTACACTTTGAACTCATTAACAACAACAGCAGCACCAGCACTACCGTCAGCATGATCATCCTGTCGGAGATCATGATTGCACTCAACGAATCATGCACTGTGCACTCATTAACAGCAGCACCAGCACCAGCACCACCATCAGCAGCAGCATCCTGGTGAAGATCATCATTGCACTCATGAACAACAGCAGCACCACCATCAGCAGCAGCATCCTGGTTAAGATCATCATTGCACTCACTAACAACAGCACCACCAGCACCACTATCATCATCATCATCATGATAAAGATCATAATTGCACTCATTAACAAAAGCAGCACCACCATCATCATCATCATCATGATAAATATCATCATTGCACTCATTAACAAGAACAGCAGCACCAGCACCACCATCAGCAGCAGCATCCTGGTGAAGATCATCATTGCACTCACCGAATCATACACACGAGCGTCTGGGAAATCTGAGTAGCTGGTGTTGTAAATGATGACCGTCCGCTCCATGTAACGTGTGACACCAGTCTGATCGAATGTGATTGAGTACCGCACTTTGTAGGTGCCAGCAAGGCATAGTCCCCCTCCGAGGCTCATCTGGGCCATGGTGCAACCACGGCAAGTTGTGGGGTTGTCCTTGCAGTTCGTGGTTGATGTGACCTTGATCTTGCTTGTGAGATCTTGGACAATGTCCAGAGACCCAGGGAGTTTGGTAAATGCGACAGCTCCACAGCTGGAGTTTTGATTTAAGCTGGGGCATGGTGCAAGCGAGAAGGGCGGTACATTGCCAAGTTCAATGAAGACTGTAGAGGTGTTCAGGGGCAGCAGCCTGAGGACTGGCACTTCGGTAGGATCGGGCAGATACGCCTCAGAGGTTTTGCAGTCGCTAGGCGAGCAATAGAAGCGGGATCCATGACGACAGAAGTTGGGCTTAGCTGGATCTGGGCAGGGCTTAGAGATGACCACCTGGTAAGGGACGCAGTTAGTTGGGGGTGTGGGTGGGGTGTGGGTGGGTAAGTGTGGGGGGGAGTGGGGGGGTGGGTGGGGGGTGGGGGGGTGGAGGGGGGGCTCTGCATGATCTGGGCATCACTCAGAGATGACCACCTGGTGAGAGATGCAGAGGGTGGGTGGGTGGGTGGGTGTGCAGGGTGGGTGGGTGGGCGGGTGGGGGGTCGGGTGTGTGTGTGTGGGGGTCTTAGCATGATCTGGGCAGGGCTAAGAGATGACCACCTGGAGAGAGATGCAGTTAGGTGTGTGTGTGGGGGGGGGGGGGGGATTGTGGGGGTGTTTGTGTTTGTGTTTGTGTGTGTGTGTGTGTGTGTGTGTGTGTGTGTGTGTGTGTGTGTGGAGGTGGTGGTGGTGGTGGGGGTGGTGGGGGGCTCAGCATGATCTAGGCAGGGCTAAGAGATGACCACCTGGTGAGAGATGCAGTTAGGTGAGTGTGTGTGTGTGGGGGGGGGGGGGGGCATGATTTGGGCAGAGCCCTGAGATGACACATCTGATGAGATATGTAGATAGGTGGGGGTGGGTTAGGGGGAATTGTGTGTGGGTTTGGGTGTAGGTGGCAGGGTGGCTGGGCATACAACAACAGACCTTATAGCGGGTACACCGTAGTCCTAAAACCCTAAAACCATAACCCCAAGCTTACCTTGCGCACAACAACAGACCTCCTAGCGGGCACACCATAGTCCCACACCCAGAAGGCTACTGGAAAGATGGTGCCTACGGGAGCCAGGCTGTCAATAGCGCAGCCCCCAAGGCCCCTGTTGACCAAGGACATAGCACCAAGATCCTGCGCATTCACATGGGGCCACATTTAAATACAATGCATCAAATACATTTAAAATAAAATAAAATAAAATACGTGAATAAATAAAATACATATATCCAAGGCCCCTGTTTAGCAAGTACTCAGCCCCAAGGTTCTGTGCATTCGCATGGGGTCACATTTAAATACAATACATAAAATACAAAAATACAATAAATGCAAAATGAAATAATTATTTTCGAGGCCCCTACTTAGCAAGCACATAGCTCCAAGGTCCTGCGCATCGGCATGGGGTAACCTTTGAATAAAAAACAATATTAGAAAGGTAAAAAAAATGCATAAATATCTCCATAGGTGCCTAAGTCTTGAATCGAATGGTTCGAGCCCATGACCTCCGAAGACAAATATTTGCTAATATAAAGTTGCCCAACCACATATGTTCAATATAGAAATACTCAAGCTGCACAGGCTCCATAGGATCATGTCGAGTGTCAGCTTTTGCTTCATAGCGTATAGAATGCATACAGACAAGTCCTATGCAGTGTCGCAAGCGACGCGGAAAATTGACGGAGCGTGTTGGCAACAGAACGAAAGGTGGCAACGATGGAGCTGACCGAAGCGAGTTAGTTACGCGACCGTTGACTGACGTGTCGGGCTTCAATTTTGTTTTTCTTCGGTCGGCCAGACAAATGGCTAAACATGGGGGCTCCCCGCCCCCTTGAAGAGGGGGCTCTGCCAAAAAACACTGGATGTTCAAATTTCGAATTTCAAATATCGCATTAAAATAAGGTAAAACAAAATGTCTTTAAACATCCACATCTGAAGTTAGATTTAGGTATTTGGGGTGGATTCTCAAATTGGGAGGTGGGATTGGGACAATGGGAGGCGAATTGGGAGTCAAGTTGTACTGCTACTCCACTAAATTCCAAGCCTCCGAGGCCAAGGCTGAAGCGCAGCCTTCGACCTTGTGGTAGGGATTAGATAAGCCTTTCGTCCAACAGAAAATTGTTTCGCGATAGCTTGCGCAATCTCGTGTCTGATTTGAAGTCTATTCATGCTTTTTGTACGTCTCATGTACCACCACTGGGCTGGATTTTGCGGTAGCCTGCGCAGTTTCGTTTCTGATTTGACGTCCATTCATATTTTTTGTACATCTCATGTACTGCCACTAACCTGGATTTTGCGGTAGCTTGCGAAATCTCGTGTCTGTCGCGATTTGAAGTCCATTCACAATGTGCGTACATCTCATGTACTGCTGGCCTGGATTCTGACTAGTTCGGGTCATGTACAGCTTTGAATCACATTAGTAATTCAACTTAGGGCTTTTTGCACATTTCATGTACTGCCATTGGCTTTTCGAGCACTGAGGCTGCTCGTGACCTGACGCGAATGCGGACAGAAATTAGCTGCAACTCATACTTGCTGTATATCTCATGTACTGCCACTGGCCCTCCAAGCAGGGCTGCTCGCGGCCTGATGAGAATGCGGACAGAAATTAGCTGCAACCATCCCCATCCCCATCCCCACCCCCAGCCCTCCTCCCTCCACCCCCTGTCCCAGTCTCCCAGCCCCCAGCCCTCCTCCCTCAACCCCATGTCCCAGTCTCCCCACCCCCAGCCCTCCTCCCTCAACCCCCTGTCCCAGTCGCCCCCACCCCCCAGCCCTCCTCCCTCAACCCCCTGTCCCAGTCTCCCCACCCCCAGCCCTCCTCCCTCAACCCCCTGTCCCAGTCGCCCCACCCCCAGCCCTCCTCCCTCAACCCCCTGTCCCAGTCGCCCCACCCCAAGCCCTCCTCCCTCAACCCCCTGTCCCCAGTCTCCCCACCCCCAGCCCAACTCACCACTGCAGAGCAAGGGGCTCCCACCATGCAGTCAGACCTAGGACGCATTTGCATGCATTATGAGCTATTCAGAAAACGATTATGTGCAGTTTGTTTCATATTCAACTTATAGCGTTCTAGGCCTTTGGTATCTATGGGTATGAATAAAATATAAACATAAAAATACAAAAAAATAAGTACACAAATAAAATAAATAAAACAAAATAAATGAATAAATACCACAACTCACCACTGCGGAGCAAGGGGCTCCCACCAGGCAGTCAGGTCTGGGACAGGCAACAATGTTTTGAGTCACATTGTTTGCATCCTCCAATGTGGCACCCGCACCAGCTAAGCTGAATTCAAAGGCAACGGCCCCGGGCTCACAAAGCTGATCAGGCGTTGGGATGGTGCCGTTGCAGAAGGCGTACCGGGTTCCACGCTTCACCTGTGTGTGTGTGTGTGTGTGTGTGTGTGTGTGTGTGTGTGTGTGTGTGTGTGTGTGTGTGTATGTGTGTGTGTGTGTGGGTGGGGGGGGGGGGGGGGGGGGGGGTATGTATGTGTGTGTGTATGTGTGTGTGTGTGTGTGTGTGTGTATGTGTGTGTGTGTGGTGGTAGTGGTGTTGGGATGGTGCTGTTGCAGAAGGCATATCAAGTTCCACACCAAACCTGTCTGTGTGTGTGTACGTGTGTACGTGTGTATGTGTGTGTGTGAAGGAGGGGTGGGTGGGGTGGGGTGGGGGTGGGGGGTAACAAATGAAAGCTGTTTTCCGGCCAGTGATTACTACTGGGGATCTCAGTTGAATGTTTCGATAAGAGAAATCAACATTCAGAGGAGATGAAAGATAGGGATGAATGATAATGATAACGCCTGGAGGGGCGTGGTGTTAAGGGAGCCCGTCGTACGCGGGTGGGGAGCGGCCTCCTATAGGGATGAATGATTGATTACAAAAAGCAGCGACTTGTATTGTCAAATAGGCATCATCAAGCGGCTGTGCAAAATGCATGCTGAGTACCACACAACCCCATGACATCATCAGGCAGCAGTACAAAATGCGTACTGAGTACCACACAACCCCATGACATCATCAGGCGGCAGTACAAAATGCGTGCTGAGTACCACACACCCCCATGACATCATCAGGCAGCAGTACAAAATGCATGCTGAGTACCACACACTACAAAACGCGTACTGAGTACCACACAACCCCATGACATCATCAGGCGGCAGTACAAAATGCGTGCTGAGTACCACACAACCCCATGACATCATCAGGCGGCAGTACAAAATGCGTGCTGAGTACCACACACCCCCATGACATCATCAGGCGGCAGTACAAAATGCGTGCTGAGTACCACACACCCCCATGACATCATCAGGCGGCGGTACAAAATGCATGCTGAGTACCACACAACCCCATGACATCATCAGGCGGCAGTACAAAATGCATGCTGAGTACCACACACCCCCATGACATCATCAGGCGGCAGTACAAAATGCATGCTGAGTACCACACACCCCCATGACATCATCAGGCGGCAGTACGAAATGCATACTGAGTACCACGCTTTACCTGTTCCGATTTCATAAGAAGGGAAATAGAGAGATTAGTTATAATAAGGCTGATGATCATATTGAATTACTAGATATAGATGCCCCCTTGTTGCTCCTGCCTCCTCCCTGCCCCCTTCCCCCCCCATCCTCCCTCCCTCCCCTCCCCCACATTCCTCCATCATCCCCAACCCCAGCCTCCCAAACGATTCGCACCTCAACACTTTCTCCGAGGAACGGATACGTGACAAGTTTAATGATGGGCTGCTAATCGCCAGATGTGGATGCATCCTTGCGACCCCCCCCACCCCCCCACCCCACCCACACCCCCACACACACATGCACACGCAACCCAAACCCCAGCCCTCCAAACGCTTCGCACCTCAACACTTTCTCCGAGGAAGGGATATGTGACCAGGCTGATGGTGGGCCTCGGGACTTCACTTTTTTCTCCCAAAACGGTTATAGCCAGCTCACTCTTGCAGATACCTGCAACTGAGCAATCCACCAAGTTGTCGCACAGCCTTGAACCAGGCAAACACACAGACTTCACCACCAACTTGCGCTCCACCCTGGAAGCAAAGCCCGCACTGTTGGTCACAGAGAACTTGATTTTGAAGGTCCCTGGGTGTCTGGTGGAGATGTTGCAAGCCAGCAGGATGGGCACAAGAGGGGAAGTTGACCTGGTGCTCTTGACGAAGGGGTAGCCACACACTTTAATGTTTTGTGTCAGAGGGCCGTCCTCCAAATCCTCTGCTGTAGCACCAGCATCACAGAGAGATCCCACAGGTGATCCCTTTGGGCACCGGCTGTACGCAGTTGCTTGAGGGACAGTCATGACTGGAGGGCCTTGGAGAGTCAGGTTGGGCTATGCAGACAGAAGGGGCGCAGGTGTGGGTGTGAGCGTGGGTTCAGGTGTGGGTGTGGGTTTGAGTGTGGGTTCAGGTTCAGGTTCAGGTGTGGGTGTGAAATCGGGTGGATGGATTTGTAAGTTACACATGAATGAAACAAAAAACTGCTCCGCTGATCCTCCCTATAAGCCCTTCCACAAACACAGAATAGATCATGGTGGTGGTGGTTATGATAATGGTGGCGGTGGTGAGTTGCTGGTAAAGGAAGCCTGCACCTGTCCAGTGTTCTACAACCCCGCTGATCCTCCCTACAAGCCCTTCCCCAAACACAAAATATATCATGGTGTTGGTGGTGTTGGTGGTGTTGGTGGTGATGATAATGGTGGTGGTGGTGGTGAGTAGCTTGGAATGAAGCCACCGCCTGTCCAGTGTTCTACAACCCCGCTGATCCTCCCTACAAGCCCCCCCCCCCCCCCCCCCCCCCCCCCCCCCCCCCCTTTCCCCTCCAAACACAGAGTTCAAAGCACTGACTTACAGCCCTGGGCTGTTTGACTGTAGCTCCGACGACAGTTACCTAATCCCTTGTCAAGAAGGGTGGCATTCCACACGAGCCATCGACTGTGCATGTTGGTATAACATTGTTTGGAATGAAGCCAGTGCCTGTCCAGTGTTCTACAACACCGATGATCCTCCCCACAAGCCCCCCCCCCCCCCCCCCTCCCCTTCCCCCTCCAAACACAGAGTTGGAAAACACTGACTTACAGCACTGGTGTCTATGTCTGTAGCTCCGATGGCAGTGACAGAAGTCCTGGTCAACAAGGGTGGAAGCCCACAGAAGCCATCGACTGTGCATGTTGGTTTACCGTTGCTTGGATTGAAGCAAAGCTCGCTTGGAGGGATGCAATTGACTTTGATCAGTCTCCTTGCAGGTGCAGCTGCATTGCCTACCTCATCCACAGCCTGTGGGAAAGGTGTGGTAGGGTGGTCAAGCACTGCTAATTTGGGGTGTCTCAGCACCTTTTTATTTGTCTTAATAATGAGGAGTACACCGTACCGTCTATGTCATCATGAAGCTATATGTACTGTGTATGAATATGTGTACCGTGTATGTATATGTGTACTGTATATGTACATGTGTACCGTGTATGTACATGTGTACCCAGTATGTACATGTATAGCATTTATGTACATGTGTACTGTGTATGTACATGTGTACTGTGTTTGTAATGAGGAGGGCATCGTACTGTGTATGTGATCAAGAAGCTATTTGTACCGTGTATTTACATGTGTACTGTGTATGTACATGTGTAACGTGTATGTATATATATACTGTGTTTGCACATGTGTAATGTGTGTGTACATGTGTACTGTGTATGTACATGTGTACTGTGTTTGTAATGGGGAGGGCATCGTACCGTGTATGTGATCAGGAGGTTATGAGTACCGTGTATGTAAATGTGTACCGTGTATGTATATGTTTACTGTGTATGTATATGTGTACCGTGTGTTTATATGTGTACCGTGTATGTGTATGTGTATGTGTAACGTGTATGTATATGAGTAACGTGTATGCCATAAGAAGGACATCGTACCGTGTACGTGATCAGGAAGCTATAATTCTTCGCTGGCGGGGTAGCGAGCAAAGTGTCAACAGCACCAGCACCAAAGGAGGTAACAGACGCAGTTATGTCGACCGGCACTCCGTATGGGTAGCCGATGGCAGTGGCACCAGGATCCTTCCATTTGGAGTCAAAAGGAATCTCATCGATCATCACTGTCTCGCCTGGATGACACAAAATTGGAAAAGGTTACGCCATGCCACGGGGCGTGAAGTTGAAAGTTTATTCCCATTCGTTTGAAATCGGGAAATGGTTACTGAATGTCTGTCTGTCTGTCTGTCTGTCTGTCTGTCTGTCTGTCTGTCTGTCTGTCTGTCTGTCTGTCTGTCTGTTAATGGGTGAGGCCAAATAGGACTTGCCCAACCGTGATAGGAAGGGCTTAAAAAAAAAGGCATTGGGGACTGATTACTGTGGGTTTAGCTGTGACTTGAGGGGGACTTGTGAACATCATGAACAAAGAAGGAAATAAACAAATGCGTCGGCGCCAATATGTCTGATGAAAACAATGTATGCAAGGGTTCGGTGGGGGTTGGTTCAAACAATGTTTTGTAGGGTTCGGAGGGGGGGTCTCGGCTACTTAGCGCTAATAGCGCCAGGGCTGTGCTGTGAGACGAGGGGGACACATGAACAAAGAAGGAAATAAACGAATGTGCCTGCGTCAGTATGTTTGGTGTAAACAATGTATCTAATATACGTTTTGTGCACACCTGTCGATGCCAATGCAGCACGGCCTGTGCCCAAGAGCAGAACTCTTGGCAGCATACTTACAATAACAATAATACCCCCAATAATCTAATACCTGAAAGAAAAAATATATAACCGGTATAAATTATTAATAATAAAATTAGATATACAATCGGTATGAAAAGTTATTGTACAGTATTTTGGTATTGTACAGTATTTTGGTATTGAGCCAAACAACAGAGCATGCAAGCAACATAGTGCACAACTGTTGATGTCAATGCAGCCTGGCCTGTGCTCAATAGTGTAACTCTTGGCAGTGTGGTCCCAATCACAATAATACCCCAGTGTGATATAATAGATATAGTGCACACCTGTCGATGTCAATGCAGCCTGTCCTGTGCCCAAGAGCGTGACTCTTGGCAGTGCGGTCCCAATGACAATAGCCGTGGCAGTGACCCCCTGGGAGTAGCCATCCGATATGGACCCCTCGCCTAGTGAAATACAGCGGCCAAAGTAGCTGCAGCCAGCTGGATCCAGAGCAGGGCACCACCTCTCAGGCTCAAGGCAACTGGAGACAGGGCATGGATATAATTTAATTTAATTTAATACAATTAAATTCAATCTAATTTAAATGGCATAATGGGGGGAAGATGTGAGTTGGGGATGGGAAGAGTTGAGGAGGATGGTGAGGATGGTCAGAGCAGGGCCCCACCTCTCAGGCTCAAGGCAACTGGAGACAGGGCATAGATTTAGTTTAATTTGATTTGATTTAATTGTATTGTATTGTATTGTATTGTATTGTATTGTATTTCATTGATGATGCATGATGGAGGGAAGGTGTGAGTAGGGCTGTAGGGGATGCGGAGAGATGAGGGGGATGGCGAGGATGGTAAGAGCAGGGCACCACCTCTCAGGCTCAGGATTTAATTGTATTTTATTTATGTGGCATGGTGGAGGGAAGATGCGAGGGGGAGATGCAGAGGGTTAAGGGGGATGGTGAGGATGGTTAGAGCAGGGCACCACCTCTCAGGCTCAGGATTTTATTGTATTTTGTTTATGCGGCATGATGAAGGGAAGATGCGAGGGGGAGATGCAGAGGGTTGAGGGGGATGATGAGGATGGTAAGAGCAGAAGGAAAGGGATTATCAAGCAATTGGCAGAGACAGAGATTCACTCAATATCAGTGGACATATGTTCAAACTTGTGCCAGCTATTTGTGAGGGTTCCTAAATCCTGAACCCTAAACCCTAAACTCTAAAATCTAAACCCTAAAACCCTAAACTTGTGCCAAGTAGTTGTGAAGGTCGAAGAGAAAGAGGTGGTCATGTTTTCAGTGCAACTATACAAATATTCACTCAAGAACAGTGGACAAACGTTCAGACTTGTGCCAAGCAGTTGTGAGGATAGCTGGGAAGCTGATGGTCAGGTTTTCAGTGCCAGTTTTCAGTGGAACTGTTCAAATATTCACTCAAGAACAGTGGACCAAAGTTCAAACATCTTCTCTCGAACTCATTTGGTCAATGTGAATCTGTAAAATAAAATAGGATAATTACAGCTAGTATAAGGGAGATATAGGCTTCCGAACACTACCCTCACAGCTACCCTCATTACATAGCCTATATGGGGAAACCAAGTAGTTGTGAGGGTAGCTGAGAAGGTAGCTGGGAATGAGGTGGTTAGGTTTTCAGTGTCATGGTGTGGATGCTTACAACTTTGGCGATGCATTGAACCCTTAAACCCTTGATGCACAACTTTGTTGATGCCCTAAACCCTTACCCTAAACTCTTGATGCACCTCTGTGCTGATGCCCTAAACCCCAACCCTGAGCCCTTCATGCACCACTGTGTTGATGCCCTAAACCCTTACCCTTGATGCACAACTGTGCTGATGCCCTAAATGGGCGGGGCTGTGGTAGGTGGTGGCGTTCTGGTGGTTGGATGTTGGTGGTGGTGCGGTCATGGGGGTCCTAGGACAACACCGGACTCAATACACTCACCGCCTGGAGAGGGCGACCACTCGTAGTGCTAGAGCGGCGGCTGTTCCCTGACTGTTTTTCCCACCATAAAGGATGACAAACACCTCAGTACTGACAGCGGGTCGGGAGACATCCACTCTATTCACTGACTTGTTACAGTTGAGAATAGGAAGCAGCTGCTTGGCTTCCATCAGGTAAGCCAATTCCTGAGGGTGGGTTGGGTGAGTGGGTGGGGTTTTTTTCTTCTTGTTTTTCCATTATTCACCGACTTGTTACAGATGAGAATAGGAAGCAATTGCTTGGCTTCTATCAGGTAAGCCAATTCCTGAAGGTGTGGTGTGGTGTTGTGGTGTGTGTGTGTGTGGTGTTGTGTGTGGTGTGTGTGTGTGTGGTGTGTGTGGGTGTGTGGGTGGGGGATACAGTCTTCTCACCTCAATATTTTGTACCCTCTGGCACTGGTAGATAGCGTGGGAGGCAAAGGAGATCCCATCAATTGAATCCATCATCAGCGCACCATCGTCCTCATAAGAAAAGGAATCCCACTCAGGGACCTCCACATAGGCTTCACCTACATCATGACAGTGGGGAGTAACAAATCAAATAAATAAACTTTGTCATTGGAAATTCATCCAAAAGTCCCCATAAGGAAATGAATGGGGAATAAAATTAACAATGACATGGCGTCGTGGTGAATAAAATAAATGGATAAATAAATGCACATAGGCTTCACGTCCATCAAGCCAGTGGGGAATAAAACATATAATGGAATGCCACAGCGGGGAATAAAATAAAACAAATAAATAAATTCGCATAGGCTTCACGCACATCATGCCAGTATGGAATATTACATATATTGGAATGCTGAAGAGGGGAATAAAATGAATAAATAATCAAATAAATACATAAATGCACATAGGCTTTACCTACATCACACCTATGGGGCATAGAAAATAAAATCAAATCGTAGACCGTACACCTTCAAAATATAACACACCAAGTCACTCATTAGTCATTACACACCAAGTCACATGAAGGGCTCGCTGTAACCAAAATTCAAATAGCAGCCAGTGGGGAAAAGGATAAATAAATAAACAAATGCCGTAGACGGCGTAACTTCGAAATATTACACACCTAGTTACTCAATCACTAGCTCGCTGTAACCAAAATCCACTGTAGTAGCCCATGGGGAATACGATACATAAATACATTAATGCCGTAGACCGCGCACCTATAAAATATTACGCACCTAGTCACTCAATCACAAGCTCGCTGCCATGGCTGTCACCAAAAGTGCTGCCTGATGATGCCTTTTTGGAAAAACGAGTTAATCCTTTTTGTACTAATTTTTTCTCTATCTCTTCTTGTCTCCACTACCTAAATGTATTATTAATTTTTCTCTATCTCTTCTTGTCTCTTTTTACTGTTAATTTCTCATTTCGAAAACTCGAACCCCATTCCTAGTACTCACTACCCGAAAATAATATTGTGTTTTTTAACCCCCTCCTCCCACCACCACCACACCACCCACCCACCCCACACCACCCACCCCCCAAAACACCCACCCACCCCTACGCACCTAGTAACTCAATCACAGGCTCGCTGTCACCAAAATCCAATACAGCATTGGCCAACAGCTCATCTGCACTGTAGTCGTAGCCATACTCATACTCATAGTCACCGACATCACTGAAGTCAAAATCGATGACGGGAATGTAATCGTCCTCGTAGTCAACAAGCAGATCTGCGTAGTCGCCACCACCGGCGCCCCCAGTCGGCAGGTAAACAACAATGTCTGAAACCTGAAGGGGTATAACATGGATATGGTTAAATGTCAGCTATCCGAGTCAGCAAACAGATCTGGGTAGTACCTAGTTGGCTGGTGAACAGTTATGTCTGAAACCTGAATAGCATATTGGGCCTACCCCTGGACTGTAACATACATACATACAGTGTATGTGGACATGATATGTTTAATAGCATATTGGGCCTACCCCTGGACTGTAACATACATACATACAGTGCATGTGGACATGATATGTTTAATAGCATATTGGGCCTACCCATGGACTGTAACATACATACATTCAGTGCGTGTGGACATGATATGTTTAATAGCATATTGGGCCTACCCATGGACTGTAACATACATACATTCAGTGCGTGTGGACATGATATGTTTAATAGCATATTGGGCCTACCCCTGGACTGTAACATACATACATTCAGTGCATGTGGACATGATATGTTTAATAGCATATTGGGCCTACCCATGGACTGTAACATACATACAGTGCAAGTGGACATGATATGTTTAGTTGCCTATTGGGCCTACCCCTGGACTGTAACATACATACAGTGCAAGTGGACATGATATGTTTAGTTGCCTATTGGGCCTACCCCTGGACTGTAACATACATACAGTGCAAGTGGACATGATATTTTTAATAGCCTATTGGGCCTACCCCTGGACTGTAACATACATACAGTGCAAGTGGACATGATATGTTTAGTTGCCTATTGGGCCTACCCCTGGACTGTAACATACATACAGTGCAAGTGGACATGATATGTTTAGTTGCCTATTGGGCCTACCCCTGGACTGTAACATACATACAGTGCAAGTGGACATGATATGTTTAGTTGCCTATTGGGCCTACCCATGGACTGTAACATACATACAGTGCAAGTGGACATGATATGTTTAGTTGCCTATTGGGCCTACCCCTGGACTGTAACATACATACAGTGGCAAGTGGACATGATATGTTTAGTTGCCTATTGGGCCTACCCATGGACTGTAACATACATACAGTGCAAGTGGACATGATATGTTTAGTTGCCTATTAGGCCTACCCCTGGACTGTAACATACATACAGTGCAAGTGGACATGATATGTTTAGTTGCCTATTGGGCCTACCCCTGGACTGTAACATACATACAGTGCAAGTGGACATGATATGTTTAGTTGCCTATTGAGCCTACCCCTGGACTGTAACATACATACAGTGCAAGTGGACATGATATGTTTAGTTGCCTATTGGGCCTACCCCTAGACTGTAACATACATACAGTGCATGCGTAAACGATATGTTTACTAGCCTGTTTAGGACATGACATGTTTAGCAACCTGTTTAGTAGCCTACTTAGCCATCTACAGTAAGTTCTTAAACCCAAATAAATTAAAATAAATTGCAAAATAGATATAATCAATATTATTAATTTACTGGGAGGATGGTGGTAAAGGGATATAGTGCATGTGGATATGATTTGTAATAGTCATATTCCGCAACAGATATGTGTGGTCATCATAGTCGCCCCCAGTTGCTTGGCGAACAGTAAGGTCTTAAACCTAAATAAATTCAAATAAATCACAAATCTATATTATTCATATTATTAATGTATTCAAGATATGTGTGGTCATCATAGTCGCCCCCAGTTGCTCGGCTGACAGTAAGGTCTTAAACATAAATAAATAAAAATTAATCACAAAATATATGCCGACGAGGTTCCTAAGTCAGCCTGGGATCTAGCCACCCCCCCACCCACCCCCCACACACACCACCGCCACCACCACCACCACACACGCACACCCTCCTCCCCACACACCACACATACACACCATCACCCCCACCCAACCCCACCACACCTGCGCAGACCCTCAGGCTCCAGAATACAATTTGAGTCAATTCAACCATGATAATGATGATAATGATGATAATGATAGATAGACAGGTAAATAACGCTTTCAGTCCTTTTCATACCTGGGTGATCTCCTCCAAGGGCGCGGACTACTGCGCCATCCAAGAAAGTTGTAAAAATACTCATAACTGAATAACTTTGTCCAAACTTGATATTTTATTTTTGGTTGTATGGTTGGAAAGGCCTTGACGTGATGATGCTCATGGACCCTCCTTTCACTATGTTATACTGTCTGGGTGTCCAGGGATGAAGCCTCAGGGGGTGGGGGGGGGGGGGGGGGGGGGGGGGGGGTGGTCAGGGATGAAAAACACAATTTCCGAACATGCGGTCTGCAAACTTTATTCCTGCCCCCACCCCCCACCCCACCCCACCCCACCCCACCCCACCCTTGTAGGAAGGTATGAACATCACAAAAACGGCGAGCCTTTTTTAAATGCATAATTGGATTAACGACCTCCACATAACTACTACCCAACAAAAATACACATGCCATACATAAAAAAACGCAAACCAAAAGCTCAGGGGCGGTCAATTTAGACAAGGTAGAGGCACAAAACATAGCTCTTGGTGTCTTCCTAAGCCGCAATGCAAACAAATTCAGCAATGAAAGTAACAAATTAAAAACATTAAAATACGCTAAAATATATTTAAAATGTATTTGATTCGTTTACCTGCACTGTTGCCCCGACGGTAGACAAGGTAGAGGAGCCAAACATAGCTCCTGGTGTCTTCCTAAGCCGCAATTCAAAGAAAGAAAAAGCGCTCATGCTTGAGATTTGGCTAGGAACATCCTCGTAGTTTGCAGCAAACCAAACCACAGCTGAGACTTCTGTTTTAGCTGACAGCAGGAACAGACGCCTCCCGCTAGATGGGATGGATGTCAGGACGACACTGGTGGATGGCACCTGGGCTGCTGAAGCAAGTAAGCCTTGTAGGTCCATCATAAACTTTGTCTGACCACCTGGGAGACTTGATGTAGACAAACTCGGGAAGACAAAATGACACTCAATCCTTGGGTTGAGGGAAGGGTCAAAGGAGTTCTGATTTCCATAGTCATACCCTTGGAGGCTGTAGTCATAGTTTTCAACCCCGAAGTTGTAATCACCCACATTATTGCCGTTCGCATTGTCATACCTGTATGTATGTATGTATGTATGTATGTATGTATGGATGTATGTATGTATGTATGCATGTATGTATGTGTGTGTTTTATGTATATCGTTTGTACGTTGTCTGTCTGTCTGTCTGTCTGCCTGTCTGTCTGTCTGTCTGTCTGTCTGTCTGTCTGTCTGTCTGTCTGTCTGTCTGCACGTCTGTCCGTCTGTTGTATGTATGTATGTATGTATGTATGTATGTATGTATGTATGTATGTATGTATGTATGTATGTATGTATGTATGTATGTATGTATGTATGTATGTATGTATGTATGTATGTATGTATGTATGTATGTATGTATGTATGTATGTATGTATGTATGTATGTATGTATGTATGTATGTATGTATGTATGTATGTATGCATGTTGTATGTTGTATGTTGTATGTATGTTGCATGTATGTTTGCTGTTACAGTCCAGGGGTAGCCAAACAGGCTGGAGGAGAAAGCCAAAGTCAAAGTCAAAGTCGAATGCAAAGTCAAAGTCAAAGTCAAACCTGCAGTTGTAGTCACTAAAGCTAATGTCGAAGCATAAATCAAAGCCAAAGTCAAAGTTATTCCTATGGTCCTACTCACTAAAGCTAGTGTTGAAGCATAAATCAAAGTCAAATGCAGAGTCAAAGTCAGAGTCAAGCCTGCAGTCATAGTCAAAGTCAAAGTCAGAGTCAAAGTCATACCTGTAATCGTAGTCGACAAAGGTAGTGTCTAAGCCAAAATCAAAGTCATTGCCTCCAAGACCAGCTGAGCTTGGGGGATAGTCGGCGGCAAGATAGTCGGGGTCAGGATTGTTGGGGTCAGGGTCGTAAGCAGGAGGATAGTCGGCAGGAGGATTGTAGTCAGGTGGATTGTCGGCAACAAGATTTTCTGCAGGAGGATAGTCCGCAACTAGATTGTCCGCAGGAGGATAGTCGGCAAGAGTGCTGTTGGCTGGAGAGTTGTTGGCTGGAGAATAGTCGGCTGGAGGATTGTCAGCAGGAGGATTGTAGTCAGGAGGATTGCCGGCAACTGAATTGTCAGTAGGAGGAATGTCGGCTGGAGGACTGTCGGCAAGAGAGTTGTTGGCTGGAGAATAGTCGGCTGGAGGATTGTCAGCAGGAGGATTGTAGTCAGGAGGTTTGTCAGTGGCACGAGTGTCAGTAGGAGGATTGTCGGCTGGAGGATTGTCAGCAAGAGGGTTGTTAGCTGGGGGATTGTCGGCAAGAGGATAGTCTTCTGAAGGATAGGGCGTAGAAGCATAAGCTGGTGGTATATTGGCAGCAGGAGGATTGTCGGCTGGAGGATTGTTTTCTGAAGGATAGGGCGAAAACAGATAAGCTGGTGGAATATTGGCAGCAGGATAATATTCGGCTGTAGGGCTATCAGCTGGTGTATAGGGAGTAGAAGGATAAGCTGGAGGAGGATTGCTAGCAGGAGGATTGTCAGCTGGAGGATAGTCGGCTGGAGTATAGGGCATAGAGGGATACACCGGGGGAGGATTGGCAGCAGGAGAATATTCGGCTGTAGGGCTGTCAGCTGGTGTATAGGGCATAGAGGGATACACCGGGGGAGGATTGGCAGCAGGAGGATTGTCAGCTGTAGGGCTGTCAGCTGGTGTATAGGGCATAGAGGGATACACCGGGGGAGGATTGGCAGCAGGAGAATATTCGGCTGTAGGGCTGTCAGCTGGCGTATAGGGCATAGAGGGATACACCGGGGGAGGATTGGCAGCAGGAGAATATTCGGCTGTAGGGCTGTCAGCTGGTGTATAGGGCATAGAGGGATACACCGGGGGAGGATTGGCAGCAGGAGAATATTCGGCTGTAGGGCTGTCAGCTGGTGTATAGGGCATAGAGGGATACACCGGGGGAGGATTGGCAGCAGGAGAATATTCGGCTGTAGGGCTGTCAACTGGTGTATAGGGCATAGAGGGATACACCGGGGGAGGATTGGCAGCAGGAGAATATTCGGCTGTAGGGCTGCCAGCTGGTGTATAGGGCATAGAGGGATACACCGGGGGAGGATTGGCAGCAGGAGAATATTCGGCTGTAGGGCTGTCAACTGGTGTATAGGGCATAGAGGGATACACCGGGGGAGGATTGGCAGCAGGAGAATATTCGGCTGGAGGGCTGTCAACTGGTGTATAGGGCATAGAGGGATACACCGGGGGAGGATTGGCAGCAGGAGAATATTCGGCTGTAGGGCTGTCAGCTGGTGTATAGGGCATAGAGGGATACGCCGGGGGAGGATTGGCAGCAGGAGAATATTCGGCTGTAGGGCTGACAGCTGGTGTATAGGGCATAGAGGGATACGCCGGGGGAGGATTGGCAGCAGGAGAATATTCGGCTGTAGGGCTGTCAGCTGGTGTATAGGGCATAGAGGGATACGCCGGGGGAGGATTGGCAGCAGAAGGATTATCGGCAGGTTGATTGTTGGCTGGAGGGTAGGTGGCAGGAGACATGGTGGCAGGAGGATTGGTGGCAGGAGGATGGGTGGCAGGAGGGGTGGCAGGAGAATAGGGGGCAGGAGGATTCTGGGCTGGAGGATGCGTGGCAGGAGGGGCGGCAGGAGAATAGGGGGCAGGAGGATTCTGGGCTGGAGGATTGTCGATAGGGGGAGACGCTACAAGAGGATAACTGGGAGAAGGATTGTCAGCAGGAGGATTGTTGACTGGAGGACTGTTGGCTGGAGGACTGTCCGCAGGAGGAATGTCGACTGGTGGACTGGTGGCTGGAGGATAGGGCATAAAAGGGTAAGCAGGTGGAGTAGTACCAGCAGAAGGATAATCGGCTGGAGGATTGTCGGCAGGAGGATTAGGCACATATTGATAAGCTGGTGAAGGATAAGTTGCATCCACAGCTACCAGTATGCAGAGGCTAGGGAGGAGCAGCAACAGAAGCCACACATGCATGTGAGCATTGTGAGCCCCCTTGAAGTTCTTGCAATGGCCAACCATCGCCAGGACTCCTCTCGTTTAAGACAGCTGTTCAAGGGGAGAGGGGGATGGAGGGGGGTGGGATGGGGTGGGGTGGGGTGGGAGTGGGAGGGTGGGGTGGGGGGGTATTTTAGGCATGCGAGAAGAGACATGATGTTCTGCTAGCTAGCAACACCCGTACTACGCGCACACGTGCCGATCTCCTTTGCGAGCCTAATACCAGTCAGGCAACCCGGAGTAATCTAATTACCGTATATTATTAGGATTGGTATATACCTATAGTATGAACTACTCAAAGGCCGTAATGATAGGGCCTGGTAGGGCGTGGTATTAAGGGAGCCCAATCTTACGGCAGTAGGGAACGAGCTGCTACTTGACCTGGACAAAGCTACCATGGCGGTTAACAGCGACGGCGTACACTAAAGCACACCCGTAGGGATTTGAACCTCACACCTCCTCAGGGTTGTGTAGTACGGATACGGGTACGGGTACGGATACAGATACGGTACGGATACGGTACGGGTTTTAGAAGTGAGTTCGGTTTGAGTACGGTACGTTTTTTAGTATCATAACACTCCCTGACCTAATTAACTTTTTGTTTATCCTAATTTGATCTATGTTCCATAGGAAACATGTAGAGGGCATTCCTGGCTTTTCAGTGGTCTGCTGATCATGTCAAAATTCGAAGGCAGCAAAAAGTTATGCCACTTCGTATCATGGAACTGACTATGCAAGTATGTGTCGTGAGTACAGACCGTACGCGTACTCAATTTTCAGAAAAACAAGTACGGTACGGATTTTAGGTGCGTACTGTCCGTACTACACAACCCTGCACCTCCTGATTTCAACGAGCTCTACCAATGAGCTAATCGTCGAAACGGAATTTCAAAGCCTGTATCACTGCAATGATGTGGTAGTTGAATTCAAGCATGAAACAAAACAAACCAATTTTTCAGTTTCGGGGCTTCACGTAGCAGCTTCTAGGCAGCTCCCTTCCCCTATCCTGAACCTGAAGCTAGCTAGTGCGAACGACAGCTGGCATAGCATATATGCGAATGACAGCTGGCATAGCATATATGCCAATGGCAGCTGGCATAGCATATATTCCAATGCAGCTGACATGTGTAGAATTTGCGGAGAGACTGGCTAATGAAGCTGGCTAGAAGCTACCAGCTCCATGCGAAGACCAAAAATAGATAATAATTTAAATAGATAGACAGTGGCACCAACATACACATACATACACCTACATTTGAATAGGCAGAACAAAACATACACAAACATACACACATAACATACACATACATACATATTCAACATACACATACATTCACGCACAAACAGTGACACCAATATACCCAACATGCACGCACATACAGTGACACCAATGTACCCAACATACATATACAGACAATACAGACACATACATACACACACATGCAGTGACACCAACATACCCAACATACACTTACATACACACATACATACCCAACTTACACATACAGTGACACCAACATACCCAACACACACATACATACACGGGCATACAGTGTATGAAGAGAGGACACAAGCACTTGTATTCTCTTATCAGTTCAGAGAATGCATAATGCATGGCTTCCTGCCGCGAGTGCTATGACGCGAGGAATTCAGCTAATTGCTAGTCAAGCGCTAGCTATACTTTACTTGTTCGGTCACCACGCTTACCTTCGGCGCTCGGGTGAGGCGCTGAATTCAGATTGGCAAATTGAAACACCAAGGAAGCATCGGACAGACCCGATACCAGTCCGAAGATAAATGTGTCCTCCGTATATTGCTATCGCGCGGGAGACCGAGCTCAGGCACAGTAGCGATCTGCGACAGCAAAACCCACAGTTGCCTTCCCCAGTGCAAGCGGACGGGAAGTTGCCGTCAACTTTACGCCCCGTGGCAAGGCGTGACTACGTCAAACTTATCGGACAAAACCAACGTGCATGGCTTTCATTTCCTTCTTCTAACATTCATCAGTGTTGCCTTTGCTGGAATCAACCATGCGAGTAAGGGGCGGTAACCAGAATCCCAGCATGGTTTTTCCAGGCGTACTTTCAGGCGTACTACATTGGACTGGGTGCACCCATCACCCACCACCCATGGGTGGGTAGTGTCGGTTGTATTCTAAGTTTCGTACGCGGTCGGCCGAATCGCATCCGAAACTCATTTATATTGCATTGCATGGGACGGGATGGGTGCCGCAATCCATGCAACCCTCCAATCAGAATCACCGAAATCCGGCACTCGAAAGTTGCCCCTGCAACCCTGCCTTCGACCGACCGACCGACCGACCGACCGACCGACCGACCGACCGACCGACCGACCGACCGTCTACCGACCGACCGACGACCGACCGACCGACTACGACTACTATTTTGCTCCCTTTTTAAAAAGAAAATCTTACCTGGAACTCGCGGGAGCAAAATAGTAGGGTGCCCTAAGGGCCCCTGCAGTGGTCGGCCCAAGGGTTAGTAAGTTGAGCTGAGCGAAGACAGGCGGGCAGGCGGTTTGCAGAACCTAGGCAAGGGCAGCCATGTCCGGGCGACCAACCACGGGAGCAAAATGTGAGGTGAGTGACATACCGGCTGGCCTGCATCAGAAACGCTCGAGGTACGCCCGGGTACGCCCGCGGCGCGTGGCAGCAGTTGGGCTGGAGTCACTGGGTGAGGGAGGTGCGAGAAGGTGAAATTGAAATTGAAATTGTTACATCCGACTATCCGAGTAATGAAGTCACTCTCAGGACGTGAAGTTAAGGACATCACAGCGTAAGCCGAGATGGTGACAATTTAAAGCACAGGTCGGACGAGGGAATGAAAGTTTGCTTGCCAACCCTGCATGAAGCTGTGCTTGCAAATTTGTTAAGGCCCACCATGCACCCCCGCATGAAGTTGTGCTTGCCAAGTTGTCAAGGGCCACCATGCACCCCCGCATGAAGTTGTGCTTGCCAAATTGTCAAGCACCATGCATCATGTATATTTATCCGTCAACCCGGGTCCTTCGCCATTATCAATGAAGACGCGCCATAAAGTGGGCCACCTTGATTTCAAGCTAGCATTCGGCACTGCACATCAAATGAACTTGCAGAGGGCCACCCTTTTTTGCGGAGACTCCCCTTCTGTGGGGCGGGAGCCCCCAGGGTCACCCATTTGTCCGTTTGACCGACCGACCGAAGAATTGAAGCCTGACACGTCAGCCAACTGTCTCATAACTGACTTGCTTCGGTCAGCTCCGTCGTTGCCACCTGTCGTTCCGTTGCCAACACACTCCGATACACTTCACCAATTTCCGCGTCGCTTACGATGCTGCATAGGACTTGTTCACCCATTCGGCATAAGTCACTGTAGTAGAGACTCGAACTCAACCGGTGGTGTTCATGCAACTCATGCAAACGTTCATATCATGCAATCCAACTCATTCTCCACCATCCCAACTCATTCTCCACCAATCCCAACGCATTCTCTACCATGCATCTTAACTCATTCGCCACTATCCCAACGCATTCTCCACCAATCCAATTCAAACTCCACTAGGAACACTAACCACTCAGTGCCGTCCTGTCTTCTCCCCTGCCTCAGGCCTTTTAAGTGCCTACCTCCACCTCTCCTCCACCTCCCCCCTTTCCCCTCCTCCACCCCTCCTCCAGCACACACACACGCACCTCCCCCCTAACCTTCTCCACCTCTCCTCCATCTCCCCCTCCCCACTCCCTCTCCTCCTCCTCCTCTTCCCATCCCCCCCCCCCCCCCCCCCCCCCCCCCCTTCGTGAGATGTATAAAACGGCCATGGTGTGTGAAAAATGCTTGAATCCTGCTTTCTTCCCCCCCCCCTCCTCATTCTTCTGAGTCCCTGAGAGGTATAACGATTGTTTGGGGTTCAGTTTATCAATGCCTTTTCTTTTTAAGCCCTTGATACCACGGTTTGGCAAGTCCTTTTAGCGTATTAGGCCCACCCCTGGACTGTAACATACATGAAGGAGGCGGCCTCGGATGATGGGACAATCGGACAGAGTTACAAGTGTGATTCGTTCGTTCACCATCCCTTGTGATCTACTGTACTTCCCTTTTAAGCTACCCTACTGGCGACAGTAGGAAATGGTGGTGAGGTTCGATTCCTGACCTAATTTTGTGTCCTGGTCCTGAGCGAATCTTTGACTCCGTCCCTCCAAACCAGGACAGTGACCTTGTCTTTTTTGTGTGAAAGGTATTTCACCCCAGGAGGTGGGTCTCCCTAAACAGACCAGCGACACTGAGGATTCAGTTCGAAAAACTATATATAACGGTATATAACCATATCACAATTCCAGTTTCGAAAGGGGTGTTAAGACTAGAAGATGCTAATTGCAGCCGAAAAGAAAAACAATGTTTATATATTTAATAGCAAGTCCATATACCGCCCTCAATGCAGGAGAGACTCCAGAGATACACCGGTTACACTGGAGGAGCCTCAACACCTAAGGGTTCGGCGACCATGAGGCTTTCGTCTCAAGCCACCTGACGATGCCATTTTTCTTTGTTTCAAAGTTTCTGGCAAATTGCAAACATGCAAATTGCACATATGCCAACCTCCGAACTGCGCAATTGATAACTTGTGCACTTCCGGCACTCGAATCTGCCAAAGTTAGCCGCTATTGATAGATACCTAAGTACCAATTGTTCGTTCTGCGGAAAGGCAAATATACAGCAGTACACCACGAGGCAGAAATTGGTTTGATACATCTGCCACATAGCTCTTCTTTTCAGCTACAGGCAGCAGCTTCTAGGCAGCTCCCTGAGTCAGCCACTGAGCTAAGCCTCAAAGTTTAGACGATACTGGAAAGATGATTCAGTATTTCAGTCAGCTTCCATATGCACTACCATGCCTTAGGTTTGGCTGGCTAACTAACCAGGGGAGCTGCCTAGAAGCTGCTGCTCCTTAGGCCAAACCTAAAGGTGCTTAGTGCGTCTGAGAATGAAGCTGACATCTTTGGGATTGACCCAGTGGCTACGCAGTGGAGCTGGATGAAAGCTGCTGTGCGTGGTCCGAAAAAGTCCTAGTCAGCATCGCAAGCGACGCGGAAAATTGGCGGAGAGAGTTGGCAACGGAATCGAGTGGACCGAAGCCAGTTAGTTACAAGACCGATGGCTGACGTGCCAACCTTCATCTCGGGGGGTCGGTCGGTCGGCTGGACAAGGGGGTGGCCCTGGGGGCTCCCGACCCCCGAAGGGAGGCCTCCGCTAAAAAGAAACAGTAATCCTATGCCACAATGGCAGGGCATCTGCTAGCCTCTCAAAATGGCAGAAGTGCGCCCATGGGGCAAATATATTCCAGATTGATGGAACTCTGTTGGTGCCCATGGAACACTACACGCCCTTGCTGTGCTGGCCTGAAGGGTTCCCGTACTACACTGGAGGGTTTCCGTACTGCTGCTGGCAGTTGGCGCCCCCATAGCTCCCACCGCTGCTGTTGTAGTGACCCTGCATTAGGCACAGATGAAGATTCATTTTTAATTATGTTACTCCTTACCTTCATCTCGGGGTTTACTCCTACTTATGTTACTCCCGAAATTTTACTACCTACTTATGTTAATCCCGAAATAAGCTTTAACTTTATTTATAGTCAAAAGTGACCTTAGTGTGCGTAAGACACACATGAAGATTACTTTTTAAGCCTCTATGTGAGCTATAGATCCCTCAACTTTGGGACTATGACCAACACATGTAAGACCTAGGTGAAAGATATGGATGCCCCTATGGATGCCCCTTGCGCCTAACAAAGCTTGGGGATATCCTATGAGTGCGTGGCTTAGCAGGCTACCAGGATGCACACCACCTGTGCAGTAAATGGTGGATGGTGCATGTTGAGTCAAAAGCGACCCTGTGTAAGAAGCATATGAAGTTGGAAGGAGCCCACTTTTATTATATAATTAAATTATCACTGTAGCAAGAACTCAGGCTCATGTAACATACATACAAACATACATGGCAGGAGCCCAAAGAGAGTGGTATGGGCGTATGGACTGGTATGGGCTGGCAACTCCCGCCGGCCTGAGGGTGCGTACAGGTTCGTTCCGAGGAGGAGGAACTCTTCCAATCACATCTTATCGTTTGAGTCTAGGGCTAGCATAGGGAGACCCACCCTTTCAGACAAGTATTTATTCGTGCAAGTGAACTTAACTCCTTAGCGTAGAGATGAGGCAAAAATACTCCATGTAAATAAAAAAATAAAATTGAGGACAGTAAAATAGACTGACGGAATATAGAAGGTGTTTCTGGTAACAACAGCCCAACGTGTTGACAATCAATATTGCAGTCCTGGATACTCTATTTGCACTCCCTTCTGTTTTTATTTCCTTTACCTGTCGTTTATCTCCCTCCTTCTTCCCTGATCCCCAAAATGCATACTAGAGTTCAGGGGTAGCCTAATTAGGCTTGAAGCTTATGTACATCTTCCTTATTACTATGGTGGCGAATCATTGTGTGTGTGTGAATAATTTGCTGTTGAGGTGAGGGGAGGGGAGGGGAGGAGGGAAGGGAAGGGAAGGGAGGGAGGGAGGGAGGGAGGGAGGGAGGGAAGGAAGGGAGGGAGGGAAAGGAAAGGAAGGGAAGGAAGGGAAGGGAGGGAGGGAGGGAGGGAAGGGAGGGAAGGGAGGGAAGGGAGGGAAGGGAGGGAAGGAAGGGAAGGGAGGGAAGGGAGGGAAGGGAGGGAAGGGAGGGAAGGGAGGGAAGGGAGGGAAGGGAGGGAAGGGAGGGAAGGGAGGGAAGGGAGGGAAGGGAGGGAAGGGAGGGAAGGGAGGGATGAATAACAAGGCCTGGTTGAGGTACACTGACATTTATTTTGAAGAGGTACATCGACAGACACTACATGCAGTACATTGACAGACACTTTATGCGGAACAATGACAAACATTTATGCAGTACATGGACATCTCTAATGATCACCTCCCAATCCCAACTCCCAACTTGAGATTTCACCCCCCTTTCCCAAATCAAAAACTAACTTTAGTTGTGGATGTTTGAAACAAAGTTGAAAACAAAGTTATTTTTGAGTATATTTTGAGAATAAATTTGAATTTTGAATTTTGAAATTAAAAAAAGCTAGTCTTGGTGCTACGAAGCAAAGCCAAGACCAAAATGAAGCAATTCAGCTTGTGCAGCATTGTACCACACTTAGGGCACCCACAATATGTAAACAATCAGTATTTTGGGGGTCCATATTCACCCGTACTGCCCATGTACTGCCATCCAAAACCTGATGTAACAATTTCTTATGAGGAAAGATGTGCACAATAGGGCTACCTACTTTTATTTTACGAAAACTTGTTTTCGATAGCGATAGGCTCCGTTCCACTTCCACGTAAAATCCGCACCGTCTTAGGGAGCCCCATAGTGAAAAAAATCAAATGTTTTGCTTTGCCTGCTTCCCACAACCTGAGAAAACCCAACTCTGAGTATTTATATGTTGAACTGAAGTGGTTAGGTAACCTATGAGCAAAACAAAGTTTTCTTTGGACTTGAGGTGATAGGTGAAAACCATCCGTACCACTCAGGGTCGGACTTAGGCACTTATGGAGATATTACTTTATTTTATTATTGTATTTTATTATTTTATTTTTAAATTGTTTATCCTGGTCCTTTGTGGAGTATTAATGTAATGGGTGAAACACTTCCCACCTTTTGAGGCATATGGCCATAACCCTGGGTAGGGTTGGGGTTTCCATACTGGCTCTGTGGCATGCCTCTCACACCTCCACTGGCATAGCCGCCACTGCCATATCCGCCACGGTTGTGGCCCCCACCCTGAGGACAGGGGAAATGCGAGAAGAGGACAGGTGAAATAATGAGGGGAAGGGAGAGGGGAAGAATGAGGGGAAGGGAGAGGGGAAGGGAGAGGGGAAGGGAGAGGGGAAGAATGAGGGGAAGGGAGAGGGGAAGAATGACGGGAAAGGGAGAGGGGAAGAATGAGGGGAAAGGAGAGGGGAAGAATGAGGGGAAGGGAGAGGGGAAGGGAGAGGGGAAGGATGAGGGGAAGGGAGAGGGGAAGAATGACGGGAAAGGGAGAGGGGAAGAATGAGGGGAAAGGAGAGGGGAAGAATGATGGGAAAGGAGAGGGGAAGAATGATGGGAAAGGAGAGGGGAAGAATGAGGGGAAGGGAGAGGGGAAGAATGAGGGGAAAGGAGAGGGGAAGAATGAGGGGAAGGGAGAGGGGAAGAATGATACAATCCAACACAAAATACAAAAATAAAAACACCCTATCCACTCGCCCGTTGAGCTTTCATTGCACTGTACACAGCATTCTCGTCTTGCTTCTTAGCTAAAAAAACACCCTATCCTCTCACATGTTGCATTGCTACCTTGCTTCTTGACCACACAAATAAAAACTATCCAATCGCCTGTTGAGCTCCCATTGTATTACACACAGCATTGCCATCTTGCGTCTTGACCAAACAAAATAATAAACGAATACAACTATCCATTCACCTGTTGAGCTCACATAAAAAATGAAACAATAAAAACAACTATCCAGTCACCTATTGAGCTCCTATTGCATTAAACACACCATTTCCATCTTGCTTCTCGGCCATTCAAAATAATAAATAAAGCACCCTATCCACGCACCTGTTGAGTTCCCATCGCATTGTACACAGCATTCTCGTCTTGATTCTTGGCCATGAAGTTACCAGCAGGGGCAGTGCTAGAGGCTCCTTCATAGCTTCCAGCTACACCTGAACAAGAAAGGCACGGGGAGCATGTGCTTAGTGGAGTTGTCTTGGGATGCTTGTTTGGCCTGGGGGTTGGGATTGGGCCTATCATGGGGTGCTTGTAGCAGCATAAGCACAAACAAATCCACTAAAAAACAATCCCCCCCCCCCCCCCCCCCCCCCCCCCACACACACATACACACGCCCCAAACACCCACCCACAGCGTAGTATAACATGCCCTGGGGCTCACCTCCCATGAGACCATATGCACCATTGCTAGCAACCCCATAGGCAGTAGGATTGGCAGTGCAGGCTCTGCCCCCTGCGCTAGTGGATTCCGTGGATTGGTAGCCTGCGTAGTTGCTAACGCAGCCACCAGCTGCGTCAGAGCTGTATGAGCTGCCACATCCACTAACACCCCCCCCCCCCCCCCCCCCCCCCCCCCCCCCTCTCCCACCCTACCTCACCCACCCCCAACATGCATACAAACACCCACCCACCCACACTAACCAAACCCACACCCACCACCAACCACACCCTATTCCACCCACCCACCACCACCACCACCCAATCCCACCCACCACACCAATCCACAGCGCAGTACAACATGCCCTAGGGCGTACCTCCCATAAGACCATAAGCACCAGTGCTAGCAACCCCATAGGCAGTAGGATTGGCAGTGACGGCTCTTCCCCCTGTGCTGGTGGATTCCGTGGATTGGTAGCCTGCGTAGCTACTAACGCTGTCACCAGCTGAGCCAGAGCTGTATGACCTGCCACCTCAACTAACACCCCTCCCCTCCCCCACCCCACACACCCACGACATGCAAACTAAAACCCACCCACACCAACCACACCCAAACCCACCACCAACCACACCCTGTTCCACCCACCCACCACCACCATCACCCAATCCCACCCACCGAACCCACCCACAGCGCAGTACAACAAGCCCTGGGGCTCGCCTCCTATGAGACCACATGCACCAACCAAAACCACACCCACCACCAACCACGCCCTATTCCACCCACCCACCACCACTATCACCACCACACAATCCCACCCACAGCGCAGTACAACACGCCCTGGGGCTCACCTCCCATGTGACCATAAGCACCAGCGCTAGCAACCCCATAGGCAGTAGGATTGGCAGTTCCAGCTGCACCGCCTGGTCCTGTGGGTTGGTAGCCTGAGTAGTTGCCACCGCGACCGCCAGCAGCCCCAGAGCTGTATGAGGTGGCAGCACCCCCATAGGCTACCGGGTAGCTGGGTACAGGCTGTGCGGGAAAGACAACTGCAGCAGTCTGTAACAGGGATTGGATTGATTGTAATTGGATGGAGTTGGATGGCTTGGAGGAATTGCTGGATTGGAGGCTTGGATGGATGGGATGGCTGGGATGGATGGTGGATGGATTGGCTGAGTTGGACTTGGCTTGGATGGATTGTGATGGCTTGCTCGGACTTGGCCTGGATTGATGGCTGGGGCTTCGCCCGCTGGAGGGCTGGGATGTGCTGGCTTGGCTTTGATGACTGAGTGGCTGGATTGGATGGATTGGATGGCTTGGCTGATTGGATGGATTGCTTCGATTGGATAGATTGGCTTGGGATTGGATGGATTGGATTGGATTGGCTTTGGAGATGGATGGATGGTAGGATCGATGGGATTGGATGGCTTGGTTGGTGGCATGGCTTGGCTGGCTGGATGGCTCGATTGGATGGCTGGATGGATTGGCTGGATGGGATTGGATTGACCCCCTCGGATGGCTTGGATTGATGGATTGGATTGGAGTGGATTGGATGGATGGATTGGATGGGATTGGATGGACCTCCTGGATGGATGGATGGATTGATGGTATTGGATGATTGGAGGATTGGAATGGATGGGATGGCCCGATGGGATGGGAGGGAGGATGGATTGGATGACTGAGTGGATGGATTGGATTGGATGGATTTGATGGATGGATGGATTGGATGGATTGGATGGATTGATGGATTGGATGGATGGAGGATTGGATGGTATATGATTGGATGGATTTGGAGGATTGGATGGATCGGATTGATTAGGAGGATTGGATGCTTGATTGGATTGGATTGGATTGGCTTGGAGGATGGATGGATTGGATGGATTAGATGGATTGGATGGATTGGATGGATTGAGGTGGATTGGATTGGATTGGATGGATGGATGGATTGGATGGATTGGATGGATTGGATGGATTGGATGGATTGGATGGATTGGATGGATTGGATGGCTTGGATGGCTTGGATGGCTTGGATGGATGGATGGATGGATGAAAGGATGGATGGATTGAGTTGGAATGATGGCTTGGATGGCTTGGATGGCTTGGATGGCTTGGATGGCTTGGATGGCTTGGATGGCTTGGATGGCTTGGATGGCTTGGATGGCTTGGATGGATTGGATGGATTGGATGGATTGGATGGATGGGATGGGATGGGATGGGATGGGATGGATGGATTGGATGGACTGAGTTGGATTGGATTGGATGGATTGGATGGATTGGATGGATTGGATGGATTGGATGGATGGATTGGATGGATTGGATTGGATTGGATTGGATTGGATTGGATGGATTGGATTGGATTGGATTGGATTGGATTGGATTGGATTGGATGGATTGGATGGTTGATGGATTGGATGGATTGGATGGATTGGATGGATTGGATGGATTGGATGGATTGGATGGATGGATGGATTGGATGGATTGGATGGATTGGATTGGATTGAATTGGATTGGATTGGATTGGATTGGATGGATTGGATTGGATTGGATTGGATTGGATTGGATTGGATTGGATGGATGGATTGGATGGATGGATTGGATGGATTGAGTTGGATTGGATTGGATTGGATGGATTGGATGGATTGGATGGATTGGATGGATTGGATGGATTGGATGGATTGGATGGATCGGATGGATTGGATGGATTGGATGGATTGGATGGATTGGATTGGATGTTAGATTGGATGATGGATTGGATTGGATTGGATTGGATTGGATTGGATTGGATTGGATGGATTGGATTGGACTGGGTTGGATGGGATGTTTACATGATAAGGAGGGTAGGGGTTCATTTGGTACATGGCAGGGTTTATAGCGGCTGTGTACTCGCGAGCGTAGGCTGGTATATGGTTCATAGCTCCATAGCTACTGGAAAGGACAATACTAACCCTCATCATCATGATTACAACCATCAGGATAATGACAATACCAACCATCACCCTCATGTTTACTTGATAAATAAGGAGGGTAGGGGCTAGTGGGCGGCAAATAGATCTACATTGCCCCAAAATATAGATCTATATAGATCTATATATAGCAAATATATATTGTGTATATGTACAACATATGCAGTTACATCAGATAGACGCCGGAAAATCCAGTCGAAGCCCCTGCAATATGATGTGGTGCCCTATGCCATAATTGTAAAACCAGATTTTGATTTTTGTTAGGTGCCCTATGCCGATTTTCAAAAATCCAGCTTCGCCAATATAGATATATAGAGATCTATCATCTCTATATAGATCGATGCCTCTCCCTAGTAGGGGCACATATGGTATATATGGCGGGGTTCATAGCGGCGGTGCACCGGGGGGGGTAGGCTGCTATATGGTCCATAGCCTCATATCTACCCCAAAGAACAATACTAACCATCATCATCAGTATCATTATGATTATAACCACCAGAATACTGAAAGTAATAACCATCACCCTCATGTTTACCTGATACTGAGGGTAGGTGTACATGTGGTACATGGCGGGGTTCATAGCGGCGTTGTACTGGGGAGCGTAGCCTGGCATGGCTCCGTAACTACCGTACTGCATAGGAGACATGCCCGCCTGCACACTTCCATAGGCAGCGGCCATGGGGGCGAAGGAGGCGGAGGGAACAGGAGGGAGGTGACTAGAGGGTGCAGAGCTGCTGGGTGCACTGGCGGCGGGAGCAGAGTGGTGCTGCCCGTACTGCTGCTGCTGCTGCTGCTGCTGCTGCTGCTGCTGGCCAGAGGGGTGGCTCTGTGTCTGCGATGTGGCCTGGGAGGGCTGGGTCTGAGTCTGGGGCTGGGTCTGGGTCTGATCTTGGGAGTATGAGGCATTGGATTTGGTGTTTGATGGGTTGTAGGTGGGGGCGGTGTTTGATGGGTTGTAGGCGGGGGCGGAGTTTGATGGGTTGTAGGCGGGGGAGGATTTATATGGATTGAAGGTGGAGGAGGTGTTTGATGGGTTGTAGGCGGGGGCGGTGTTTGATGGGTTCAAGGCAGGGGAGGTGTTTGATGGGTAGGTGGGGGCGGTGTTTGATGGGTTGTAGGCGGGGGCGGTGTTTGATGGGGTGTAGGTGGGGGCGGTGTTTGATGGGTTGTAGGCGGGGGCGGTGTTTGATGGGGTGTAGGCGGGGTAGGTGTTTGATAGATTGTAGGCGGGGGCGGTGTTTGATGGGTGCAGAGTACAGCGAAGTGGTGGCGGAGCTGTCGGAGGTGCCAAAAGAGGAGGGCTGTTTCGCAACGTGGGGGGCATTATTGGTGTGAGAGACCTGCTGCTGACCCGGCTGTGCAGCTCCGAAGCCAGAGGAGCTGAAGTTGGAGAAAGCTGGCGCTGCGGTGCTTGTGTCCTGGTTGCTCAGGTTGCTGAAGTCAGTCAAGCCGTGCGCGTTGGAAGGTGGCTTGGGGCTCTGGGTCTGCTGCACGAAGGGAGCTGAGGTGGCTGTCTGGGGAGCTGGGGCCATAGGCTGCTGAACGGCACGAAGGGTTGGAGGGGGGAGGGGTGAGGGAGCTGTCTGGGAGGTGGGCTGAGGTGCTGGAGGTGTGGCAGCAGCAGTCGCGGGGACCATGTCTCCATTGGCGTTGAGAATGTAGGTCCCGTAGTTAGTGGGCTTGAGGGGGGGCTCAGGGGCCTTGGCTGCTGGTGGGGGGGCAACAGAAGCTGGCTGTTGAACAGGGTCCTGAGCGGATGACGTGCTCCCATCAGCAGTGAAGCCAGTTCCAAAGCTGACGCTAAAGTCGCTCAGTCCCTGATTGCCCAGCCCAAAACTGCTAAAGCCAAGCTGGAGGGTGTCTACCTCGGAACCAGTGGTGGGGGGGGCGGACCTCTCAGGGGCGCCGTAGGCACCATACACTCCGGGCGAGGAGGGAGCAAGCACCTGCTCATCGTTGCCATCAGGTGCATCGTCACTGGGGAAGGCTGCTGGTGCATCCCAGTCCACACCTCCTGATGTGCGAGTTTGTAGAACCTCGTCCTGTGTGAAATTGGCATGGGAGCTGGAGGGGGGGGCCATGGGCTTGGGGGGCAGGGGAGGGGGGGCAGCATTCTCCTCTTTCAAGATCTCAGCCAGGGTTTTCTTGGAAGCGCCTGTGGCACCACCACCAGCGCCCCAGACACCTGCAGCTGTGACAACCGGTGGAGGGGTGGCCGCTACAGATGGTCCCCATGAGGTCGAGGCTTCAGGTTGAGACGCATCCCATCCACTGCCGTTGGGAGCAGCAGCATTCCGAGCGGAGTTCCGAGAAAAAGTGCCATGATTCGCAGCTTCGTTGGAAGCAGAGCCATGGGAGTAGGAGCTCCTGGAAGGAGGGCCGCTGCCCCGCGAATCCCTTCCTCCTCCTCGGCCACCGAATGCCCCTCCTCCGGATCCAGATCCGGAATACCCACGATCGCCTCGACCTCCCACCGCTCCACCTCCGCGAGATCCACGTCCTGCAGCACCTCGATCACGATACGCATCACGAGTTGGTACGGGCTTTTCCTTCTTCTGCTTCGTCGTCGCAACTGACTGGAAAGGCGATTCTATGAGCGCAGCAGTTGCGGCATTCGCATCCCCATTGTTGATATAAAGCATGGCCTTAACATCTTCCTCAGAGGCCCCGGTGGCCTCCTGGATGGCCTTGATTATTTTCGATCCAGCCTCTTTCGACATCTCACGAAGAGCTAGCTGGTACTGTCTAGTGCACGCGACCTGGGGAATTTTAGAAGCTCGAATGGGGTTACTTTGGGGGCATGCCAAGGGCCTGCAAGCCTGGTGCCTGCCAGCCTGGTGTCGGGCCAAGCCAGGCCCTCCCTGCCCGTTTCGTGTCCCCTTGTTAGGACATAGATGGTGTGCATGGGAGCGGATTGGTGGGTATGGGTGTGTGTGGAACTGTGGATGGGTGGGTGAATGGGTGAGTATCACACAATCCCTACCGTATTGGGGAATTCTGAGGAAACCTTTGCGTGCGCCATAGTGTGAAGAGCCGGAATCCATAAATTTTCAAGTCTATACACACATACACACACACACGTACACACACACACCGGCTCCTGCCTCCCTTTGTTAGAAAGCCAGATAACTTCCGCTAAGTACCTTCCTCAATTAAAGCTTTATTATTTCCAGTTTACTGCACATCAATTAGCAGCTTGCAAAAATGCTTCGTCTTGATCAAGAAACTAAAGCAGTATCGTCTCCGTAGCCATCTAGTTGTGACGAATATGTAGCTGGTAACAGCTGTACCTCCCCAAGTAAATACAGATGTTCCTTCCCCCCCCCCACCCTAAAATCTTGTTCCCTCATCGTACTCGCAAGCATTTTCCAGAGCTCTGTCTTGCGATTAAGCTTACCACCGCTGCGCCTCCCTACAAAACCAAACGCTCCAGGATACGGTATGAAGCCTACCTTCGGGTTGACTCTTTTTATAGTGAAAGCAGGGACTGCAGAGTGCAGACTCGTGGAGGTCAATTATGTTTACAAGAAGAATAAGATAATTAGCAAGTGCGACAGTGATATTATAAAGGAGATCGTAGCAGGACAACTAGTACTGCAGCTGTAGTGCGCAGAGCGGCAGGTGGCTTTGCCTACTGCCGGACTAGCGGTACAAAAACCCGTGAGGACTTAGACCGAGAGCGCACTTGGCCACTCGTGGTACGACATATACGTCGTACTATGACAACTCTGGAATACAATTCATTATATTGCAAATTTGCGCCAACCAAGTAAACTGCCTGACGCTCTGGGCTTGAAACAGTCATGGATTGGCATGTAGAATATGCCTGGTGCAAACGCCTCCAACGAGGTGAGTAAAATATAATGTCGGTATCCCCTGCCTTGCCCAGCTGCTAGAGCCTGGCACTGCTGCTCCTTCTAATTTTTGCGGCCCCTTGTATGACAGCTCGCAAATAACCACAGGCTAAATACTCAAGGACCCGCGGCTGTGACAAAATGGCTGAGACAAAGAAGCGAAACCTATTACTGACAAGCCCCCCCCCCCCCTCCCAATTCCTATCTGCTCCCGACACCACGAACACATCCCAGAAGGGATCAAACTAGCAGAAATGATTTTTCTGGCTTTGACCAGACTTTTGCTCCATCATCCGATGCAAGGTGATCGCCTTCACCAACTCCAAACTTCCCAACGGTGTCGGGGTCATGCTGAGTAGAAAGCAAGAGGTCGTTTCCCACATGATTCACCTTGATTAGGTGAGAGTTGTTTTTGATGAGAGCTGGTTTTCACTTCCTGGGGTGAAATAACCAGGGAGTGAAAATCCTTTCAATAAAAAGCAGCAGCTTGGACATTTAGAGCGCACCAGGATTAGCCGTATGGTTACGCTTGTTACCATACCTATCGACGTTTCTGGTGAATTTCATCTTCCATACCGCACCATATCTGTAATATACCATATCTGTATATCCTCCCAGTTATCTCCAGGTCTAAGGCCAGGCTCGGTGGTAGTACGAGATCGGCACTCAGGTCAGACCCCGGCTGGTGATCTATAGCTAGCCGGGCTGCGACGTTCGAATGGTGAAGTCATCGGACCGAGTTGCAAGCTTGGTTTGGGTAGCCACATGGCATACTTGGGAGGTGCCTAGTGTAGATGTCGGCGTCGGTGGACGGGAATAATACTGAATAACTCCAGTTAGTCCTGGAGGGAGGATGTGATCCTCGTTATACCAAAGTATACTCAGTGCGCATAGACTGACCTCCAGGAGTTCGGCTTCGGTTTATATACTACTTATATATCGGAATCGGAATCGGTAGGTGGTCGGTAGTCGGTAGTCGGTGGTAGCAGTGTCGGTAGTAGTGTCGGTAGCAATGTCGGTAGCTGGTCGGTGGCTGGTCGGTAGCAGTATGTGGTAGCTGGTCGGTAGTCGGTGTGTGTGATGTGTGATGAGTAGCAGTGTCGGTGTCAGCTGGTCGGTAGTCGGTGTGTGGTAGCTGGTCGGGAGTCGGTCGTCGGTCGTCTGTGTCGGTGGTCGGCCAGGCTACTACAAGTGCTCCCCCTTTCAGACAACCACGTCCGCGGGGTTGCTGTCTGCATGAAGCTCTGGTACCTGGAGAACTGGGTGTATTCGGTGTGGTCGGTGTATACCCGGTCAAAGTTTGTATATAATCGGTATATTGTCGGTACATTCGGTATATAACTGGTCATTGTCGGTGTATAATCGGTGTATAGTCGGTACATTCGGTGTATAACTGCTCATAGTCGGTGTATAATCGATGTATAATCGGTGTATAGTCGGTACATTTGGTGTATAACTGGTGTATAGTCGGTATAGCCGGTATAGTCGGTATAGTCGGTATAGTCGGTATAGTCGGTGTATAATCGGTGTATAGTCGGTATAGTCGGTATAGTCGGTATAGTCGGTATAGTCGGTGCATAATCGGTACATTCGGTGTCAGTGGTCGGGGTGTTGAGATGAAGATTTTGTCTGCCAAAATCCGTCGGTTTTTTCGTAAGCTGCTCGGTAAATGATTGTGCAGAAAAATAAGTGCCGGTTGTGTATCTCAAGAGGATTTATTGCTCGGCTGACGGTGGGTCGGGCAGTGTCTGACCTTGTGCAACAATGGCACTGACAAAGGCCGGGTGTCGGTAAAGGGGGTCGGCAACATTGGTTTGGCCAGCAATGTGTTTCAATGCGTACTCAAATCGGAAGGAAAATGCCATCCATCGAGCCTGTTTGGGGCTGAGCAATTGCTGCATTTGCAGGTAAATTAAAGGACAGTGGTCGGGTATAAGGTCAAAAGTGGTACCCTCAAGCTAGCATCAGAATTCACTGAGGACTGTGTGGCAAGCAGAAATATCAAGGGTTCTTACTGCAATTGTTTCGGTTGGAGGAATATCGGGTGGTACGGGTAGTATCAGATTCAGATTTAGCATCAGATTTTCAAATGTGTCGGATGTTCAGATGTGTCAGATATTGAGATATGCAGATATTCAGATATTCAAATGTTCATATGTTTATATGTTCATATGTGTCATATGTTCAGAGGTTCAGAATTGAAAATACCAGATGTTCAGATGGTCAGGTATTCAGGTGTTCTGAAACGGATCAGATGCTCATGTGTTCAGGTGTTCAGGTGTTCAGGTGTTCAGACGTTCAGATGTTCAGACGTTCAGATGTTCAGGTGTTTCAGGTGTTCAGGTGTTCAGGTGTTCAGGTGTTCAGGTGTTCAGGTGTTCAGGTGTTCAGGTGTTCAGATGTTCAGATGTTCAGATGTTCAGATGTTCAGGTGTTTAGGTGTTCAGGTATGCAGATGTTCGTTTATGCACATGTGTCAGTTTGTCAGATATGCAGATGATCAGATTTTCATATGGTCAGATGTCCAGATTTTTAGATGTTCAGATGTTCAGAGGGTCAGGTGTTCAGATGTTCAGATGTTCAGATGTCCAGCATAGAAATTGGCAGATTTGGTTAGGGGATCCAAGCATTATGGCTGGATTGAGGAAAAGACAGGTCAGAGTGAGCGGAGGCTGAGGTAGGCCGAGGCTGAGGGAAATCTGAGAAAGATCTGAGATGGATCTGAGGCTAGCTGGGTGATCTATCTGAGACGGATCCCATGGGGATCTGAGAAAGGCTGATTGATCGGAGGCAGATCTCAGGTGGATCTGGGTGATGCTGATTGATCTCATACAGATATGAGGCTGATTTGAGGCGGATGTGGGGCTGATCTGAGCTGTTGGGCTGACATTTCATCGGTTTCGGGGTAGTCCGGAAGGTCGGGGTTGTCCGGAAAGTCGGTGTAGTGCACTATCGGAGAGTTCGATGAGGTGGTAGGATAGAGATGGTGGAGAGTAGGGGGGGTTCATGAATCATGACGGGAAGGATTGGTGGTCCATTTCGGTAGATTCGGCGTTTGAGGTGTTCGGTGGCCAAGTCAGGCTTGTCATACGGATAGCTTTTGGTCGCACCAAAGGTGGAAGCATGTTGGTAAGGATATAATGGACATAGCGGTATGTCGGCATTATCGGTACATATGATATATGTAGGGGTATCAGGCACCAAGTGAAGTAGTATACCATCCATATCGGGACGGAGGAGGTGCTCGGGGATGGTTGTCAATAATTGCTCCTCATCCCGGGATATATACATCGGCATTGTATTTATCTGGCGGAGGTGCCTGTCAGTGATCAACCCGACAGGACTACGATCGGACTACTGCAGGATGAATCGGATAATCGGTAGGGAGCCCCAGCTCCAAGGCTTTAACCTCGGCTCCGAAACCACTTGTAGATGTCGGCGTCGGTGGACGGGAATAATACTGAATAACTCCAGTTAGTCCTGGAGGGAGGATGTGATCCTCGTTATACCAAAGTATACTCAGTGCGCATAGACTGACCTCCAGGAGTTCGGCTTCGGTTTATATACTACTTATATATCGGAATCGGAATCGGTAGGTGGTCGGTAGTCGGTGGTAGCAGTGTCGGTAGTAGTGTCGGTAGCAATGTCGGTAGCTGGTCGGTGGCTGGTCGGTAGCAGTATGTGGTAGCTGGTCGGTAGTCGGTGTGTGTGATGTGTGATGAGTAGCAGTGTCGGTGTCAGCTGGTCGGTAGTCGGTGTGTGGTAGCTGGTCGGGAGTCGGTGGTCGGTCGTCTGTGTCGGTGGTCGGCCAGGCTACTACACCTAGCGTTTACACACAAGGGGGGGGGAGGGGGTCTGGATATGCCTCATGGACGCAATGAGTACTTATTATCTTGGCATGTCCAAATAGGGATGCGAAGCTGGGGGAGCAGGATATTAAAATCATCCTGCTCCTCATCAGCAGCGGTTGCACTCGTTTATAGTGCAGATTTTAGCTGCACTAGAATGCCCCTCGTGTCAGCTTCAAGACGCACTAGCTACTTTCAGGTCAGGCTCAAGGACAGGGGAAAAAGGCGCCTGGAAGCTGCTACATTACACCAAGACATCAACTGTAATATAAACTTATAATACAAGCTACAATAGTGGCATAAATACAATTATATTATAAACTTCATTTTTGAAACAACGCCTTATTACGTGGCGTGAGGTTTAGGGGCCAGCCCGCTTGCTTGCGCTGGGGCCAACCACCTGCTATGTTACATTTTGCTGGTAAATTTATTTATACTGCCGAAGATGACGGGCAGCTAAATTGCTGGCTGAAGCTATGTAACCAAGTTCAAGTCCAAGAAGCTGCTATGCGCAGCCCCCAAAGGAAACAATGAACTGCCCTTTGGCAACCTGGACATGGGCAAGTATTTGAACTGTCTAATCAGTTTAATATATTCAACACAATTCTACAACCAGGTGGCACGGCACCTACTTGGTCTGTCTGAATCTCACAGACAAGGGACACATTCGAATCCAGGCTGCACCAAGCCCTGTACAGATGCTAGCCTGGAAATTGGGCATACCTGACTTGGATCTAACTTAGCCTGTCTGTATCACACAGACGAGGGCCACATTCGAATCCCGGCTGCACCATGCCCTGTACAGATTCAAGCCTGGAACTAGGGCAGACCTGACTTGGATCCTCCTTGACCTGTCTGAATCTCACAAACCAGGGCCACATTAGTATCCCTGCTCCACCAGGCCCTGCATAGATGATAAGATGAGGCCCATTAGTGGACAGAAGATGAGGCCCATTAGACAGCACAGCATGAAGCATTACAGTCGAGCAAGCCCCTTCAGCCTATTTGGTTATCCCTGGACTGTAACATACATACATGCACACAGTGGGCAGGCAGCACAGCATGAAGCATTTCGCTTGTTTGAATAAAGGATTTTCGCCTCCTAACCACCGAGTTCTCAGTTTATCTATATTTTCAGATTCCGGTTCGACGAATGGCTCAGTGGTGAGCTTGTTCAAATGATTGACGTGCGGGGTTCAAATCCCTACGAGTGCGCTTGAGTGTTTGCGGTCGCTGTCATCCGCCATGGTAGCTTTGTCTAGGTAAAGTAGCAGCTCGTTCCCTACCGCCATAAAACAGGGCTCCTTTAATACCACACCCTACCAGGCGTTATAACTACCTTGTATATTTCCAGGCGGAAGGGGGGACTTAATTACAAGGCAATTCAAGCTATCTCAAGAATGTCTATCTCAAGAATGCCATTAGAAAAATGGGCGCCTGGATGCACACACCGAATTGATTCAAGTTAATTTGATTTCATTTAGTGGTCCCGAGGCTCGACATCGGCAACATCTTTTTGTAAATAAAACATACACATAGTAAGGGCATGACCAGAATCTCACCGTGCCCGACTCATCCATGGTAATTACCTTCAGGTAGAAGTCATCGCTGGCCATCTGCACCACCACCACCACCACCAGGTCACGAGGCTTGCATCGCAAAATCCATTTTGTAAACAAAACGTACACACAGTAAAGGCATGGCCGGAATCACACCGTTACCGACTCATCAATGGTGATGAGGTCATCATGAGGCAGAAGTCATTGCTGACCATCTGCACCACCACCACGTGGTCCTCAAGCTTGATAATGCCAAGTGAGCCCATGGCTTCGTTAAGCCGCGGAGTCAAGGGAAACTTAAAAAAAAAAAGTAAAAGCATGACGAGAATCTCACCGTTCCTCACTTATCCGCGGTGATGGCCTTCAGGCAGAAGTCATCGCCGACCATCTGCCCCACCACCACGTGGTCCCCAGGCTTTAGGGCTCCAAGTGAGACCATGGCTTCGTTAAGCCGCGGAGTCAAGGGAAACTTAAAAACAAAAAGTAAAAGCATGACGAGAATCTCACCGTTCCTCACTTATCCGCGGTGATGACCTTCAGGCAGAAGTCATCGCCGACCATCTGCCCCACCACCACGTGGTCCCCAGGCTTTAGGGCTCCAAGTGAGACCATGGCTTCGTTAAGCCGCGGAGTCAAGGGAAACTTAAAAAAAAAAAGCAAACGCATGACCAGAATCTCACCATTCCTGACTCATCCACTGTGATGACCTTCAGGCAGAAGTAATCGTTGACCATCTGCACCACCACCACGTGGTCCCCAGGCTTGACGATGCCTTTCTTGTGTGCCGATGCCACAGAGTGTTTGAGGAGAGCTTCACCTCCATGGGAGGGGGTGGCCAGCACAGGCATCAATCCACGGACAAGAAGGCAGTGGCGGGCATGGGTGCTGTTGGAGGAAGTGGAGGTGGGAGGTGTGAGTGGGGGTGGCGGGGGTGGGGCTACTGTGCAGTATGCAATGCCCAGGTGGTGGTCGAAGTGGGGGTGGGGGTGAGAGCTGCTGCAGTGGCGGGCATGGGAACTGTTGGTGGAAGTGGAGGTGTGCGGTGGGGGTGGTGGGGGTGGGTGTAAGGGTGGGAGCTATAGGTGGAAGTGGAGGTGTGAGGTGGGGGTAGTGGGGACGGGAGGGAGTGGCCAGGGCAGGCATCAATCCACTGACAAGAAGGCAGTGGCGGGCATGGAAGCTATTGGATGTAGTGGAGGTGCGAGCAGGGTAATTCAAAGCGCGCGCTTTTGCGCTTTTGAGCGCTGACTTTTTGACCCCCTCTGCGCTTTAAGCGCAGTTTTTTGCAACCCCTTGTGGGCGCTGCTGGCAATTTTTGCGCTTTTTGCACTACAAAGCGCAGTTTTTTTGTTTTCAAGTGCGCTAAAGCGCTGGCCAATTTGGCCATTTGAAGTACCCTGGGTGCGAGGTGTGAGGTGGGGGTGGGAGCTGTTGTTCAGGATCCAAGGCCCAGGTGGTGTCCTGGAGGTGGTGAAATGTGATGGTGGGTTGGGATTGGTGTGGTGGTGGTGGGGGGGGGTTTTGGAGGTGGAGGGGTAGTTGGATGGGGGGAGTGATGGTGGGATTCAATGTGATTGTGGGGTCGGCCAGTGGGGTATGGAGTGGTCGTGGTGATGGAGTGTTGGTGGGAATTGGGTTTATGTGGGTTGGTGTGGGGCGTCGAGGGGTTGTGGGGGGTGAGTCATTTCACATCAACAAATGCCCTCCACCAAAAATGACCTTCATATCAGACATTACAACCAGAGCTGTGTCCAAATCAAAGGGTGGCCAAGTTCGTTGTTGGGGTCGCTGAGTTTAAGGATGCTGTAACGATATGGCACGCTGCCTCATGAGTCATGTCCTGTACTGCCTGGTAGGGTCCCCATAGATGTTTTACTGTATATTGTCCTGTAGCCGAGTCTGTATGATGATGCATCGCAAGTCATGTCCTGTACTGCCTGGTAGGGTCCCCATAGAATGTACTGTATAGTGTACTGTACCGAGTCTGTTATGATATGACTCACAAGTCATGTCCTGTACTGCCTGGTAGGGTCCCCATAGAATGTACTGTATAGTGCACTGTACCGAGTCTGTTATGATATGACTCACAAGTCATGTCCTGTACTGCCTGGCCGGGCCCCCATATAATGTACTGTATAGTGCACTGTACCGAGTCTGTTATGATATGACTCACAAGTCATGTCCTGTACTGCCTGGTAGGGTCCCCATAGAATGTACTGTATAGTGTACTGTACCGAGTCTGTTATGATATGACTCGCAAGTCATGTCCTGTACTGCCTGGTAGGGTCCCCATAGAATGTACTGTATAGTGTACTGTACCGAGTCTGTTATGATATGACTCACAAGTCATGTCCTGTACTGCCTGGCCGGATCCCCATATAATGTACTGTATATTGCACTGTACCGAGTCTGTTATGATATGACTCGCTATGACTCACAAGTCATGTCCTGTACTGCCTGGCCAGGTCCCCATATAATGTACTGTATATTGCACTGTACCGAGTATGTTATGATATGACTCGCTATGACTCACAAGTAGGGAGCGGCAGGTAGCCCAATCCCCGGCCAAAAGTAGGACTAATAGTCCTAATAGCTGGGTTAGTCCTAATAGCTGGGAGCTAACTTGGCCAAATGTAGCCATTGAAAATCTTACCATGAGAAAGGGTAGGTCGCGACAGGCTCCGGGTTACCTTGCTGTATGAACGGAATCACGCTTCGCGAATGCGAAATTCGGATTCCTTGTGCAAAGCTATGCAAAATCGGTACCAAATAACAACTTCGAGGACAAGTTACCAACATTAATAGCTCGAAACCAGCTATGCGAGCACGGCAGGTAGCGCGAGTAGCGCTAGGTAGCGCTACCCAGCTACCCCCCCCCTGCCGCTCCCCACTCACAAGTCATGTCCTGTACTGCCTGCTAGGGCCCCATGGAATGGAACCCTCCGGTACAACATCTTACACGCTACCCAAGGCGGCACATGTAACTTATTCCAATCTTTCGTAGAGGACGATCTTCATATCAGTCATAATAGTTTTAGCGGAGCCCCCCCCCCTTCTGGGCTACCGTCCCCCAGGGATACCCATTTGTCCGTCAATGCGACCGACCAAACAATTGAAGCCTGACACGTCAGCCGACTGTCTCAGTCAGATCCAGTCCGATGCCACCTGTCGTTCTGTTGCCAACACGCCCCGCCAATTTTCCTAAGGCGGCCCATGTAACTTATTCCAAGCTTTTCTAGTATTGGCCCTGATGATGCTTGAATTCATCTGCACTGATGGTGCTTGCTTGAAGCTTATGATGCTTGAATTTATCTGCACTGGTGGTGTTTGAAGCTTATCAGCACTGATGGTGCTTCAATTGTCAGCACTGAGGGTGCTTGTATGTATCAGCTCTGCTGGTGCTTGAAAACATGACCTTCATATCAGTCAGAACATTTTTGTGTTCCCTAATACAGTCTACAATTACCAAATAAGTAATGATAACGCATGGTAGGGCGTGGTATTAAGGGAGCCCCGTCTTCCAGTGGTAGGGAACGAGCTGCTACCTGGACAAAGCTACCATGGCGGTTGACAACAACCGCCAACACTATAGCGCACCCTATGGGATGAGTCGAACATTGCACCTTCTAAAACACGATAACTACCATACTTTCATTCTCTACTACAGTCTACACTGCCATGTGTCATCACGTGGTTCATTAGTCATGACAGTGCCCCACCTTCCAACCAGCTTCCACTTCATCTTCTCAGTCACAATCTGTGGCACCACCAAAGTCATGATAGGGACTGGTGGGCGGTACCTGAGGTGGGTTGGTTGGGTTGGTTGGGTTGGGTGGTTTGGGTTGGGTTTGTATGTTGGATGGAATAAGGCGCAGCTGACTCGGCTAAATGTGTCTTCAAATATGTCCAACCTCAATATTGGGAAGGCATAACAAGCACAATGTGTGGCACCACCAAAGTCATGATGGGAACTGGTGGGCGGTACCTGGTGTGGTTTGGTTGGGTTGGGAGGGCAGGCTTGGGTGGGTAGGGTTTGGTTGGTAGGGTTGGGTGGGTAGGTTGATTTGGGTGATTTGGTTTGGGTGCGTAGGTTAAGTGTGGCACCACCAAAGTCATGATGGGGACTGGTGGACGGTACCTGTGATGGGTTGGGTGGGTTGGTTTGATTGGGTTGGGTAGGGTAGGTTGGGTTGGGTGGGTTGGGTGCAATAAATAAAGCAGCTAACTAGAGGGTTGGGTGCAGCGAATTAGCAAACTAACAAACCGAACTAACTAGCAAACGAACTAACTAGGATCCGAACTAACTAGCAACCAAACTAACAAGCAAACAAAATTAGCTAACTAGCTACCAATTAACTAGCAAACACAAATTAGCTAACTAGCTACATAACTAACTAGCAACCAAACTAACTAGCAAAAAACAAGCTCATGAAACAGACTTACTTGGCAACCAGCTCAGCTGTTTGTCCGGTGTGTGTGTACACAATGATAAGGCTGGCTTGGAGCTGCAAAATAAGGGGGGAAGTGCGATGCAGTAAATAAATTAATAAATAAATAGTACGACTTATTACGAGGCACGAGGTTGAGGGGGCCAGTCCGTTTACTTTCACTGGGGCCACCAATAGACTGCGGCACATGTTAGTCAGTTTGTTTTGTTTTTTGAAGATGAACCAAAGAATGGGCAATATTCTTGTTATGTTACAGGACAAGAGACTGTTGGCAATCAACACTAAGGAACGCTTTACTTAGGGTTTGTCCGGTGTGCGTGTACACAATGATAAGGCTGGCCTGGAGCTGCACAACAGGGTGGGAAGTGTAATGCAGTTAATATTAGCCATTTGGTTTTTGTCTTTGAGAAGGTAACCAAAGAATGGGTCATATTCTTGTTATGTTACAGGACAAGAGACTGTTGGCAATCAACACCAAGGAATGCTTCACTTGGGACTTGTCCGGTGTGCTTGTACACAGGCTGGCGTGGAGCTGCACAACAGGGTGGGAAGTGTAATGCAGTAAATATTAGCCATTTGGTTTTTGTCTTAGAAAAGGCAACCAAAGAATGGGTGGGATTCTTGTTATGTTCCAGGAAAAGAGACTATCGGCAGTCAACCAGGGATTTCCTCTTGCTATATTTAGCGATCGCTAATTTTGACCTCGTTTTAGCAGAATTGTCGCTATACATGTATTTGTTTTGCCCTACAAGAGCCTAAAAAGCTACACAAACTACAAAAAGCAGGAAAACGCTGTCACTGGAGGAGGCTTAAAACCATCAAGCTAAAAAAAAACCACTTCTAGATTTGGAAAAAAAACTGCAGTCAACAACAAGGCACACTTCATTTCGGGTGACTGGTTGAACCATGCAGGCAGGAAAGATATGCAGCAACATGTTTCCAATGGACCACCTTGTCTGCTGTCTGCTGCCCTCACAGCCGAGGATGCAATCTACTCGAGCTTGGACAACAGGGTGACTCTGGGGGGCAGGAGTGTTACCCCTACCCTCCACCCCACCCCATGAAACCCCTACCCCCCCCATGGGCCCACCTTGTCCGCTGCCCTCACAGCCGGGGATGCGATCAACTCCAGCTAGGACAGGAAAGTCCCAGGCATGTCGCAAGTGCAGCAAACCTCCGGACAACTGGGTGACTCTGGGGGGGCGGGAGTGTTACCCCGACCCGTGTAACCTCTACCCTCTTCCCACCCCATAACCCCCCCCCCCCCCCCCCCCCCCCCCCCCATGGACCCACATTGTCTGCTACCTTCATAGCCGAGGATGCGATCGACTCAAGCTTGGACAGGAAAGTCCTAGGCGTGTCGTCTTAAGTGCAGCAAACAACCGGACACCAGGGTGACTCTGGGGGGGGCGGGAGTTTGACCCCTACCCGTGTAACCCCTACTCTCTACCCCCCCCATAAAACCCAAGCCCCCTCCATGGACCCACCTTATCTGCTGCCCTCACAGCTGAGGATGCAATCGACTCCAGCTTGGACAAGAAAGGGGCGCGGAAGTGAGGGTCACTGTTCTCTCCGTCCAACATGGAGTCCAAGCCATCCCCGTGACTGTTTGTTCCGTCCATTCGCTGCAGGAGGAATTGTTTGTATTTTCATTTTTCTACATTGTTTGTATATTCTTATTATTATACATATTTTTATATCATTCGTTTTTTCTGTTGGAATGTTGGGCATGGTTGTATTGACTGTACAATTAAACAAGGACGGAACATAACAGGTAACAGGACGACTCCTGCAAACCAATGGTTGTTGTCAGTGCCTTCCATTTGCCACAGGGGGGATTGTGTTCTGTATTTTTGTCAGTGCCTTCCATTTGCTACAGGAGAAGTAATGCAATGCTTGCAAGCAGATTGGTCAGGCTAGCAGAATCCCCCTTCCTTCAGGTTGGGTATGGAGCCTAATACAATGAAACAAGGATGTTACGCAACAGGTAAAGTAATGCAGTGCTTGCAAGCAGATTGGTCAAGCTAGCAGAAGCCCCCTTCCTTAAGGTGGACGTGGTCTTCAAACTGGGGTTGGGGTGGGTTAGAAGTAGGGGGTTAGGGGGTACACCGGGTGGGAATGGGGTTAGGGGGTACACCGGGTGGGAATGGGGTTAGGGAGTACAGCTTGTTCACCTTCATGCCAGGGCAATGCATAAGGATATGGGCATGTACATTTATAATCGGGTTGCATGATGCCCAGGTGTAACATTAGGGAAGGCAAAATGCTTTTGTATCGGGCTGCTTGATATATCGGGCGACAAGATTTTAGTATCGGGCTGCATGATTCCCCCCAGCCTAGGAAACAACTCCCTATACAAAAATATCAGCATCACCTCCTACCTTCAGGTTGGGGATGGAGCCTGCCATGCCGATTTTGGCCATCACGCGGATGGATTTGTTGGTTGACACAGTAGGGATTTATGTATGCTAAGTGTCCCCCTCCTCCCCCCCGTGCCCCCCCCTGAATCTGAAGTACCCCCCAGTCTAGAAAACAACTCCCTTTAAAAATATCAACAACTCCTCCTACCATCAGGTTGGGGATGGAGCCTGCCATGCTGAATTTAGCCATCACGTGGATGGACATGCTGGTTGACAGTTTTCCACGGTAGGGATTTATGTAGAATAAGTGCCCCCCCCCCCCCCCCCCCCCCCCCCCCCGGGCCCCCCCCTGAATCTCAAGTACCCCAGTCTAGAAAAAAACTCCTCCTACTTTCAGGTTGGGGATGGAGCCCACCTTGCTGATTTTGGCCATCACGTGGATGGACTTGCTGGTTGCCACTTTTCCACAGTAGGGATTTATGTAGAATAAGTGCCCCCCCCCCCCCTCCCCCCCCCCCCCCGGGCCCCCCCCCTGAATCTCAAGTACTCCCCAGAATACAAAAACTCCCCATCAAAAAAATCAACAACTCCTCCTACCTTCAGGTTGGGGGTGGAGCCCGCCATGCTGAATTTGGCCATCACGCGGATAGATTTACTGGTTGCCAGTTTGCCACAGTGGGGATTTATGTAGAATAAGCCCCCCCCTCTTCCCCGTGCCCCCCTGAATATGAAGTACCCCCCATCTAGAAAAAAACTCCCTATACAGGAAGATCAACAACTCCTCCTACCTTCAGGTTGGGGATGGAGCCCGCCATGCTGAATTTGGCCATCACGTGGATTGACTTGTTGGTTGCGTCGTAAGGCTTATCGCCAACCTGACCCCTCTGCACCATTTGAGAGGCAATGGAGTCAGCCCTGTCAGTCTCGTGCTGAGTCTGCACCGCCTCCCAAGCAGCCTCCACCAGGTACTCGTAGTGAGAGCTGTGGTCAAATACAGCTTCGGCAGCCCTGCACAGCAAGTTGCATTGATGATAACGATAGTTATTTTTCAAGTATTTTCACTGTTGTAGTGTGAGCTGTGGTCAGTTACAGCTTCGGTAGCCCTGCACAGAAAGTTGCACAGATGACTTATTTTTTGCATTTTGCTCCATTTGAGAGGCAATGGAATCAGCCCTGTCAAGCCATGTCTTGTGCTGGGTCTGCACCGCCTCCCAAGCAGCCTCCACCAGGTACTCGTAGTGAGAGCTGTGGCCGAATACAGCTTCTGCAGCCCTGGGTGGGGTGGGGTGGGGTGGGGGTAGGATTTAGGGGCTACATGGGGTGGGGGTGGGAGTGGGAGTTGGGTGGGGGTGGTGTGTGTGTGTGGGGGGGGGGGGTATTAGGGTGGGGGTGGGGCGGGGGGAGGGGTTAGTGGTGGGGGAGGGGGTGAAGTAGCTTTCTTAAGTGTTGGCGGAGGTTGGCCCATGGTCAGCACCACCTCCCAAGCAGTTCCACCAGGTACTCGCAGTGAGAGCTGTGGTCAAATACGGCTTTGGCAGCCCTGGGTGGGATGGGGTGGTGGGTGCGGGTTACACAGGTGGGATGGGGGTAGGATTTAGGGGGGTCATGGGGTGGGGGTGGGAGTAAGAGTTGGGTAGTGGTGGGGTGGGGTGGAAGGATTAACCGTGGTGGTGGTGGTGGAGTAGCTTTCTAAAGTGCGGGTGGAAGTCGGCTCATGACTCACTGCCTCCCAAGCAGCCTCCACCAGGTACTCAATAGTCAGAGCTGTGGTCGAGTACGGCTTCGACAGCCCTGGGTGGGGAGGGGTAGGTGAGGGGTATTAGGGTGGGGGTGAGGGGTAGGGGTTACACGGGGTGGGGGTGGGGGGGAGGAGTTAATGGCGGGGGTGGGGGAGGTGGAGAAGGGTTTCTGCTTCCAACATGATGCCGTCACAACCGCCCAGGGCATTTATACTACCCATTTAGAGCTTCCCAGATTTAACTAGATCTAACACTCTGACTACACTGAGCAGCTCACCTGCATATGGAGGCCAATGTTTGGACAGTCTCAGCTATATGCCACAGCATGATCGCCACACATGATGGCGTCACAGCCATCTAGGATACTAGTACACTCGTACCAACCAACCAGCTCTAACCAGTTCTAACCCTAAGACTAATAGGCAGCTCACCAGCACATGAAGGCAACTGTTTGGACAGTCTCAGTTTTTTGCCACGCAGCATTGCCACCCAGGGCAGTAATACAACCCATTCAGAGCTTACCAGATTACCCAGATCTAACACCACGACTACACTGAGTCACAGTGTTCGTCATAGTGTTCGTTATAGTGCTCACCTGCAAATGGATGCCACTGTCTGGACAGTCTCAACGGGGTATTTGCCGCGCAGCGTCTCAGCTCCAAGCATGATGCCGTCACATCCGTCCAGGACAGCGTTGGCCACGTCAGTTGCCTCCGCACGAGTGGGGCGTGGGGTGTTGACCATGGTGTCCACCACACGAGTGATGAAAATGGGCTTACCCACAAGGTTGCAAGCCTGTAGGGGTTGTGGATGGTGGTGGAGGGTGGTGGGTGGTGCGTGGGGTGCGGTGGGTGGGGGCGTGTGGTGTGGTACAGGGAGGGTGGTGCGTGGGATGTTCACCATGGTGTCTCGCAAGAGAAATGAAAATGGGCTTACCCACAAGGTTGCAAGCCTGCATAGGTTGTGAATGGTGGTGGTGGGTGGTGCCTGGTGGGTGGGGCATGGTAGGTGGTGCGTGCTGTGTGTAGCGCGGTGGGTGGGGCGTGGTGCGAGGTGGGTGGGTGGGGTGGGGTGAATGGGTGGGGCATTGTGGGAGGTGCGTTGGGTTTGGTGCGTGGAGGGTAGTGCGTGAGGTCCGCCTCATGAGTGATGAAAATGGGCTTACTCACAAGGTTACAAGCCTGCATAGGTAGTGAATGTAGGGTGTGGGTGTGGTGGGTGGGTGGGGTTTGGTGGGAGGAGCATGGTGGGTGGGGTGTGGGATCTTCTCTGCCTCAATGCCAAGGTCAATGTTTCCTGTACTATATAATACTCATAAAGAAAAGGTATAAATAGTGATACATGGCTGTAGTGCGTGCTCATTACCTTGATGACGGCCTTCTGAATGAGCGCCATCTTCTCTGCCTCAATGTCAAGGCCAATGTTTCCGCGGCTGAACACGATGCCATCAGCAGCATTCAGAATACCCTGCGCCATGCATAGAAGATTATATTTGATATCAACATGATGCCCTGCATTCAGAATACCCTGCATCATACACAGAAGATAATATTTGATATCATTCAGAAAACCCTGCACCATGCACAGAAGATAATATTTGAAATCAATATGATGCCCTGCATCATGCACACAAGATAATATTCGATATCAATATTATGCCATCAGCAGCATTCAGAATACCCTGCGCCATGCACAGAAGATAGAAAGTAATGATAACGTCTGGTGGGTGTGGTGTTAAGGGAGCCCCATCTTACGGCACTAAGGAACGGGCTGATACTTGACCTTGACAAACCTACCATGGCGGTTGACAGCGACCGCGAACACTTAAGCGCACCCATAGGGATTTGAACCCCGCGCCATCTGGTTTTGACGTGCTCTACCATTGAGCCAGTTGTCAAAACGGAATCACATAATATAATATTTGATATCAATATGATGCCCCGAGCCATGCATAGAATAAAATGTTTGGTATCAATATGATGCCCTGCGTTTAGAATACCCTGCGCCGTGCACAGAAGTTAATATTTGATATCAATATGATGCCCTGCGCCATGCACACAATATGATATTTTATTTCATTCAGAATACCCTGCGTCATGCACACAATATAATATTTGATTTCAATACGATGCCCTGCGCCATGCATATAGCAAAGAAGATAATATGCGATATCTCACTCACTCACCCAACCACGCAACACTCTCACCCACCGTCAAGTTCTGTAAGGCCAGGCGAGACTCAATCTTGGCCATGATCTTGCAGTTTTGCATGTTGATGGAATCCAGGAAGCTGCGAGTAAATCAGATGGGTGGTGGGGGATTAGGGTTAAGGGTTTAGGGTTTGGGGGGGGGGGGGGGGGGGGGGGGGGGGGGGGGGGAGGGGTGACGGCTGTTGATATACAATGTGTATGGATTAAGGACAGAAGCTGCGATTTAATCAGATGGGTGGCGGGGGTTCAGGATTTGGGTTATGGTTTGGAATCGTTTTTGCTGGTATGGTATGGTTGTGCTGCGGCAGGCAGGCAGGGGGCACAGGGGGAGGGAGGAAGGGGATTGACCAAGGGAGGGGGGGGGGGGGGGGGGGGGGGGGGGGGGCGAATTCGCGCTTTTGTGTGTTCGATGGGGAAGGGGTGGGTTGGGGGTCAACGTATTTGCTGGTATGGGATGGTTGTGCTGCGGCAGGCAGGCAGGGCACAAGGGGAGGGAGGAGGAGAATTTGTGCTTTTGTGTGTTCGATGGGGAAGGGGTGGGGTGGGGCGGGGTGAAGGCCCATTGTTTTAGCTGGGTTCATCCTGGCAGGGTAACACAGACAAACAAAGGTGTGACCAACGGCCAACAGCTACACTGGCAAAACACAGCTCCCAGCTTCGTCTTAGTAATTTAAATTTAAATGTATATTTTAAATTTACCTGCATGCCTCCTGGACATCCTCGGCATTGCGGCAGTAGCTAAGATTTAGAAAGTCAATCTCAAACTTAGCTCCCAGCTTTGTATTTGTAATTTAAATTGTAGTTTACCTGCGTGCCTCCTGGACATCCTCGGCATTGCGGCAGTAGCTAAGATTCACAAAGTCAATCTCAAACTCAGCTCCCAGCTTTGTAAGGCACTCCTTGTCCCAGTCACACAGCAGGGGGAGCTCATTCTGTTTGTGGTGGTGGTGGTGCTAGGAGTCACTCTTGTGGTGCTGTTGACAAGTACAAGACATTTCAAATAGGGCAGTCATACATTTTTGTGGTGGAATACAGATTTACATTTGACGACCAATTCAAAACCAGGTCCCAGCTTGGGGAGGCACTCCTTGTCCCAGTCGCAGAGCAGGGGGGGCTCATTCTGTGAGTGGTGGTGGTGGTGGTGGTGGTGATGGTGGTGCTAGGTGTCAGTCTTGTGGTAAAATTGACAAGTACTAGACATTTCACTGTACATTTCCCCCACCAACCCCACCCTCACTGTACATCTCCCCACCAACCCAACTGTACATTCCCCCCACCAACCCAACTGTGCATCTCCGCCATCCACCCCACCCAGCCCCACTGTACATCTCCCCCCCAACCCAACTGTACATCTCCCCTACTGATCCAACTGTGCATCTCACCCCCCCCAACACCCAACCCCACTGTACATCTCCGCCATCCACCCCACCCACCCCCACTGCACATCTCCCCACCAACCCAACTGTACACCTCCCCCACCGACCCAACTGTGCATCTCCCCCCCCCACCCCAACCCCACTGTACATCTCCCCCCCCCCCGACCCCACCCCACGCACACCCACCACCACCAGACACTTACCTGAATATTTGCCACTCCACCCCCTCCAGACCTCTCAGCATGGAACACACACAACAGTCCCTCCAGCAAGGCATCGTTCTGGGCGATCACATGCACCTCAGTGTCCACCACGTCAGTCACCTGGATGATGGGATTGTTGGTGCAGGATAAATCTATGAATATATAAATATATAGAAAAACAAAGAAGAAGAAAAAGGAAATAAATATATAAATAAACAACCTGAAATAACAAAGAAGTAAATAAAGGGCGATCACACTGAGCTACACACAACCCTGCCTCCATAACACTTTCATCTAGTCACCCACCGCGAGGATTGAAAATATTGAGGTTGAACATTCAGAAAGTAAATAATTAAAAATATTGAGGATGAACTTTCACCCTGTCACCCACTGCGAGGACCAGAGAGCTTGACTCAGCACCTGAGACGAGGTACCTGGCAATCTGAATGTTATCCCCCTTCATACATTGCAGTGTGCATACATCCCCTTATGCACTGACTGAATCACGCACACCCCTGCCTCCGTAATACTTCCGCCCTGCCACCCACTGTGAATATTGAAAATATTGAGGTTGAACATTCATTAAATAATTGAAAATATCGAGGATGAACTTTCACCTTGTCACTCACCGTGAGGAACAGAGAGCTTGACTGGGTACCTGAGAAAAAGTACCTAGCAATCTGGATGTTATCCCCCTTCATACATTGCCTTACGACAAATACATTCCCTTACGCATACATTCCCTTATGACACTTACATTTCTTTATGTACTGACTGAACTACACACAACCCTACCTCCGTAATACTTTCACCCTGTCACTCACCGTGAGGTATAGAGAGCTTGACTCAACACCTGAGACGAGGTACCTGGCAATCTGGATGCTGTCCCCCTTTCATATATTCATTTGCGCATACATTCGCTTACACATACATTTCTTTGCACACTGACTGAACAAAACAACCCAGCCTCCGTAATACTTTCACCCTATCACTCACCGTAAGGTACAGAGAGCTTGACTTGGCATGAGGTACCTGGCGATCTGGATGCAATCCCCCTTCATACATTCCCATGTGTATATACATTCTTAGATACATACATTCCCTTACACATACATTCCCATATGTACTGACTGAACACTACACGCAACCCTGCCTCCGTAATACTTTCATCCTGTCACTCACCGCGAGTTAAAGAGAGCTTGACTCGGCACCTGAGACGAGGTACCTGGCAATCTGGCCTAACAAAGGAAAACCGACAGTAAAAACTAGCGCAAACAACAAACAACACAAGAAAAATATTAAACAAAGAAAACAGAAAATGATAAATTGAACACAAAAATGCATGGCATCTAAAAATGCAGCAAATATATGAAATACAAAACGCTCACCGTGAGGTACAGAGAGCTTGACTCGGCACCTGATACGAGGTACCTGGCAATCTGGATGTTATCCCCCTTCTGGGCCATCAGGTGGAACTTGGCATACATGACGGGGAGCAAGGTGTCTGACGCAACAGCATCAGGGTTGGACGACAGGATCAGAGCCTGTGTGGCGAGGAGGAGGGGGGGGGGGGACTTAACAAGAAAACGGCAGCAGGGTGTCAGACACAACAGCATCCGAGTTGGACAACAGGATCAGAGACCACAAAATACCATGCAATTGTTAGCAAGACTATCTGTGGCTCTCTCACCTGATCTGCGACCACATTCCTGCTACCTAGCACCCATGGGTAGCCTTGGTCATTCACTTGATACTGCAAAGGAAGGAGTGGTAGTGTGTGTGTGGTGGTGGGTGGGTGGTGGTGGTGGTGAGTGTGTTTGTGTGTGAGTGTGTGTGTACCTAGCACCCATGGGTACCCTTGGTCATTCACTTGGTACTGCAAAGGAAGGAGGCATCAACAGCAGATAGGGGGAAGCTGGTCAGGGTGAAGGTATTACGGTTAGGTGGTTTAGAGTGTAGGTTATTTAGGTTTAGGTGGTTTGTGGTGTAGGTGGTTTAGGGTGTAGGTGGTTAAGGTTTAGGTGGTTTATGGTGTAGGTGGTTAAGGTTTAGGTGGTTTATGGTGTAGGTGGTTCATGGTGTATGTGGTTTAACTTTACGTGGTTTAGGGTGCAGGTGGTTTCGGTATACATGGTTTAGGTGGAAAACAAGTGCTGACCAGCTTTCCTCTACCTCAACAGCAATGCATGATTACGTCAATTGCATGTGTGTGTGTGTCTGTTTGTGTCTGTTTGCTTGTTTGTCTGCCTGTGTGCGCGCACGTCTGTGTATGTTTGTGTGTTTGTGTCTGTCTGTGAGTGTGTCTGTCTGTTTTTATGTCTGTATGTGTGTGTCTGTTTGCTTGTGTGTGTGTGTGTGTGTGTGTGTGTCTGCTTGTCAGTGTGTCTGTGTGTGTTTGTGTCTGTTTGTTTGTGTGTGTGTCTGTGTGTGTCTGTGAGTGTGTCTTTGTGTGTTCTGTCTCTGTGTGTGTGTTTGTGTCAGTTTGTTTGTCTGTGTGTCTGTGTGTGGCTGTCTGTGTTTGTTTGTGTTTGTGTGTGTGTGTGTCTGTCTGTGAGTTCACGACCCATGATATCAAGATGGTTGTGGTGGTGGTTTGGGGGGGGGGGGGGGGGGGGGGGGGGGGGGGGGGGAGTGTGGGGAGTGGTGGAGTGGAGGGTGATTGTGGGGGGATGGTGGTGGGCAGGCGGTGGTATGTAGATGGTGGTCGGTAGGTGGTGATAGGTGAAGGTGGGCACGCGGTGATAGGTGGTGGTCTGAGAAGAAAAAAGAAGAAGAAAACTCACCTCTCCACGAATCATGAGTTCACGACCCATGGTATCAAGAACACTAGCCGCCATCCGTTTGGTCTTGGTCATGGCTTCCTGCAGGTGACATGCACACATGAGGTATAAGGTGAGGTATGAGGTGAGGTATAAGGTGAGGTATGAGGTGAGGTTTAAGGTGAGGTATGAGGTGAGGTATGAGGTGAGGTATGAGGTGAGGTATAAGGTGAGGTATGAGGTGAGGTATGAGGTGAGGTATGAGGTGAGGTATGAGGTGAGGTATGAGGTGAGGTATGAGGTGAGGTATGAGGTATGAGGTATGAGGTGAGGTATAAGGTGAGGTATAAGGTGAGGTATGAGGTGAGGTATGAGGTGAGGTATGAGGTGAGGTATGAGGTGAGGTATAAGGTGAGGTATAAGGTGATGCATGAGGTGAGGTATGAGGTGAGGTATAAGGTGATGCATGAGGTGAGGTATGAGGTGAGGTATGAGGTGAGGTATAAGGTGAGGTATGAGGTGAGGTATGAGGTGAGGTATGAGGCGAGGTATGAGGTGAGGTATCATGCATAAGGTGAGGCATAAGGTGAGGTATGGTACCCACGGTGTAAAGAACACTTGTGGCCACTCCCTAGGTTTTCAACATGGCTTCCTGCAGGTTTAGGTGAGGTATAGCACCCATGGTGTCAAGAACACTTGCGGCCATTTGCTTGGGCTTGATGATGGCTTCCTGCAGGTGACATGCACACATGAGGTATGAGGTGAGGTATAATAACCATACCTCACATCAAGTACAAAGACCTTGACAAGTCGTCAAACTGTCGGTATAGAGACCTGGACATGTCTAGAATCGGTATAAATTCCAACCCTGTCACACTCCCTGGTTTCTGTGGCTATCGCACGGGGGAAAGTATTGTATTTTGCAGACCGCTACACGCCGAATTTTTGATGTATGTAACCTAGTAACAATTATGAAACAAGTTCAAGAACCTTTATGAGGTGACCTCCGGCACAGTCGGCTACTGACACATTCAAGTATCCTCAGAGCAGATAATCAAGCATCATTCATAATTGAAACAAGTTCAAGAACCTTTATGAGGTTTGACGGAAGCTGAGGGATCCCCTTTTTTAGCTCTCAAAGACAAACAAGTACCCTTCAAGCAACTCTGGGCTCTGCCATGTAACCAAGTCCAAGTTAATCTGTGGTCGGCCATGTAACCAAGTTCAAGTTCAAGTTCAAGTAACCCTGCGCCTTGCCATGTGACCAAGTTCAAGTTCAAGTTCAAGATACCCTGGGCTATGCCATATAACCGAGTTCAAGTTCAAGTTGAAGTACCCCTGCGCCCTGCAATCTGACCAAGCTCAGATTCAAGTTCAAGTAACCCTGGGCTCTCCCACGTGGCAAAGTTCAAGATCAAGTTCAAGTTCAAGTTCAAGCAACCCTGGGTTCTACCATGTAACCAAGTTCAAGTTTAAGTACCTTGAGGTGGGCAAGGGAGTTGCGGTGGAACTCCAGAGGGCCCCATGTAAGATCCACTCGTCCTGCCACCATGCCATCTTCCAACAACTGTCCGATGACGTCAGTGTCATGGATACTTGGTCCCATTGTGGCCATGATCTTGGTGCCTGCAGGTGAGTGAGTGTGGGTGGGTGGTGATGGGCAGAGGGTGGTGGTGGTGGAAAGAGGGTGGTGGTAGTGGTGGCAAGGTTTGGTGGTGGGAAGAGGGTGGTGGTGGGAGAGAAGGTGGTGGTGGGGAGAGGGTGGGGGGGGTGGAAGGTGGTGGAGGTTGGGAAGAGGGTGTGGTGGTGATGGTGGTGGTGGTGTTGGTGGAACATGGTGGTGGAGGTGGAGAGGGTGTGTGGGTCGCGGTTGGTGGTAGAGGTGTGTGGTGGTGGTGGTGGGCAGTGGTGGTGTTGGTGTTATAGGTTGGTGGTGGTTAAAGAAGGGTTCTGGAGGTGGGAAGAGGGGGTGGTATTGGTGGGCATCGGGTGGTGTGGTTTGGTGTTCTATGGTAAGGTGGGTGGAGGTGGGAAAGAGGTGTGGTGGTGGGAATTTGTTGTGGGGAGAGGTGGGGGTGGTTGGTCAAGGTGGTGGAGGTGGGAAGAGTGGTGTTGGTTTTTCTGGTTGTGGTTTGGTTAACCGTAGTGGTGGATTTGGTGCAAATGGTGGTAGTGGATGGTGGTAAGTAGGGGTGGTGGTGGTTCGGTGTTGTACGCTTGTATTTTGGTGGTGGTGGAATATGTGTGTTGATGTGGGTAAGTATGGTTTTTTTGTTGCAAAGGCATTTGGTGGATGGAGAGGTGGGAAAGAGGGTTGGTGTTGGTGGCGCTTTGACCTTGGTATTCCATGTGTGCACAGAGGGTGGTGGTGGTTGCGGTGTTGGGAAGAGGGTGTGTATTGGTGTGGTGTGTAAGAAGTATGGTGGGAGGTGGGAAAGAGATGGGTGGAGGTGGTAAGAGGGTGGGGGGTTGTGGGAACAGGTGGTTGTTGTGTTGAGAAGGTGGTGGGAGTGGGGAGAGGTTTGTGGTTGTGGTGGAAGAATGGCGGGGGTGGGAAGAGGGTGGGTGAGGTGTAAAGGGTGGTGGTGGCGGTGGGTGGTGGTGGTGGGACTTTGTGGTGGGGTGGTGGGAGAGGTGGTGTAGAAAACAAAGGTGGTGGAGGTGGGAAGAGGTCGGTGGTAGTGGTGGGAAGAGGGTGGTGGTGGTGGCGGTGGGAAGGCGGTGGAGGTGGGAAAGAGGTGGTTGGTGGGTTGCGGTTGGAAGAGATGGTGGAGGTGGGAACAGGGTCGTGGTGGTGGGAACATGGTGTGGTGGTTGGAAAGAAAGGTCATGGATGTGGGAAGAAGTTGTGGTGTTGGTTGAGGGTGGGAAGAGGGTGGTGTGGTTGGGCGTGAGAAGCAGGTGGGGGTGGTGTTGGTGTGTTGTGGGAATCTTCTTTTTTTGTTTTTTGTCCTCCGTGTTATTATTTCTGATTTTTCCTCAACGTGGTGGTGGTGTTTTTTTTTGTTTTCCGGCTGGTGTTGTAGGTGGCAGATGGTTGGTGGATGGTTGTGGTGGTGTGGTGGTGTGGTGGGAAGACAGGTGGTGGAGGTGGGAAGAAGGTGGTGGTGGTGGGAAGGTGGTGGTGGTGGGAAGGTGGTGGTGGTGGCGGTGGTGGGAAGAAGGTGGTGGGAAGAGGGTGGTGGTGGTGGTGGTGGTGGCCGAAAGAAGGTGGTGGTGGTGGTGGTGGTGGGAAGAGTGTGTCGGTGGTGGTACTGGTGGGAAGAAGGTGGTGGAGGCGGGAAGAGGGTGGTAGAGAAATTAAGCAAATGAAGGGCAAAAAAACAAATGTGCCACAATCATGTGTGCTTTGAGCAACTGCCTACAGACATCAATTTTGCGCATACTTGTACACATTGTGGCCATGATCTTGGTGCCTGCGGGCATGCATAGAAGAGTAAATCAAGGGCAGACGGAAGATTATGCCATTATCATGCATTCATGCGAGCTTTGAGCAACCTACAGATATCAGATTTGTGGAATCTCGTATCGATGGTCGTATCCATGGTCGTATTGCCTGCAGCTACATATAGGGACCGGCATATCAAATGATGTTGACCAAAGGCGGTTATGATATCATATGGTATCGTACAAAATGCATCATATGATATCATATATTAATGGTAACTTTAGCCTAGTCAGACTGCCTGAACCATATGATATCATGTGATGACATGATACCATATTGCCGTTCCCTACATAGGTGTAGAAGAACAAACCAAATATAAATTGTAGTCCGATTAGGAAGGTAGACAGCGTCGAATAGGAAATCTTCTCACAAAACCGGCCAAGGCCTTCCATGGCCAGTTCAGATCAGTTTTAGGTTGATCAAAGTTCTTAGCCAAGTCTAACGGCCTAAACATGTAGTTTGAGCTCTTATCTAACCTATCAAGTCCGGTTGAAACAAGTCTAGACTTCACAGTTGTTGTTGCCAGCTTGGGTAGAAATATCAATGCTCTTGCTCTCTGTGATGGGCATCCGTCGGACTGTTGGCACATGTTACACATGTACACATGGATGATTTGATTGAATGACCGAACAATTGCCCGGGCATCCATTAGAATGTTGGACAATGAGAACATAGACGGTTTCGATAAAATGATATAACCATAGCCTATTGCAACCCCAGGTGTGATTGGGTATGGCCCTGCCAGCCAGCCAGCCAGCCCACTGGGCAAGAAGGGTTTCATCCGTTATGATCCTTTGATATTGAATCACCCCAACATGGCAATCGACTCAATTGGCAATTTCCCCATGATCGCAGACGAAAAGAAGAGAATCGCCCAGCATTAGCCTTCGCCGGTACAAGGGACATGGGGGCAGGAGTGGATCCATCCACATGGGTGCGAGCCACTGGGGACCCCTGCCTCGATCGATGAATCCCTCGTGAATTCAGGAACAGCCAGCACCATCAGTTGCCATGTAGCATCAATATCCTAGCACGACGACAAGGGCAATTTCCGAGGCATCGGTTTCATGAAGCGAGTAACTTTCACCCCAAGGGCGCAAGGATTTCAGATCATTAACACCATCGCTGCATCCCAGTACCTGTGAAGGTACCAGCATCAGAGGATGGCTCAAGGACAGTAGACAAATCATCGTTCTTGAAGAAGTGAGTCTTCGCCTTGGTCGCGCTGAACGACGAAGCTCCCCGTGTGCGTGTTGGCATCGACATCTTGAATAATTCTATCACAATTGGTGCCGAAGTCTCGAAGATGCTTCACAGCGACGAGCTCTGGCTAAGAATAAGTCGTGAACAGGTCCTCTGTACCCTTGAGTAAAACCTCGAACTGTTTTCACGGGTTAAATGAGCAAAGGAGAAACGAAAGCTCTGCCCTATTTGAAAACGGTGCGGACGGTGCGAGGAGGATTGGTTGCAAATTGAAAGGTGGGATGAACGGATGGCCAAAATGGTTGGGGCCGAAATCTTGGATCACCAGATAGGAAGATATCGCGATCTCGTGCCAAGTCTACGGTTTGCCATCGATGCCACGCTGTCAGGGGCAGGTGAAGGTCGATCATCCATCATCACGTGCTCGGGGCTGGGCCGGTCGTTGGCGCGGGTGGGTGGCAAGTGTCATCCTGGTGACCTGGCCCAGCTGACTCAGCTGACTCGTTGAGGGGCTGCGTGACCGATCGGATGCCTGAGTCGACAGTCTGCGTCGACCGAAGCATTAAGAATCGTGCATGCCGATGCTTTGGCCAAGCCACCTGTCGCTCGGAAACATTAAGTATCGGACGTGCCCCTGGACGTGACCGATGCTCCAGCCAACGTATCAGAATCCGAAAACATTAACCCTTGATCCCCTTTGAACACTCATTTCTAGGGACCGGCAAATCATATGATGTCGACCAAAGGAGAATATGATATCATACAAATTCCATCATATGATGTGGTATATAAATGGTACCTTGGGCCTAATCAGACTGCCGGAATCATATTGCATTACATGTCGTGTTAAAGTCTACTTGACAACACGAGGACGTATGAGACTCTGCTGATGTGTATGATAACATGATATCATATTGCCGTTCCCTACTCATTTATTTTAAACATGAATAATTAACATAGTGAATATTGCATCCATATTGCTGCCTCGATTTACAATACAATTGGATTTACGGTTTGTCTTGTGCCTGGTCAAGAAGTGCTTGCTATCCTATCCCCTCGCGACTGTCTGTTTTTTTGCGTGAACTTGAATTTGGTTACATGGCTCCAGCCAGCATTTTCACCTCTGCTCCTGATTCGAATTGTAACATGCATTGAACATGGATAGGGCCCGATTTGTTACATGTTTTACAGCAAGCCTGGGCAGACTATAGGACCTTCGTGCTCTACACAGACACACGGAAACAGTAGCTCGTAATATACCCAGCAACTTATGCCCTCCCGTCTCCTGCCCACGACTGGAAGTGAGACAGCAGACCCCACATAGCTGTCAAGGTTTCATGGTAGCTCTTCCACCAGCTGGACCTCTCACTCTGCCTGCGCAATGTGGAAGGGTATTTTTATTTATTCATTTATGCATGCATGCATGTACCGGTATGTATATATTTATTTACTTATTGTGGAAGAGTAGTGCTGTCCTATTTCGAAGTACCAGTGTAAACGCAGTTTTTGTCTGTAAAGTCTAGTTATCAAATTTGCCAACATGTTGCTGCATTCTGCTTCAATCAGACGTTAAAATGCTGCATACATAATCAGACAAGATAAACAGCTACTTCATATTGGCTTCATATTGACAATATATATTTTTTGGCGGAGCCCCCCCTGCTTTGGGGCGGGAGCCCCCAGATTAACACCTTTGTCCGTCCGAAGGGCCGACCGACCGACCGACCGACCGACTGAAAAACGAAGCCTGACACATCAGCCAACTTGTTCAGAATCAACTGGCTTCGGTCAGCTCCATTGTTGCCACCTGTCGTTCCGTTGCCAATACACTCCGCCAATTTTCCTTGCGACGCTGCATAGGGCTTGCCTTTCAGCTACGAGCAGCAGCTTCTGGGCAGCTCCGTCAGCTAGCCACTGGGCTAAGACCCAAGATTTCAATTTTGCTAGAAATATGATCATGTCAGCCTCAAGATGCACTATGTTGCTGTATGTTTCACTGGGTAGCAATCCAGGGGAGCTGCCTAGAAGCTGCTGCTAGTAGCTGAAATAAAATATATGATTGATGACGCACCATCCTCCATCGTGCCCTTGTGCTTGGCGAAAGAAGTCCAGAGCAAGACGAATGTAGTCCAGGATGCCATCAGGACTGCCGCTATTATGTACTGCCTCTTGTGGGTCAACACTACTATGTACTGCCTTTTGTATGTCACCACCACCCTGTACTGTATTTTGTGGATGGACACCATTATGTACTGCCTTTTGTAGGTCAGCACCACTCTGTACTGCCTTTTGGGTGTCAACACCACTCTGCACTGCACGTTCACTTGGGATGGGCGGAGGGGAACGGGGGGGCAAGCCAAGAAGCTGGATACAGTCCAAAAATTCTGCTGTCACCTGTGAAAACAAGGAAAAGATAGTCAGATTGAGAGTGTCAGCACTGCATTTCTTTTCAGCTACCAGCAGCAACTCCTAGGCAGTGTAGCGAACCAAAAACAGGGCTGTCGGTGTTTATGGCACATCAACTCACATCAGCATTTTGAAGCTCAAGTGACACTGGCAGTTGTGACAGGATGAAGGTGGCAAGCTGGTCTAAGCTGGTGCTGTCCACGCGACTGTGCAGCCCTTCCGCAACCAGGCTACGCCTCCCATACCTGGGGAGAGGAGTGATTAGATGGATGGGAAGAGGATAAATCAGTGATTATATTACATAGTTTTTGCAGACTGCTCCCGCACATGTGCTCGGGCTACTGCGCGACAGCAACGAAGGGAAGCTATCGGCCTCATTCAAGGCATCAGGCCTGAGCTATCTGGGTACACCACTACCACCAGCAACAGCAATGACATCACCACCACCATCATCGCCAACAGCAGCAACAACAGCATGAGTTCAACAACAAAGTAAAGTTCTCGGCCTCATTCAAGGCGACAGGCCTCAGCTGTCTGGGTACAGCACCACCACCACCACCACCACCAGCAACAACAGCAATACCATCATCAGCAGCACCAGCAGCAGCAGCAACTAGAGTGACCGCCCCTCTCAGCTGGAATTTGTCGTTTTTTGTTTGTTTAGTTGCGTGTTGTTGATTTGAGAGTTGATTTGAGTTGAGATTTGTTGAGTTAAATTGAGTTACGACTTGTTTGGTTGAGTTGCTGAGTGGTTCAGTTGCAAGTTGTTGAGTTGTTGTCTTTTCAAGTCGCGAGCTTCGAGTTGAGTTGCTTGTTGTTGAGTTGCGAGTTGTTGAGTTGCTGTTGAGTTGTTAAGTTGTGAGTTGTGAGTTGTTGAGTTGCTTGTTTTTGAGTTGTTTTTAGCTGAGTTACGAGTTGTTGAGTTGAGTTGAGTTGTGTTGTGGCCGAGTTCTGGTTGGATTCTTCGTCCACTCTGGGTTCGGTTGTGCGTGGTGGTAAGGGCATGGATTATCTGTTTGCGGAAGGCAGTGGGTTCTGCAGCGTTGGGTATTACACAGGCGGAAGGTAGCAGGCGGTATCTGTTCAGAGCATTCGTCAGCAGAGCAGTTTGGCATTCCACATGCCTGTATAAGGAAGATGTAAGTGAAGGAAGGAGTTCGTGCGCACACATTACTAGTGTCCTGGGAGTGCAAGTGTGCGCGTCTCGGGATGTGCAGTATGCCCCTACAAACAATTAGGTCCGTATTTGTAGGGAGTTTGTTGGGCACATTTGACGGTCGGAATTTCACAGCTTATCAATTGCGCAGTTCGAAGTTTAGAATACGCAGAATTTGCATGGTCGCAAGTAGCAGGTTCGAAGTTTGCAACGGCAATGGCAGGTGGCCATGTAGGTCGGGGAAAGGCTCTTTCGCTATCATCGTCAAGTGGATTGCGACCAATGCTTAGGTCGGCGCGAACCCTTTAGGTTAAATGACTCTTCCAGAGTGACCGGTGTAACCGTCGAGTCTCTTCTTCATTGAAGGCGGTAACAACAAGGATTCAACAACAAAGAAAGCAGCGACACCATCATCATCATCATCATCATCATCATCATCAGCAGCAGCAGCAGCAACAACAACGTGGTTCAACAAGAAAGCAAAGTTATCGGCCTCATTCAAGGCGGCAGGCCTCAGCTGTCTGGGTACACCACCACCACCACCATCACCAGAAACACCATGAGCAGCAGCAGCAACAACAACATGGTTTCAACAACAAAGGAAAGTTGGGTATACGTTTCTAGGAAGCAGTTGCGGGACAGACTTACATAGAATGCGAGTATATGACGTGTGTAGCTAAGTACGCAGCCTCCTCCCACTGCTCCATCTCCTTGGGATGCACACGCAAGTGGCTTGCAAGCTGTGTGACTGACTCCTGTGCTGTATTAGGTTCATTCTGTTGAGGCAACCTGTCTTTTGCATATTTACCGTGGTAGCATCCTGCTGCTGTTCCTGCTGCTGCTCCCCCTGCTGTTGTTGCTGCTGCTCCTGCTGCTGTTCCAGCTGCTGTTGTTGCTGCTGCTCCTGCTGTTGTTGCTGCAGCTGCTGCTGCTGTTCCTGCTGCTGCTCCTGCTGCTGTTCCAGCTGCTGTTCCTACTGCTGCTCTTCCTGCTGTTCCTGTTCCTGTTCCTGTTCCTGCTCCTGCTGCTGCTGCTCCTGCTGTTGTTCCAGCTGCTGTTCCTACTGCTGCTCTTCCTGCTGTTCCTGTTCCTGTTCCTGCTGCTGCTGCTCCTGCTGCTGTTCCAGCTGCTGTTCCAGCTGCTGCTCCTGCTGCTGTTCCTGCTGCTGCTCTTACTGCTGTTCCTATTGCTGTCCCTGCTGCTGCTGTTCTTGCTGCTGTTCCTGCTGCTACTCCTGCCATTCTCTCACAGCTATGACGGCCCTGCTTGTAGTCTTGAATCCTGCCCATTGCTACCCATTGGATGAATGGAAGGTCTAAATGGAGTTTGATTCCAAGAGCGTCTGCAGCCGTGCAAAATATGAGAGCCTTGCAGATGTCTGCGCCTGATTGACCTAATGGGTCGGATGGCTCCTCATGCCTTCCAATGGGACCTGATGGCTCCTGATGGGCACTAATGGGACCTGATGGGTCAGATGACCTTGATAGACCTAATATATCGGTTGGATCCTGATGGGTCCTAATGGGACCTGATGGCTCCTCATGGCTCTTCATGGGACCTAATGGGTCAGATGGCTCTTCATGCCTCCTAATGGGACCTGATGGGTTACCCACCAGACCGTCATCTGCCTGCTGCGCCCTAGCCCCCCCCCAAGCAGCATAGTATCTCTCTCGAGATTCTACCAGCCAGGTAGAAGCTGCGTGTGTCTGGGAGTGGTAGCACCATGGGAAAAGGTCTCCAGGCCTGAGGGCAGATAGAGCCTTAGCAAGGAGGGGTAACAGCTCCTGGGAGCCTTTAGAGTAGCCAGGGCCACTATTGGTGGTGGACGTTGAGGTTGAGGTTGCCAAAAGGAGAGAAGAACCAAATAGTACCAGCAGCACGCCCTTTAGCAGGTGCCCCACTTCTCTGAAGTAGTTGAGTGGCACGGGTCTCATGTCAGTCTCAGAGCAGGCTATAGCTTCCAGCCAATCAGTGTTTGACTTGCTGCAGAACGCCTGTGGTATGTGTGTGTGTGTGAGTGGTATGTGCATGTGTGTGTGGTATATGCATGTATATGTGTGTGTATGTGTGCGTGTGTGTGTGTCTTTGTGTGTGTGTATATTTGGGGTGTGTATGTGCAGGTGTATGTATGTGTGTGTGTGTGTGTGTGTGTGTGTGTGGGGGGAAGACATGGACTGCAACCCCGAAGCAGATACCCCCCCCCCCCCCCCCCCCCCCCCCCCCCCCACACACACACACACAAACAAACATATATGCACCTACCATCATGAACTGCCTCTCAATTCGAGTACCGAGCTCGTTTGCCTGGGTAGCAGTCAAGTCAAGGAATGCCCACTTCTTATGACATGGGCAGTCCTTGCATGTCTCTTGAGTAGTGGAGGTGCAGCTCTCACAGGCAGTGGTATGTGCTGAGCTGGCAAGCTGAGCAACCCGGGCCAAGCCGATCATGAATTCTGCGGTGGTCCAGCAAGCAAGGTGGGCCACGCTTAAAGGGCCACTTCCCACTGCATCGTGGCCACTCTTGTATGTGAGAAGCTGGCCGAAGCTGGCGTTGAAACGGTCACCTCCCCCATGGGAAACAGCAGAGAGGTGGCGAGACCAGAGGGGGCTTAGGACAGTGCTGTCAACGGCATGGCGGCGGAGGAACGAGAGGGCAGCCAGGAGGGCCTCCTCATGTGAGGGGGGCATGGGGGAGGGGGCCTAGGACAGTAATGTCAGACCATCCTTATAGTGTGGATGCTTGTGTTCCCATCGCTAGCCCGCTTGTAAAGCATGTACATCACATATGGGGTATTGGAGAGGAGCCAGCCACTGTGCTTAACCCAACTATTTCAGCAGTTCTGGACAGCTGATTGGGACAGCTTCAAGGTGCACGAGGAGGTTGTGTTCGGTTTAGACGAATAGCCAGCCAAAAGATGCTGCTCGTAGCCGAAAAGAAAAGCACTGATTACCGCCACGTGGGATTCAATGGCTTACGTGACTAGCCACTGACGCTCCGCGCTCCGTGCCAGCAGGGCAGGGAAGCACAGACTAGAGGGTCCTATACGTTTTCCAGTCCAGGAGGCACCAGGATAGTGTAACCAACATCATCATCATAAAAGGCTCTGAATCGCAGAATGCAATTTGAAAGAAGGATCAAGTCGAAGCGCATCAATTACCCCTCTCGACCGTGTGCGAGTTGGTTACTCATTGTCCCGCCCCCATAACCAGTTGAATCCCTGATTTGAATTGTCAATTTTTCGGGACCACGCCACAAGTTCACGCGTGGGCCCAAGCCCTTCCTCTGGCGAAGCGACCACCTCCCCACGACGCAAGTTGATGCGCTACGCAGTTTAGAACGCACGCACTTTCCAAGCTCCCGAAACCACTTGCTACTAATTCGGTTGCCCCTTTTTAACTGCTGCGAACTGAAGCTCTGAACCATGGCTGATGCTACAGAGACTGTGGGCGATAAAAAACCCGCAGTCGATGATTCCACTGGCGAGGTCGCTGAGGGAGATGAGAACAAGGAGCCCGCGGTAGCAGAGGAACAGCAGGATCCGAATGGGTACCCCGACCCCATTCCCGATGACTGGAAAGAGGGAAGAGCTAAAAATGCGGATGACTGGTTCGCACAGGTGGTGGCAAAGTCGCACAAGTACGTGCCGGTGTTCACATGTGATCTCCCCCCCCCCCCCCCCCCCACCCCCCCCCCCCCACCCACCCACACCACCACCCACAAAACAACCATCCACACAACCCACCCCCCCCACCCCCACCCCACCCCCGTCCCCACCCCACACCACCCCTCCAACCACTCCACCCTTCTCTCCCGCCAACGCACACCCACCCACCCACCCCGAACCCCAATTCCTCGTATCGCCCAGACGTACCCCACCTCACCCCCAAGCACCAATCACCTGCCCTACCCCAAGACTACCTTTTCCCGGTACCCGCCCATCCCACATGGCCAGACCCACCTGTCCCTGACTGATGCTTTCATCTTCGATGCTTCAAGCAATTCAGGGGACGATTTGGGTTTGGGCCTCGTAGTTAGAAGTTTGTACCTCCGCTTTTTCATGCACATTTTTGGACAATCTCCAGAATGCTCATAATTCTTGACTCTCTGGCCAAAAAGTTAGAATTCGCAGGCAAAATTCTCAAATTCGAGGTACAACTTACCAACAACAAAATGTTTGTAAAACCCAAATCCAAATCATCCGCTGACTTGCTTTACTTTGCTACTTGTAGCACAAATGCTACATGATGCACCTTGGTACTTTGGGTGTTGCAGGATAGCCTGATACTCGTCTATATCTGGTATGTGTAGTGGTAGGCTATGTTATATTAGTGAATAAATAATATTTTATAATATTATATAATATTAGGATGAGCCATCAAATTCATTCGAAAGATTAATATTATTGTGACACTATAATGATACTAGTTAGTATTAGTTTTTCAAACACTAATATAAGTTGCCGTTCCCGAGGTATATGTACCTAATATTCAGTTTCTAGGGTTCTACAACAAATGCCTCATCATGTCCTGAGCTGGAAATTGTCCCTACGCCAGCATGGTAATGATAACGCCTGGTGGGGCGTGGTATTAAGGGAGTAACCCCATCTGCAACAGGATAGCCTGCTACTCGTCTATATCTCTGGTATATGTACCTAATATTCCATTTCCGGAGTTCTGCAACAAATGCCTCATCATGTCCTGAGCTGGAAATTGTCACATCCCTCCTCCAGCATAGTCTTGATAACGCCTGGTGGGGCGTGGTATTCAGGGATTAACCCCATCTGCAGCAGGATAGCCTGCTACTCGTCTAGATCTCTGGTATATGTACCTAACAGTCAGTTTTGTTGACATCTTGAGTTGCCTTTCCGACCCCAGGATTACCCATTTGTCCGTACGACCGACCAGCCGAAAAATTGCCACGTCAGCCAACTGTCACACAACTAACTGGCTTCGATCAGCTTCAGTCCGTTGCCACCTGTCGTTCCGTTGCCAACACACTCCGCCAATTTTCCGCGTCGCTTGCGACGCTGCATAGGACTTGTATCTCTGGTATATGTATCTGATATTCAGTTTCTTGACATCTTGAGTTGCCTTTTCTATATGCTCATTGGTCTAGCATTCCGCTACTTGGGTATTGCTACGTTTGTGGTAGCTTGTTGGGGTCAAAAAAGCTGCTAGTAGCACTGGTTCCTTTTTTCTTTCCTTCAACAAACATACCTGGTCCCCCATCAAGCCTAACAGCACGGCCATCCCAAACCTTCACTATACCATACCCCACCCCCCCCCCCCCCCCCCCCCTCATACCCCCCATATCCCCACCCTCCCATACCCCACCCCCATTTCCCCATTCCCTCAAAATCCCCCCCCACACACCCACACCCACACACACCCACACCTACATACCCCCCCATATCCTCACCCTCCCATACCCCACCCCCATTTCCCCATACCCCCAGCCTTAACCCACCTCTCCCCAACACCAACTCATATCCTATTTAACACCCCACAGCACTCCCACATATTCCAACCGCCTCCTCTCACCCAGGCTCCCTCTTGAATGTATTTAGTCCCCTGGCTCCCCTTCAATCTGTACTGTCCTTTGCACCCACTGTACAGGAAGTTCCACGATACCAAGGACGAGGCTGCTGCTGCAGAAACAGCAGTCAAGGTTTCTCGAATGGAGCTAGATGCCACCAACATGGATTTGGCAGATTTTGCAGCCGCAATAAAGAAACGAAGGTGAGCCTGACCTGTAGTTTCTTTACAGCCTTAGGTTCAATTTTATACATGTTTTATAAACTAAGAAACATGGGTTTGACAGACTTTGCAGTCTTTGCAGCAGCAATAGAGAAACGAAGGTGAACCTGACCTACAGCCTTGACTTCATGTTCCTCATACTTGTTTTATATTTATACATTTGTCACATACTTTTTCAATCTGATTTTCATGCTTAGAAACATGGGTTTGGCAGATGACAGCAGCAGCAGCAGTAGAGAGACGAAGTGAACCTGACCTTTAGTTTTTTTACAGCCTTGGATTCACTTTCATAACTGTTTTTCATATCCTAAGAAACATGGGTTTGGCAGTCTTTGCAGCAGCAGTAGATAAACAAAGGTGAACCTGACCTACAGCCCTGGCTTTAAGTTATGAATACTGTATTTTTGATATCCTATGGAACGTGGCTTATATCCCATTTAGGGTTTAGGTTTAGTAGCTGTCTATTCTTGCTTCTTCGCCTTTAAGAAATTTGGAGGATGAATTGGGCTCAGAGGTCAGAATTCGTACTTAATCTCAGGCAAAATCTCCCAGAATTCCGGATTTCAGTCAAAATTTGATATACGAAATCTAAAGTCGGACATTTTTCAAATACCTTTCCCCCAAATTATCCCCTGAATTGCTATACTGCTTTACTGTTTGCACTCCGTGATTGTGTATGCTACTTCGGCAGTTAGCCTCTACTTCAGTTAGCCCCCATTCAAGTTTCGTTTATATACTAAACCCCAAACCCTAAAACACCTAAAACCAACACCTGAAACTTGTTATGTAGACCACTGGACTCTAACCCCTAAGCCCTATACCCGTTTGAAATGGAGTACCGTTACTGGGGGCTAACTCAACTAAGGACTACCTTCCCCAGGGCTCAGACTGTTCACTACAGACTGGTTGTGAGGCCTTCCCGGAACTGTTTTTCTGCAACTCGTCGTTATCCTGGGTGGATGGATGGATGGATGTGGATGGCGTCGCATGGGTCTGACTAAACTAGTCAGAAATGGCCCCTAACCCCCCGGGCTCTGCCAACCAGCAAGATTACGGAAAAATATATGCAATGTTAATATTGCACTTTTGCATTTCATGTATGTAAATATTGCGTGAGTATAGGGTGAGTGTGACGGCGTCAAGCAGCAGCTCTTCCACCACCACTGTATTGGATACTATCACCACCACGACTGAACTAGACGTGATCACCACCACTGTATGGTTGCAGGCAGGGTGAGTGTGATGGCATCAAGCAGCAGCTTTCCCCAACACTGTGATGGATACTATCACCACCACTACCGAACTATACTTGATCACCACCACTGTATGGTTGCAGGCAGGGTGAGAGCGACGGCATCCAGCGTCTGATTGATGTGGCTGTGGAGCAAAGCAATTCAACTAATAGACATGTGAGTAGGGAACGGCAATATGAAAAAGTACAATACAACTAACAGATATGTGAGTAGGGAACGGCAATATGAAAAAGTACAATGCAACTAACAGATATGTGAGTAGGGAACGGCAATATGGAAAAGTACAATGACAGCTACCAACAGACATTGCGTAGGGAACGGCATATGAAAAAAGTACAATGCAACTAACAGAAGTGAGTTAGGGAACGGCAATATGAAATTAAGTTACCATGGCAACCGAACGGCAATATGAAAAAGTACAATGCAACTAACAGACATGTGAGTAGGGAACGGCAATATGAAAAAGTACAATGCAACTAACAGACATGTGAGTAGGGAACGGCAATATGAAAAAAACGTACAATTGCAAACTAACAGGAAATGTGAGTAGGGGAAACGGGCAATATGAGAAAAAAGTTCCCAAGGCAAACTAACAGGAACATTGTGGAGGTTGGGCACCGGCAATATGAAACAAAAGGTACAAGTGCACCTAAACAGGATCTGTGAGTAGGGAAAGGTAGAATGATAGATAGGTATAGAATGATAACAGTTACAATGCAAAAACTAACAGAACATCTGAGTAAAAGGGAATGGCAATATGATAAAATGGTGGGTAGATGGTGGTGTGTAGGTGGTGATAGGTGATGGTGGGAGAAAAAAGGGGGGGAAAACTCATCTCTCCACGAATCATGAGTTCACGACCCATGCTATCAAGATGCATGGCTACGCATGGGTTTGGCGCTGCCCCTTGAAATGAAAGACAATGTTGAATTCGACACGAACTTAGAATAAATGATAACACCTCGTGGGGCGTGGTATTAAGGGAGACCTGACTTACGGCGGTAGGGAACGGGCTGCTACTTTACCTGGACAAAGCTACCATGGCTGTTGACAGCGACCGGGAACACAAAAGCGCACCCGTAGGGATTCGAACCCAGCACCTTCAGCATTTCAACGAGCTCTACCATTGAGCCATTTGTCGAAACGGAAATGGCAACATGATATCATATGACATCATGTCATCATCATCATCATCATCATCATCATCAGTCTGACTAGGCTAAAGTTACCCTTTATATTCAACATATTATGATGCAATTTGTATGACATCATATGATACCATGTCATCAAATGATGCAGGCAGTCTGACTAGGCTAGAGTTACCCTTTATATACAATATCGTATGATGCAGTTTGTATGATGTCCTATGCGATCATACTCACCTTTGGTCTACATCATATGATATGCCGGTCCCTACAAGTGAGTGAATGACTGGGGTGAGTGATGACCCGTTATCGTTATTGTTCTTACAGTCCAGGGGTAGGCCAAATAGGCCAAACAGACTTGCCCAACCATGACAGTAGGGGCTAAAACAGGAAAGAACTGATGAACTGAACCCCAAACAATTTTTTTACCGACAGAGCCCCTACTTATGAGGTTGGGAGGATGGGGTGATGTGAGTGAATGACTGGGTTGGGTGATGACTCGTGATCATTACTAATGAGGTTGATAGGATGGGGTGATGTGAGTGAATGACTGGGTTGGGTGATGACTCGTGATCATTACTAATGAGGTTGGGAGGATGGGGTGATGTGAGTGAATGACTGGTTTGGGTGATGACTCGTGATCATTACTCATGAGGTTGGGAGGATGGGGTGATGTGAGTGAATGACTGGGTTGGGTGACTCGTGATCATTACTAATGAGGTTGATAGGATGGGGTGATGTGAGTGAATGACTGGGTTGGGTGATGACTCGTGATCATTACTAATGAGGTTGGGAGGATGGGGTGATGTGAGTGAATGACTGGGTTGGATGATGACTCGTGATCATTACTAATGAGGTTGAGAGGATGGGGTGATGTGAGTGAATGACTGGGTTGGGTGATGACTCGTGATCATTACTAATGAGGTTGGAAGGATAGGGTCGTGTGAGTGAATGACTGGGATGGGTGATGACTCGTGATCATTACTAATGAGGTTGGAAGGATAGGGTCGTGTGAGTGAATGACTGGGATGGGTGGTTGAGTGAGTCAATCTGTACCGCTCATATCTCAACCCTCTGCCCTGTCCATCACTGAGCCCTATGTACTGCTCATCACTCAACCTGTCCCAGACACATCTCAGCCAACTGTACCGCTCATCACTCAACCCTCTGCCCTGCCCATCACTGAGCCCTATGTACTGCTCATCACTCAACCAGTCCCAGACACATCTCAGCCAACTGTACTGCTCATCACTCGGCCATGTGTCCTGCATGACCTCCCCCCCCCCACACACCCACACACCCCCACACACCCCCCACACACCCACACACTCCCCCCTGCCATACCCCTCCGCGCCCCCCCGCCCCCGATAAAGCCCCCCTCACCCCCCACCCCCGTCTTGCCCCTCCTTTCACTCCCAGGTTATTAGGTTCCCCCACTACACAGCAGTACGCCCCATTACTGTACTGCACGACCCAGGGGCAGGTTTCAGGGAGCGCATGTTTGTGAGAGCACTAGTTAGCAGCCTTGTGGCAAACTGCAAGCCGGTGGGTAGTGCTGACATGAGCTCTTCACGGCGACACGGCTACGGGCAGCAGCTGGTGTGGTGGGAGAACTTGCAACCTAGGATGGCAATGAGGGATGCACACATTTGCAGGTGCGGGCTGGGGCGGGGACTGGAGCTTGGGGGGGCTGGGGGAGCTGGGGGTTGTGGGTTGTGGGTTGTGGGTTGGGTGCTGACGCAGCTGGTGTGGTGAGAGAACTTGCTACCAAGAATGGCGATGAGGGATGCACACATTTGCTGGTACAGGCTGTGGATCGGGCTGGGGATATGGCCTGCTGTGTTGGTGTTGGGTGAAGGGGCAGGGGGTAGGGGCGGGGGGTAGGGGTTGAGGGTTGGGATTGGGGGCCGGGGGGGGGGGGGGGGGGGGGGGGGGGGGGGCGATGTAGCTTGTGTGTTGGGAGAGCTGCAACCTAGAATGGTGATGAGGGATGCACACATTTGCTTGGACAGGCTGGGGCTGGGGATATGGCCTTATGTGTTGGGGGTTGGGGTTGGGGGTTGAGGGCTTGGGGTTGAGGCGGGTGGCAATGGAGCGGACCTAAGCCAGTTTTTTTCGAAACAGTTGGCTGGCGTGTCAGGCTTCGTCTTGGTCGTCGGTCGGACGGTCGGACAAATGGACAACGGGGTGAATCTGGGGGCTCCTGACCCCCTGAGGAGGGGGCTCCGCCAAAAACAGGAAAGGCAGTTTAAGAAACAAGCACTGGTGAACTGGTGAACTGATCCCCAACAATTTGTACACTGCAGGATGGAGGTTGCAAGGCTTGGTCACCCCCCCGGGGTTCAGGGCAGAGAAATCGCTGATATAGCTGGAGTAGCCCAGGCCTCAATTTTTTCAGTCACGCCGATTTTTTCTGACAATGGGGCTGTAATGGCATGTATTTAGGCGAAATTAAAAGTCACTTTTCAGGTCATTCCGAGCACCTCATTTAGGGGGGGGGGGGGGGGGGGGGTCTGAGCCCTCATTTTGTTTTTTGCTACCTTTTTGCTACCTTTTTACTCAGACCTCCTAATGCCATTCTGAGACCACTTCTGAGTAGGCCTTGGGAAGGGTATTCTATTGGCACCACTTTGGACCTAGTGCAATGAGTATTACCCCCCCCCCCCCCCCCCCCAACCCAACCCAACCCAACCCCCAACACAACCCAACCCAAACCCCAGCCCAGCCCAGAGTATGAGAGGGTAAATGGCTGTGTGAATCACTATGGCAGTTCATTGGCACCACTTAAGACCCAGGTATTTGTGTGGGTGTTTGTCCCCCCCCCCCCCCCCCCCCCCAAACGACCCACCCCAACCCCGCCTCGCCCCCCCAGCCCCACCCACCCACACCCGCCCCGACCCACCACCCTTGCGACAACACCGAGACGCTGCCATTCTACTACGTTCTACGCGGTCGCTTTCTCTTCGTTTCGGAATGCCTGATGCTGATGCTGATGCTGGTCCGTCCATTGAGAGCCCCAGAGAGAATTTATGGGGAAGCTTGTGAAGGAGCTGTAGTAGTGACCAGTCCTGAATCCCACGCCTAGTCACAGGGCGCACTTTGAAGAATAATAAAAGCAGTCCTTGCAGTCCTTGTTTATATATTTGGTGTGCCTATTGGGGTGCCTTTATTGAGCCTCCATGCTGCCATCATTCGCTTGATTTGGACGAAACCTGGAGTGGCCTCCGGCCAAGGCCCATTAAACATTCGGGCCGAGTTGGGTGGGGCCCAAGGGGAGGTGTAGTTGAACCATGCTGAGAAAACTGTCCTGCTACTGGTTTGTTTGGACCGGTTTGGTAAAATGAAAACTCCAGTTTCTGGCCGCCCCCTGCAATGGTGAAGGGTGTCTACAGTACTTGGGCAACCCAAAGGGGGTGCAGAACTGAGTTTTGACTATCGCACAATCCCTTTGTCGGAATTCCGAGGATGCCATTATGTGCGCCATATTGTAACCCCCCAGAATCTATATCTAAGTGTTCAAAAAAAGGGTATTTATATTTAAGTGTGTATGTGTGTGTGTGTGGGGGGGGGGGGGGGCAGCCCTCCTCAGGTTTTTTAGGCGTGGGGGGAGTGAACTTTTTTTTTCTACTCCTGGATATATTGATATTCACTCTCAGTGCTAGTCCCCCAGTGCTAATCCCCCCACTTATATTGGCTCACTTACTGCTGTACACTGCAGGATGGAGGCCCTGCAACGATGCCAGGTGGCCGTGCTGGTTCTGTCGCAAGGCTTGGTCACCCGCCCAGAGTTCAGGGCAGAGAAGGAGCTGATCATGAGCCGACTGTGTACTCCTGGTGGGTTTCTTCTCTTAGTCTGGTCAGTTAGGTGGGGTTGTCTGTTTCAGTCTGGTGGGTTTGTTGCTTAAGTTCGGTCTATTTCAGTTTGGTGTGTTTGGTGTGTTTGGTGTGAGGTTAAAGGAATGAGGGTCTATGGATAGAAGGGAAACACATGTGAAGTTATAGTGCAGGGCTTAGTTGTTTTTAGTTGTGAAAGGAATTTCACCCCAGGAAGTGGGTCTCCTGTCTCAAACCAGCCAGGGCTTTTTTTTCAAATCTGAAAGTGGGGTTTTCTAGCTTTATGGTTTTAGGCCTCCTCCAGGGACAGCCTGTCAGTGCTTTATATAGCTTTTTAGGGCCATTTATGGCAAACTTTTGTAGTACATTTGTGTAGCGATAATTTTGCCAAAACGGGGTCAAAACTAGCGATCACTATATATATAGCGGAAATAAAAAGCCCTGAAATCAGCGTCACTGGAGATTCAGTTTGAATAGCGTTGCCACTCCTACAAAAGAGTGGGCACACTTGGTGTCGGTGGGAGATACCGACCCTCGACCAAACGAACATTCAGCACTACCCCTGTAGTCATACACCCATAGTTCAGGGCAGAGAAGGAGCTGATCATGAGCCGACTGTGTACTCCTGGTGGATTTGTTGCCTTAGACTGATCTATTTCAGTTTGGCGGGTTTGCCTATTTGAGTTTGGTGGGTTTGTTGCCTTAGTTTGGTCTATTTCAGTTTGGTGGGTTTGTCTATTTCAGTTTGGTGGGTGTGTTGCCTAAGTTCGGTCTATTTCAGTTTGGTGGGTTTGATGTGAGGATAAGAGAATGAGGGTCTATGGATAGAAGGGAAATACATGTGGAGTCATGTAAAAAGGCTTGGTCACTCACCCAGAGTTTAGGGCAGAGAAGGGGCTGATCATGAGCCGACAGTGCACCCCTGGTGGGTTTGTTGTCTTGGTTGGGTGTGTGTGATCTGAGGGTAAGGGGATGAGGGTCTATACATACAAGGGGAATACATGTGAAGTTATTTAACAGGGCTTGGTCACTCACCCAGAGTTTATGGCAGAGAAGAGGCTGATCGTGAGCCGACAGTGCACCCCTGGTTGGTTTGTTGTACTTTGGTTGGGTGTGTGTGATCTGAGGGTAAGGGGATGAGGGTCTATAGATACAAGGGGAACACATGTGAAGTTGTTTAACAGGGCTTGGTCACTCACCCAGAGTTTATGGCAGAGAAGGAGCTGATCACGAGCCGACTGCGCACTCCTGGTGGGTTTGTCACCCTTAACACCCCCACAAAACCCTCTCGGTGTGTGTGTGTGTGTGTGGGGGGGGGGGGGGGGGACGTCGGGGGGGGAGGGTCCTGATTGCCCCCTACAACATACCCGTTCCACATCCAACCACAAACTTCTTCTGGATTGTTGAGTGTGGTGAGCCTTAAGGTGTGTTGGGTGGTCGGCCGGTCCCTGTCGATTATCCTCCTCCACACCACCCCACAAACCTTATTGGATGGGGTGTGTGAGTTTGCGACGGCTGCGGGTGCCCTTTGATTGGACCACCTCCACACACCACAACAAACGATCTCTTGGGTGTGGTGGTGGGTTGGGGGTGTGGGGGTCCCTATGATTTATCCATCTCAAACAAACCATACAATTACCTCCTGCTTGTTGGGCTCTGGATTTTGTTATTTGGATGGGTGTGTGGATGTGTAGGTCCTTTTTATTATTTTCCCCCTCCTGTCCCACCCCACAAACCCCTGGGGTGGGATTCGGTGGGTGTGGGGTTCACTCATGTTATGTTATCACCCCTCCACACCACCCTTTACAAACCCTTGGGTGGATGGTGGGGTGGGGTGTGGTGCAGTTGAGTGGTCTTAACGGTTTTTCGCGACGAAAAATCACATAATCGTTTGGGTCCGATTTCATGGGTCTGTCACTTTGGAATACATTGGAAAACATTAATAATCGTTTTGTGAACGATTGCAACCAATTACATTTTGCTGGAGAAAAACGATATAAATGGTAGGGGGGGTAGGGGTACTGGCGGGTTCCCCTGGTGGGGTGTGAGGTCGGCCCCGGCCGCGCCCGGCGTGGGGCGTGGGCCCCGCGTCGGGCTGGGGGTGGGGTATGTAAACACGATGGCTTATGTGGGTGAGTAGTTCAAGTTGCCTATAATGGCGATGCCATACCTGTTTGCCCGAAGTGACGTCTGTAGTGGAATAGGGGCACAATCCGTGTGATCAACTAGAGTCTACCAAGTTAGCATTATTGCGCGCAGGCGCGCAGATCTGCGACAGTGAACCCTCCCATCCCCAGGCGTACCCTCATGCTAACCCCAATAATCGCTCACGGTTCTACAAAGCAGACAGATGTGCGACAGGAATGTCAATTGACGTATATATTACCACTTCAGCTATAGATGTATACCCCGCGCTGTTTATGCCTCATAAGACTTGTATGGGGCGCAAAAGCAGGTGGTCAGCTGTCAGTGCAAGAGCTCCGGGGGAAGGAAATCTGCATATCATTCGTCGATAAATTGCTAAACATTGATGACGCGAGGCGAGTAGTTCACAGCGCTTGCTACCCTCAATGTCTCCCGCCCTTAGTGCAGAAGCTTTCCTTAATGGCCTACGCCTCAATAAGACGCGCCTTCAGCCCGTCAAGTAGTCTATATGTTCCTTGTTTGCGACCCCTTTTTCTTCCCGTTGCTGAAAAAAAGGCGTTCCATTAGGTATTTACAACCGTCAAATTAGACAGCAGTTGTAATGTTGTGGAGGATATGCTTCAGAGTGAGCAACTCATATAAATTGTACGACTGAGGTTTGCCATCCATTACTGGTCTAATCACCAGCTGCCCCTGCTCACTGATTGAATGCTCCCAGTTGCGTCGGTTGCCAGCACTTGTGTAGATTGATCACGATGGCCGAGAACATGATTGCTATGTGGTGAGACAGCGATGGAAAAGAACGTGCGAGTCACGCGGACGGCGAGGATGGATGGAGACTCAGCGCGAGGGGAGGAGGAGAAGCTGATTAGGCGTGTGACGGGGAGAGCGCAATGGTACTGTGAGTTTCGCAACGCGCACCGCGGCAGTATGAAATGAAAGTGGCCGAGTTTGGGTTCTGTCGTAACAGCCAATGCGTACGCCCGTGGGACGAGGGTTATTTTCATGGGGTACGAGGCCTTCCTATTCAACTCCCCCCTCCCTGACCCACGTTCGTCCTCCCCACCTGGCGGCATGTGGAGCCCTCTCGGCTGTGAGTCTGTTGACACGCGGCTGTCCAACACTCCCCCAGTTTTAGAGTCACACATAGCAGCAATGCCCTCCAAGGATGAGGAAATTGTGGATGCGCCCACTGATGCTCTCTGAGCTATGACGCTTGTATGGCCGTTGATGCGATAACGCAGCTCTGTAATAGCGTTCTGCATACGATGCTTGCAGCCGGTTGTTCGGTCGACCGCGAAACATTAACTACGATCGTGCTGAATGAACAGACCACCAGCCCCAGCCGTCAACAGGTGTGTGTCGCCCCGCCAGCTCTGGAAAACCATTATGACCAGACCTGAGAAAACCGGAATCGGTCATGGACCATTCCGCCGAGGAAACGATTAATAATCGTGACTGCACCGATTAATGGCTGCTAAGAATCAATCACGCTGTGTGGTTGAGCCCTTTGATTGATCCCCTTGTCACACACCCACAAAACCCTCTGGGTGGGAGAGGTGGGTGTGGGGGTGGGGGGTCCCGTTTATTTACCCCCTCCACACAACCACTAAAACCCTCTTGGGTGGATGATTGGGGGTGTGGTGGTTGTGGGGTCCCTTTTAGTATCCCCCTCCGACTACACCCACAGAACACCCATCTTGGGGGGGGAGGGGGGTGTGGGGTGGGGGGCTTGGGTCTACCACATCTTGATTATCCCCCCCCTGCCACACACACACACACAAACCCTCTTGGGGGGGAGGGTCAGGCTGGGCGGTTGTGGGTGGTTGGTGGTTGGCTCCTTAACCGCATTTTATCCCCCCCTCACCACCACAAACCCTCTTTGGGTGGGAGGTGGGTGTTGGGGGTTGGGGCCCTTTGATGATCCCCCTCCACACACAACAAAACCTCTCTTGGGGGGCGAGGTGGGTGTTGGTCGGTTCCTGTATATCCCCCCCTAGCCAAACCACACAAACCTCTTGTGGGATTGGTGAGGTTCTGTGGGGTTGCCGCTACTGTGTGGGGTCTGACTGATATCCCCCTCCCACACACCCACAAACCCGGTCCTTGGCGTGGAGAGGGGGTGTCGGGTCCGACTTGGTTCCCTATTATCCCCCTCCACAAACCCACCACTATACCTCTTGGGTGGGAGGTGCCGCGTCGTGGGGCTTGTGTGGTGGCAGTGATTTCCTAGGTTCTTGGACGAAAACATATTTATAATACGTTTTGGGTCTCGATCCCTGGGTCTGCACTTTGGAAACATGACAAACACTATGAATAATCGTTTTTGAACGACTTCTGCACAATTCACAGTTACGCGGGGCATAGAAAAACGATTACACTAAGGGTTGGGTGTGGGCGCAGTAGGTTGGTCCTGGCGTGCCCCTGGAGGTCGCTGGCCCCCGCGCTCCCCCGGCTCCCGTCGGGCGTGGGCTCCACGCGTAGGGCGGGCCGCGTTTGGGGTATTAAACTACTGATGGCTTCATGGGTTTGTAGTTCAGTTGCCTATAATTGCGATGCCTACAGTTGCCCGGAGTGAGAGGCAAGGGGAAATAAGCATCCAAGTTAGCATATTGGGCGCAGGCGCGCAGCATCTCGCGAGTGAACCCTTCCCACCCCACCGACTCATTAACCCAATACTCGCTCGGTTCCTACAAAGCAGACAGATGTGCGCAGGAATAAATGCGATACCCATTAGCTATCAGCTATGCCCGCGCTGTAATCAAAGAGTAGGGGGAAAGGCAGGGGTCAGCTGTCAGTCAGAGCTCCGGGGGAAATCTGCATACATCGCGAAATTGTTAACATTGATGCCGGAGGCGAGTAGAAGGGCACGCATTCCCGCCCAGTGCAAAGCAATAGCTGCCATAAGCGCGCCCAGTCAGAGCATTGTTCCTGTTGCGAGTGAAAAAAGGCGTCAAGCATTCAATTCAACAGCAGCAGTTGTAAAAGTTGTGGAGGAATAGCTTCAGAGTGAGCACTCATAAGCGACTGAGGTTTGGCCAATACTGGTCTTAAACATGTGCCTGTCACTGATTTGAAGCTCCCAGTTCTGGTCTCCTGCTTGTGTTTGTAGATGGAAAGATTTGGCGAGAGGAACATTGATGACTGGGGAGCACGCGATGAAAATTGCCAGTCAGCGAGCGAGAGGAGGAGACCAGCGCAGGAGGAGGAGAAGCGAGTGCTGTGACGGGGAAGCTGCATGGTTAGGTGTTTCAGCAAGAGCTGGCAGTGAAGAAAGTGGCGAGTTTGGGCGTAACAGCAAGCGAGCCCTGGGAAGAGGTTATTTCATGGGGTACGAGGCCTCAACTCCCCCCTGCCCCTTTCGCCTCCCCCGGATGAGCTGGCTGGATCTGTCCAGCGTGTCACCCAGTTTTCTGGCCAGAGCATGCTCCCATGTGATAGGAAATTTGGGATGCGCGATGCCTGAGCCAACAGATGGAGGGATGTAAACATTAAATGTCTGCACGATGCGCAGCCAGCGTTTGGGTCGACGAACATTAATAATCGTGCATGAACGATGCCAGGTCAAGTTCGCGAGCTCGAAAAACATTACCCAGACCCTGAGAAAACATGGACCCTTTCGCGAGAAACATTAATAATCGTGCCGGCACGATTAAATCTTGCTAGGAAAAACGCTGGTGTGGGGGTCCTTTATTATCCCCCTCACAAACCCACAACCCGCTGGGTGGGAGGTGGGATGGGGGGGGGGGAGGAGTCCATTTGATTATCCCCTCCACACACCCACAACCCTTCTGGGGGGAGGTGGGTGTGGGGTGTGGGGCCATTTATTACCCCTCCACACCCCCACAAACCCTCTTGGGTGGGAGGGTTGAGTGTGGGGTGTGGGGGGTCCATGATTATCCCCTCCACACACCACAAACCCTCTTGGGTGGGAGTGGGTGTGGGGATGTGGGGTCCCTTTGATTATCCCCCTCCACACACCCACAAAACCCTTCGCGGGTGGATGGGGTGTGGGGGGTGTGGGGTCCCTTGAGTATCCCCCTCCACCACACACAAACCCTCTGGGGGGACGGTGGGTGTGGGCGGTCCCTTTGATTTCCCACTACACAAACCCCACAAAACCCTCTTGATGTGGAGGTGGGTAGTGGGGGTGTGGGGGCCCTTTGATATCCCCTCCACACACCACAAACCCTCTGGGTGGGAAGGTGGGGTGTGGGGGTGGTGTGCAGTGATTTTCCTAAGGTTTTTGGACGAAACATTAATATCGCTTTGGGTACGATTCCTGGGTCTGCACTTTGGAAACATGAAAAACATTAATATCGTTTTGAAACGATTCTGCACAATACAGTTTTGCTGCGAAGAAAAACGATATTAAATGGTTGGGGGCGGTCGGGGTCCTGGCGGGTCCCTGAGGGTCGGGGACCCGGGCGAGCCCGCGGGCGTGGGCCCCGCGGGGCGCCTGGGGTGGGGTATTAACACGATGGTTCTGGGTTGAGTTCCAGTTGCCTCTCAATTGGTCGATGCCCCTATCCACGTTTGCCCGAAGTGATCCGAGGGCAAGGGGACCAAATAGTCATCCTTAGTTAGTCATATCCATTGGGCGCAGGCTCCGCGCAGCATCCTATGCATGGTACGTGAACCCTTCCCCACCCCAGCCCCGACTAATTAACCCTAATTATAATCGCTCGTTCTACCAAGCAGGAAAGATGTTGCGCAGGATAAATGCGGATACCCATTAGATATCAGCTATGCCCGCGCTGTATATGTAATCAAGAGAGTAGGGTGAAGGCAGGGGCAGTCTGTCAGTTCAGAGCCTCCGCGGACGGGACAATCTGCATACACTCGCGAAAATTGTTTAACATGATGCCGAGTCGAGTAGTAAGGCCGCATTTCACTGACCAAGGGCAATTAGCAATACTGCCATAAGCGCCGCCCAGTCAGAGCAATTGTTCCTGTTGCGAGTGAAAAAAGCGAGGCATTCAATTCAACAGCAGCAGTTTGTAAAAGTGTGGAGGAATAGCTTCAGAAGTGAGCACTCCTAAGCGGACTGAGGTTTGGCCAATATGTGGTCTTAAACATGTGCATGTCTTGATTTGAAGCTCCCAGTTCTGGTCCATGCTGTGTAGATTGAACGATTTGGCGAGGTCGAGGAACTGATGCTGGGGGAGCACGCGATTGGAAATGCAGTCAGCGAGCGAGGAGGAGGAGACCAGCGCAGGGGAGGAGAAGCGAGTGCTGTGACGGGAAGCTGCATGGTTAGGTGTTTCAGAAAGAGATGGCAGTGAAGAAAGGGCGAGTTTGGGCGTCCACTAAAAGAGCAACACCAACTAACAGAAGAAGGAACGTAGTGAAAAAGGTCAGTAACACCACCAAACCGAGAAGGAAGACAAGACTCAAGCTGAGGCACAAGAGGAAGGTAACACGTACACGACAAGTCCAGTAAGTCACGTCGTCCGGGGCCAGTCCGGAAGTGTACGTAGAACCAAAAGTAGAAGCCGACAAAGTGACAGTAGGTAAAGCACCCCAAAAGTCATCCGTAACCCGGGATAGTAAGGCCGTCTACCCCGTACGTCCGTCCCCCCCCGTAGTAAACCAACCCCCACACCGTCTACCCCCCGGCAACCGCACCCCCCGCCCACGCGTCCCCCGTCCCGTCGTCCCGTCGCGCTAACAGCAAGAGGCCCTGGGACGAGGTTATTTCATGGGGTACGAGGCCTCAACTCCCCCCTGCCCCTTTCGCCTCCCCCCGGATGAGCTGGCTGGATCTGTCCAACGTGTCACCCCGTTTTCTAGCCAGAGCATGCTCCCATGTGATAGGAAATTTGGGATGCGCGATGCCTGAGCCAACAGTATGGCGGATGCTAAACATTAATAATCGTTCTGCACGATGCTGCAGCCAGCGTTTGGGTCGACCGGAAACATTAATAATCGTGCATGAACGATGCCCAGGTCAAAGTTTCGCGAGCTCGAAAACATTACCCAGACCTGAGAAAACGATGGACCATTTCGCGAGAAACATTAATAATCGTGCCTGCACGATTAATCTTGCTAAGGAAAAACGCTGGTGTGGGGTCCCTTTGATTATCCCCCTCCACACACCCACAAACCCTCTTGGGTGGGAGGTGGGTGTGGGGTGTGGGGTCCCTTTGATTATCCCCCTCCACACACCCACAAACCCTCTTGGGTGGGAGGTGGGTGTGGGGTGTGGGGTCCCTTTTATTATCCCCCTCCACACACCCACAAACCCTCTTGGGTGGGAGGTGAGTGTGGGGTGTGGGGTCCCTTTGATTATCCCCCTCCACACACCCACAAAACCTATGGGTGGAGGTGGGTGTGGGGTGTGGGGTCCCTTTGATTATCCCCCTCCACACACCCACAAACCCTCTTGGGTGGGAGGTGGGTGTGGGGTGTGGGGTCCCTTTGATTATCCCCCTCCACACACCCACAAACCCTCTTGGGGTGGAGGTGGGTGTGGGGGTCCACATATTTTATTATCCACCATCCACAAACCACAAACCCTTTGTGTCGGGAGGGGGTGTGGGCGTGTGGGGTTGGTACCTTGTCCCATTGTTCCCCCTCACAACCACCACTACCTTTTACAACACCCTTTGGGTGGGAGTGGGTCGTTGGGGGTGTGGTTGCAGTGATTTTCCTTCAGGTTGTTTGGACGCCCATGATTAATGTAATTCGTTTGGGTCGAGTGCCTGGGTCTGCAATTTGGAAAACATGAAAACATTTAATAATTTCGTTTGTGAACGACGTCACGCCCTCTTACATCATTACAGTTTGCTGGAAGGAAAAACGAATAAATGTGTAGGTGGGGGCTAGGGGTCCTGGCGGGTCCCCGGACGGTCGGCCCCGCCGGCGCGCCCGCGGGCGTGGCCCCGCGGGGGCGGGGGTGGGGTATTAAACACGATGGCTTGGGTTTGTAGTTCAGTTGGCCTATAATTGCGATGCCCTAAACGTTGCCCAGACGTGAGCCGGGTCAAGGGACATACGCATCCGTAAGCATATGGCGCAGGCGCGCAGCATCTCGCCGGTGAAACCTTCCCACCCCACCGACTTCATGTACCCAATACTCGCTCGGTCATACCAAAGCAGACAGATTTGCGCAGAATAAAGGCGGATACCCATTTAGCTATCAGATATGCCGCGCTTTGTTTTGTAATTCAAAAGAGTAGGGGGGGGAGGAAAGGCCAGGGGTCAGCGTCAGTCAGAGTCAGGAGGCTCGGGGGAAATAGGCATACATCCGCGAAATTGTAACATTGATGGCCAGCGAGCGAAGTAGAAGGGCACGCATTTCCCGCCCAGTGAAAAAGCAATAGCTGCATAAGCCCCCAGTCAGAGCATGTTCCTGTTGCGAGAGTGAAAAAAGGCGTCAAGGCATTCAATTCAACGCAGCAGTTGTAATAGTTGTTGAGGAATAGCTTAAGAGTGAGCACTCATAAGCGACTGAGGTTTGGCCAATTATGGTCTTAAACATTGCTGTCCACTGATTGAAGCTCCCAGTTCTGGTCCATGCTTGGTAAGATTGAAAGATTTGCGAGGAAGGAACATGATGCTAGGGAGCACTCGCGATGAAATGCAGTCAGCGAGCGAGAGAGAGGAGGGACAAGCGCAGGAGGAGGAGAAGCGACCGAGTGCTGTGACGGGAAGCCTGGAAGCTGCATTGGAGGTTGCTTTCAGCAAGAGCTGGCAGTGTGAAGAAAGTGGCCGAGTTTGGGACGTTACGTAACAGCAAGCGAGGCTGGGACGAGGTTTATTTCATGGGTACGAGCCTCAACTCCCCCGCCCCTGTCGCCTCCCCCGGATGAAGCGGCTGGACTGTCCACGTGTCACCCAGTTTTCTAGCCAGAGCATGCTCCCATTTGATAGGAATTTGGGATGGGATGAATGAGCCAACAGTATGGCTGATGCTAAACATTAATAATCGTTCTGCACGATGCTGCAGCCAGCGTTTGGGTCGACCGGAAACATTAATAATCGTGCATGAACGATGCCCAGGCCAAAGTTTCGCGAGCTCGAAAACATTACCCAGACCTGAGAAAACGATGGACCATTTCGCGAGAAACATTAATAATCGTGCATGCACGATTAATCTTGCTAAGGAAAAAACGCTGGTGTGGGCGTCCCTTTGTTATCCCCCTACCACACACCCAAAAACACTCTTGGGCGGAGAGGGGGTGTGTGGGGTGGAGGGGTCCATTTGATTATCCCCGCAACACACCCACAACCCTCTGGGTCGGATGGCCTCCCCTGGGCGAGTGTTCGGGTACTGTGGTGGGCCTTGTTGGGGTACCTTTTATTTTATCCACGTCCCACACACCCCACACGACATAACCTTTCGTGGGTGGGAGCCGGTGAGTGTGGGGGTCCGGACCGAGGTTCCCTGTGATTTATTTATCCCCACCTCCACACACCAACAACCCTCTTGGGTGGTGGAGGGGGGTGTGGTTGGTGCTGGTTTGGTCCCTTTGATATCACCCCTACACCACCCACCTAAACCCCTCTTGGGTGGAGGTGGGGGTGGGGGTGGCGGTCCCTTTGATTATCCCCCTCCCACACACCCACAAACCCTCTTGGGTGGGAGGGCGGTGTGGGGTCCCTTTTATTATTCCCTACACAAAACCACAAAACCCTCTTGTGTGGGAGGGTGGTGTGGGCCCTTGTGGGCGCTCCCTTGATTATCCCCCTCCACACACACCCACAAACAACCCCTCTTGAGGTTGCGAGTGTCGGGTTGGGCGGGTGTGGGCATGGATTTACTAAGGTTTGACGAAACATTAAAATCGTGTGGGTCCGATTCCGGGGTCTGCACGTGGACACATCGAAAACATTAATAAATACTGTTTGAACGATTACTGCACAATTACAGTTGCGGGAAGATAAACAGATTATAAAGGTAGGGGTGTGTGGGTAGGGGTGGTCCTGGAGGGTCCACTGCCCGGAGGTTCGGCCCCCGGGCTGCGCCCGCGGGAGTTGGGCCCCGCGGGGGGCGGGGTGGGTGGGTGGGGATTAAAACGATGGCTTATGGGTTTGTAGTTCAGTTGTCCTATAATTTTGCGTGATGCCCTACACGGTTTTGTCACGAAGTGAGAGGGTGACAAGGCGGAACCTCTCCAATAGCATCCAGTTAGCATATTGGGCGCAGGCACGCGCAGCATTCTCGCTGGAGTCGCAACCCTCTCCCCTTACCCACCGACTCCACTTAACCCAATACTCGCCGGTCCTACCCAAAGCAGACAGATGTTGCGCTAGACATAAAGCCGTTCTTGCTGATACCCATTAGTATTCAGCTATGCCGCGCCTTTGTAATCAAAGAGTAGGGGGAAAAACGGCAGGGGTCAGCTGTCAGTCAGAGCTTTTTCCGGGGGAAGGAAATCCTGCAACATCGCGAAATTGTTCACAATGATGCGGAGGCGAAGTAGAAAGGGCACGCATTCCCCGCCCACCGTGCAAAGGCAATAGCTGCCCTATAGCGCGCCAGTCAGCGCCGACTGTTCCTGTTGCGCAGTCGAAAAAAAGGGTCCAAGCATTCAATCAACACCAGACACCCCAGCAGTTGTAATGTTGTGGAGGAATGCTGCAGAGGTGTGAGCACCATAAGCGACTGAACGGTTTGGTCCATAACTGTCTTTAAACATGTGACGTCACTGACTTGAAGCTCCCCAGTTCTGGTCCATGCTTGTGTAGATTGAAAGATTTGGCGATGGGACACATGATGTCTGGGGAGCACGCGAGAAATGCAGTCAGCGATGCGATGGAGGGAGGAGACCCAGCGCAGGAGGATTGTGAGAAGGAGTGCCTGTGACGGGAAGCTGCATGGTTAGGTTCTTCAAGCAAGCACTGGCTGCAGTGAACGAAGAGGGCGAGTTGGGAGTAAACAGCAATGCGAGTCCATCTGGGACTGAGGGTTATTTCATGGGGTTTTACGATGGCCTCAACTCCCCCCTGCCCCTTTCGCCTCACCTCCGGATGTAGTCCGGGCTGGATCGTTTTTCAGCGGTCGCACCCAGTTTTCTAGTTCCTCTAGCCGAGATATGCTCCCATTGGATAGGAAAATTTGGGAGGAGCGCGATGCCTGAGCCAACAGTTATGGCGGCTGCTAAACATAATATCGTTCTGCCGAGGCTGCAGCCAGCTGTTTGGGTTTCGACCGGATCCCAACATAATTAATCGTTGCATGAAACGATGACCAGGTCAAAGTTTCGCGAGCTCGAAAACATTACCAGACTGAGAATAGACGATTGGTACCATTTCGCGAGGAATGAAACATATAATAATCGTGCTCCTGAACGGATTGAATCTTGCTAAGGAAAAAACGCGGGTTGTTGGGCCCTTTGTGTTCCCCCACCCTCCACACACCCACAAACCCTCGGTGTGGGACCGGTGGGTTGGGGGGTGGGGCGGTCCTTGTTCGACTTCACTCCCCCTAATTACACAATCCCAACAAAACCTTTGTGGTGGACCTCGCGTGCGTGTGGGGTGTGGGCCCTCCCCTTTTATTATCCCCCCTCCACACACCCAAAAACCCTCTGGGGGGTGGGAGGTGAGTGTGGGGCTGTGGGGTCACTTCGACGATTATCCACCTCCCACACATCCCACAAAACCCTCTTGCGGTGGGAGGGATTTCGGTTGTTGGGGTGGGGTCCTTTGTATTATCTCCCCTCACAAAAACCCACAACCTACCCGTATTGGGTGGCCGACGCCGGGGGTGTTGGTCCGGTGTGTGGGTTTCCCTTTGATTATCCCCTCCAACACTACCCACAACCATCTTGTGTGGGAGGCTGGGTGTGTGTGGGCTCCTTTTATTATCCCCCTCCCACCAAACCCACAAACCTCTTGTGTGGGAGGTGGGTGTGGGTTGTGGGGGTCCTTTTTATTATCCCATCTCTCCTACAAACCACAAACCCCTTGGGTGGGAGGTTGGGTGTGGGGTGTGGTGCAGTGATTTTCCTAAGGTTTTTGGACCACGAAAAAATTAATAATCGTTTGGGTCCATTCCGGGTCTGCTACTTTGGAACATGAAAACAAAGATAACGTTTTGAACGATTCTGCCACAATTACAGTTTGCTGGAGAAAAACGATTAGAAAATGGTAGGGTTTTGGGTAGGGGGTCACTGGCGGGTCCCCTGGAGGTTATGGCCCCCGGGTGCGCCCGACTGGGATGTGGGCCCCGCGGGGGGCGTGGTTGTTTTTTTGGTGGGGTATTAAACATCGATGGCTTCGGGTTGTAGTTCAGTAGCCTTTTAATTTGCGATGACCTACTACGTTTGCCCGAAGTGAGAGGGCAAGGGGGACCCCTAGAAAAATAGCAGTCACCAGTTAGCATATTGGCGCAGCTCTTGCGCGCAGCATCTCGCGATTGTGGAACCCTTACCACCTCCCCATCCCCCGACTCATTAACCCAATTTACTCGATCTTGTTCCTAACA
>JACBWV010000384.1:0-64677 GCA_013435795.1 Chlamydomonas sp. ICE-L | reverse complement strand
TTTCCTTTCCCTGTGGGCTTGTTGTTCCTCAGTGAGTAGTGAGGGGCCATACACTACCACACGGTCTATCGACACACAAGCGGACACATATACGAGTCAAAACCCATGCAAGCCGCAACTAAAACACCAAATTACATCAAAATCAAGACGTCACTGCCACTCCCAATCTCAAACCCCTCACCTCCCTTCACCCCCCCTCCCCGTGCCCTTTTTCTTTCTTCCGGCCCAGAGCTAGAGGAACTGTACCAGAGTGAGGCCGTGAAGATCATCGACTATACCGTAGGTCTGTGGCTCATCAATCCAAGAACATTGACAGAGTCAAACCAATGCAACGCCAAAACTAAGAACCCAAATCATATCAAAAGCAGAGCAAAGCTGCTGCAAAAGCTTTGATGCCGCAGCTAACTTCCAAACCAAGGCACGCCCATCCCCCCTGCCCTGTCCCACCTCCCGAGGCTAGCAACAGGCCCACTGGGTGAGGTATGGAGGGAATAGACTAGGCGTCAGTTCTGGATTCCATCGATGCTCATACCCAAACATTGACAGAGTATAACCAATGCAACCCCCATAACCAACACCATAACTATAAAACTCAAAGCAAACTGTACCTAAACCATAAAGCAAGCAAATTGTATCCAAGCAAAAGCAAGTATGGGAAATCACAAGAAAAAGTGAGAATAAAAGACTTCATCAAATCAGAAGCTTCACTGCCAACCTCTCAATTCTAAACCAAGCTCCCCCCCACCCCCCCTGTTCCCCCCTGCCTTCTACTCCCCTTCCCAGTAGCTCGGACATGCATGAGGAGGCCTTGACGATGATCGACTACCGCAGGTCTGGCTTCATCATGCCGCCACCACTTCGCTCCATGGTCCACCTTTTGGCACCACAACGCCCACAACCACATCGCAGGTCCGACTCAATCCGTCTGCTATTTGGCGTGCACTCCTGTGGTCGACATCCAAGCTTCACCCCCTTTTTGAATGAGATTGCTGGCCAAGTGTATGAGGCCTTGCCATAATGTGTTGATGGGGTGATTGGTTGTGGCGTTGAATCAGTGGCCGTGGTCGTGGTGACGATGAGGATTTGCTTCATTGAAGTTGCTATCCGAGTCATGGAGGCCCTTAGCTCGGTACGATTTTGGGAGTTGCTCATTGACGGTGGTCGGTGGTGAATGACTGGTGGGTGAGAGGGTGATGAGGTATTGTGATGATAAATCACGGTGGTGGTGGTGGTTATTGTGGTGGTGATATTGGTGGTGGTGGTGATGACGGTGGTGGTGATGGTGATGAGGGTGGTGGTGGTGGTGGTGGTGGTTATTGTGGTGATGATATTGGTGGTGGTGGTGATGACAGTGGTGGTGATGGTGATGACAGTGGTTGTGGTGGTGATGACGGTGGTGGTCGTGGTTGAGTTGGAAGAGCCTCTGAGTTGGGACTGCTGTCCAAGTGAATGGAAGGCCTTGCTTAGTGCGTTATTGGGGATACTGACAATGGTACCTAAAACCTTAACCCATGGTGGTGGTGGTGGTGGTGATGGTGGTGATAATGAAGCTTTCTTCTTAAGCCCTTCTTATTAGGTTGGGCAAATCACTTTAGCCTATTTGGCCTACCCCTGGACTATAACATTCATATACATACTTACATACATACATACTTCCCTTCTCTGACCTGCAGGCAAGGTATGGCCCCCCTTCAAGTGGATGCCCACCTTCTGAGCAGCTCCTTGTCACTCATCTCAGCCCGTCACTTTGTTGCCTCAGCAGTCCGTGACGTGACTCATAGTCAAGAGGAGATGGTGGAGGCGGTGTACAGTGAATCCGGGACCAAGCTGCTGCTGATCAAGTTGCACACTCAGGTGCGTTTATGCTATGTGTCTGTGTGGTGCGTAAGAGAGAGAGAGAGAGAGAGAGAGAGAGAGAGAGAGAGAGAGAGGAGAGGGAGAGAAGATGACATTGTGCTTTTATATACTGTGTGGCTGAGCGCAATTAATTGTGTCATCCATTTTCCCAGAAGAGAGAGAGAGAGAGAGAGAGAGAGAGAGAGAGAGGGAGGAAGGGAAGGTTTGCAGGTCAGCAGTCCGTGACGTGACTCATAGCCAAGACGAGATGGTGGAGGTGGTGTACAGTGAATCCGGGACCAAGCTGCTGCTGATCAAATTACACATGCAGGTGTGTTTAGGTTCTGAGTCCTTGGACTGTTGGGTTGTTTCCTTTTTGGGCTACGCATAGCAGCTTCTAGGCAGCTCCTTTCCCCCGTCCTTGTGTTAAACTTGAAGCGAGCCAGTGCTTCTGAAAGCTGGCATGAGAAGCATCCCAATACAGGTGAAAGCCTCAGATTAACCACTGACTAGCTGATGGAGCTGGATGGAAGCTGCCATGCGTAGCCCGAATAAGAGACAGTCACTGTCTGAAGTGTGGCCGTGCTGCGTGCCGCTGCCTACCAGCGTGTCCACTGAGTGGACTGTGGGACTGGGATGGGCTTATGTATCTGTGTTTGTTCCAGTCTGGGGTGGGCGGTAGATGTAGGGAAGATGTGAGGATTGGTGTATGATAGATAAGTAGGGTAGATAAGTAGGGTAGGGAGGTGGGGTAGGTAGATAGGGTACCACCACCACCCACTCACACCAGGCATCATGTCACCTCCCGCATCCCACACCCGTGCCCTGACACACAAGTTGGACTGTCAGCTGATCAGTTTGAAGTCACCAAGGAGGTGGAAATGGAAGTGGCAAAGCTTTTGCTGGACATCCTACTCACCAAGCTCCACCACTACACATCACCCACCCCTGGCATCCACTCACCTCCCATATCTCCCTCCTCCCTCACCTCCCTCACCTCCCACACCTCCCACCTTCCACACCTCCCACACCACACAACCCACACCTGCCACACCTCTCACACACCATAGCACACACCACACCTCCCACCTCTCACACTTCCCACACCACACACCTCCCACACCACTCACCTCCCACACCACACACCCCACACCTGTCACACCTCCTACACGCCACGCTCCCAACCCACACCTCTTCGCACCTAATCCCACATAAAAGAAAGGAAGACCCCACACCTTGCAAACACACACACACACAGTATCACACCTCCCCACCTCCCACCTTCCCAGACTCTCTCACACCCACCTCACCCACATCCCACCTCTCCACGCATCCCACCCCCATACCCCACACCTTCACATCATCCACCTCCCACACCTCTCACACCTCGCACCTGCCATCCCCCACACCTCTCACATCCCTCCCACCTCCATACCACATCCTCTCACACCTCTTACCTCCCACACCTCCCAAACCACACACCACACCTCACCCACCTCCCACACACCACACACCACACCTCTCACACCCCACACCTCCCAAATCTTCCCACCCCCTACGCATCACCGGGCACCTCCCCCACCTCCTCACCTCTTACCTTTCACCCTTTCCCCCCCCCCCAGCCTACACCCTCGCCCACCCTTCCCCCCTCCACACGTCCGCCCCAGCCGACCCCTCCCCGCCCCACCCTCCCACCTCTCACATCCTACAACCCCACACGGGGCCTGAATTCAACAGATTCGAATTGAGACCAACCGGCCAGCGGATCAGTTTGATTCCCAGGCGTCAACATATATGATGCAAAGCTTTTGATGGACATCCTCCCCACCAGGTCCCCCATACCACCCACCCCACCCAGCCCTGGTAGTCCTTCTCTCCTCCCACACAACCATCACCCCCCACACCCGTTACCCAGATTCAACCGCCAGCTGATCAGTTTGAAGGCACCAGGTTGGTGTACATGGATGATGCAAAACAATTGATGGTCATCATCCTCATCAAGCTCAACCACCTTCACCGACCCACCCCTGGCGCCCTTTCACCTGACATACCCCACACTGGGGCCCTGATTCACAGATTCGACCGTCAGCTGATCAGTTTGAAGGGCGGTCAACATGGATGATGCAAAACAATTGATGGACATCATCCTTACCAAGCTCCACCACCACCACCCACCCACCCCTGATGCCCTCTCACCTCCCACACCCTACACCCGTGACACACAGATTCGACCGCCAGCTGATCAGTTTGAAGGTACCCGGGTGGTCAACATGGACGATGCAAAGCAATTGATGGACATCATCCTTACCAAGCTCCAACTAAGACTCCCTGCATTCGTGCAGACCGCCATTCTCAAGGTACAGTAGGGAACAAGCGAGGAAAACATTATCTAGACAGATTGGCACACAAATGTTTCGTGATGTTAATAAGTCCCCCTTCACTCCATCAAGCCTCGTGCACATATGGAGCCCAGCATGGCACCCCCAGCCTAATGATGTTGGTTAGAGTGATGATTGTTAGAGAGGTGGAGTGGTGGTTGGTTGTGGTTGGTTGTGGTGGGGTGGTGATGGTTGGATGGATGGTGGGGGTGGGGTGGTGATGGTTAGATGGATGGTGGGGTGGTGGGTTCGGATGTCCTCATCATGGGATGAGTATGGTAAACCTGAGCTCCCAAAATATCCAGATTTCACAAAATATTGCTTTCCCTGTCTGTTTTTCTTCCCTAATTTGGGCAAAAAAACCCTATAAAGTACCTGAGTAAGGGTATCTTCATGAATGGAATTGACGTACTCCACGCCAGGTGTGCCACTGTCTCCATCAGGTCCTTCATCTTGACCAAAGATGGTGTAGTACACACACACACACATACACCCAAAAACACACATATACTGATATATGAGACAAATGTGCATATTCACTCAAATTATTACCTATACACCTGTATAAGTACCTGAGTAATACCCATACACAAAATGTTGCTTTCCCTGTCTGTTTTTCTTCCCTAATTTGGGAACCTTCCCGAAAAACAGTATTGAATTCCCATGCTTGCAATTGACTCTGCCGATCACATCAACAGAATCCTTGAGTCTAGGCCTAGCGTACGGAGACCAACCCTTTGAAGCGAAAATCCTTTGTTAACCAATGTAGAATTGGGGTCTCAGCTACACTGAGAGTGGGGGGCCGGGGGGGCAGCCGGTTTCAGAAATTCCCTCTGTTGAAGTTGAAACTTACTCACCACTTGGTTTCTGAGAAAGTTAAGCATACCCATGACACTGGCTCGACGAGACCTTTCCGAATCCGTGCTTGTTTCCGAGAGAGTAAAAATGGAGGCGCCGTCAGTACTCTAGATCCAAGTCGATGCAACTGGCCGACCCTCCTACATAACCTTCAAATCCAAAGCCAAATCCAAAGCCAAATCCAAACCCGAAAAAAGGGCTTGTGGATCACTCTGAAGGCTTGCAACCTGCTGGCAGTTTGCTCTCCGCCAGCTTGATTGCTCTAGGTCAGAAAGGGTGTTTTATGGGTGAGACAATTGCGATAGGGGTGCAGGAAAGGGTGCCTAAGACCAGGCCTAAGACACCCCCAAGTTTGCATAGCTGCCAATTGCCTCTCAAAGGGTGCCAAACCCCCCCCCCCAAATTTGCATATCTGCAGCTGCCCCCAAAGGGTGCCCCCCCCCCCCCCCCCCCCCCCCCCCAACTTTGCATTGCTCCAAGTTGCCCCCTACCTAAAAGGGTGCCGCCCCCCCCCCCCCCCCCCCCCCCCCCCACTTTGCATTGCTCCATGTTGCCCCCAAATGTGCATTGCTTTGAGCACTGATTGAACCCATCCATTGTGGCATGCATCATTGCTGTCAGTATACGCGCTTGCAACTTGTTTTTCTATTGTTTGGCGGCTAACAACCCTTTTAGGCCCCAAATTGAGCAAGCGGTACACAACCAACTCCCCACCACCACCACCCCACCATCCCCCGCCCCCCATCCCGCCCAAAACCCCTCAAATGTGGATTGCTTTGAACGCTGATTGAACCCATCCCTTGCGGCATGCATCATTACGGAAAACATACGCGGTTACAACTTGCTTGTCGATCGTTTCGCGGCTTACGACCCTTTTAGGCCCCAAATTGAACGTACGGTACTCGACCAACTCCCCACCACCACCACTACCACCATCACCACCACCCCGCCCCCGCCCCGCCCAAGAACCCCCAAGTGTGCATTGCTTTGAGCGCTGATTGAACCCATCCTTTGTGGCATGCATCATTGCGGAAAACATACGCGGTTGCAACTTATTTTCGATCGTTTGGTGGCTTACGACGTTTTTAGGCCCAAAATTAAGCGTGCGTTACACGCCCCCCCCCCCCTGCCAAAGACCCCCCAAAATTGCATTGCTTTGAGCACTGACTGAACCCATCCCTTGTGGCATGAGTGATTGCACGAATTATGCAGTTGCAACTTTTTTTCGATCGTTTGGCGGCTTGCGACCCTTATAGTCCCCATATTGAGCATGCAGTACATGACCAACTCCCCCCCCCCCCCCCCCCCACACACACACACACACAATCACCACCACCCCGCCCGCGCCCGCGCCCCGCCCCGCCTAAGACTCCCCAAAGGTGCATTGCTCTGAGCGCTGACAGAACGCATCCCTTGTGGCATGCCTGATTGCAGGAAGCCTACGCAATTGCAACAAGTCAGGAGGCTGTGGGCAGCGAGGTTGTTGTGTGGGCGTCAACGGTATCTCACATGGTTCATGTATTCAGCTTGCTCTAAATCGGATTGGATTGTTACATGGTTTTCAGCCACTTCTGGGCTACTCACCCTCTTCCAATTTCCAGTCCCCCCGTGCGATACCTCAACTTGCTCTAGGCTGAAAAGGCACTTGTTACCTTGCGTTTGCCGTACGGAGTCAGATCAAAATGTCCAGCATTCAAAGCTTGGGCATGAAAGCGATTGAGTCCCATCCCTTGTTGTCCTCTCTCTGTTTTTGGGAGGTCTCCGCCACCCTAAAAATCACTTTTGAGGCCACTCGTGGTGTGTGGGTGGGTAGCAGGGGTGTGGGTGTCTTGGGGGGGGGGAGGGGGGGGGAGGTAGGACATGCCGGCGGCAATATCTCTCATCATGTATGGTGTCAGGATGAGAAAGTTGGGGTTTTAGGGTTAGGGGCAGGGAAGTGTGTGTGGGGGGGGGGGGGGGGGGGGGGTGGGGTGGGGGGGGGGGGGGGCATGTGTGTTTGCATAGAGTCTATCTTACATGGTGCATGTATTCAACTTGTTCTAGGATAGCTGGCTCTAGGACTGTGATAATTATGTCCTACAATTGTGGCATACATCGATGCAGGACGCTGCAAATTTGGGGGGTCTTCGACACCCTTTTCTGCACCTCTACCGCCCTCGGCACCCATCCCACCCAAAATGCATTCTTGTAAGCCTCATAAAAGGAAGCCGTAGACCCCCCAAATTAGCAGTGGGAGGCATGAGCGGTGGCAACAGGTCATATGGCTGTGGGCAGCGAGGTTGTCGTGTGGACGTCATCTGTACCTTACATAGCACATTCAACTTGATATATATTGGATTGGATTGTTACATTGTTTTCAGCCAACGCTGGGCTACTCGCCGTCTTCCAATTACCAGCCCCCCCGTGGAATACCCTTGAAAAAGAGGGAGCATACTAGGCGGATTCGACTGATCAAGTTTAAAGAATTCCCTAGGCCCAACTTGCTCTAGGAGAGCTGAGTCCAGGACTGAGACAATTACGCGCCATGTACTGCACATTTTATTTTCTTCAACGACCTTTTCTGCACCCCTGCGGCTCCTGTTTCGCCCATAATGCACCCTTCAAAGTCAAATAAAAGGGCGCCAACGTCCCCCCTAATCAGAGGGGATGGTGGCGATTGTCCTGGTTTGGATTTCATTATTTATATTATTCATAGAAAAAGAAGTATCTCATACAGATCTCATACAAGATATTTATTATTTTTAGATTCACACAACGTAGACCTGCGTAGACTAGTAAATTTTGCCAACAGTTATGTCTCACAACGTATATTTTGAAATACCCTAGTTAGGACGTTAAAGTCTTTCAGGGATGAGTACGTAAGATAGAAAGGGGTGCTAGACTGTCAGAAGTTCGGTCAGAGCCTAAGTGACAGTACCATACGTGTTTTAACTCCTTTTTATTTAGGATAAGTATGGAATTTCAAGTTGTCAACCAATAAGATGGGTCTCCTGACATGACGTTCCATCCAGGTTAGTTGCAAGTCTCCAACGCAGCCTTAAGGTGGGAAGTTACGTTGCCAACGTAGATTTGGGCTCACGAGGCACAATGTTTTGGCCCATGAAACGTAGGTTTGGGTTCATGAAACGTGAATTTTAAAAACAGTTACGTCCTGTAGATTACCCTTGAATCGAACAAACTAGGCTACATCCCCGCCCTGTGATATTTGACCACGGAATCCTGACAGAATATTTATTTTGTCTGAGTGCATGCTCTAGATAGGCCGGGCTACTCCTACCGAATGTGTACCGTGTAAGTGTAGTCTGTATCCCCTGTAGTCTGTATTGTAGGATGACGATTGAATTATGATTACAATTAAATTATCACTGTAGCACGAACTTAGGGCTCGAGGGCTGCCCAGACACCTAAAAAACAGGATTCTGAGATGGTACTCGGCAGTAAATCGGCGAGCTGCCCGATGGAGCAGTAAAGCCAAGGGCCATTAAGATACCATAAGAGGAACATGAGGTTGGTACTCAGCAGTATAACGACGAAACTGCCCCTTGATAGGGCAGTGGTATCGAGGCTTACTGGGTACCAACGTAACCTTGATGAGGAGGTCTGAAAAACGGAATTGCTAGGGATGCTCGCTGTTGAGCTGCAATAATCATTCCCTTGGTGTTGAAGATTGGCCTGAGATGTGGAAAGATAGAGATTGATTAAAAGGGGGGGGGGGGGGGGGGGGGGGGGGCATTCCAAGTGATATGGAATGAGAAGGGGGGTAAATTTAAATGACAGGGCAAACTGCATTTCAATATTCAGGAAGATATTTACATGGCATACCGTAGCCAGGCATAGCTTTTCTTTCCCGCTGCGAGTAGTAGCTTCCAGGCAGCTCCCTGAGCCAGCCAATGCGTCAAACCCAAATATTTCAGCAGTTCTGGACAGCATATTGTGTGATTTGTGTCTTCAAGGTGCACTATGTTGTATTGGGCCGGTCAGGGGAGCTGTCTAGAAGCTGTTGCTCGTAGCTGAAAATAAATATTCGATACATGCAATCATTCAAAACATAATTTAAAGCGTCAGGCAATCGTAACAACATTTCATAGCCTCTCATATCCCCTGATCCCAGCCCCCATTTTACAAACCTAGATATAGAAGGGTTACATACCTCGTTACGGAACGATTACAAACCTAGTTTGCTGCAGGAGAAATAAATACCGAGTAACAGAAGGCATACAGACCTAGCTACATAAGGATTACGGAGGTCTGTAACTGACAATAATGCATGCATACTGCAATCTTGCCGATCTTATTTTTAGGATTAGTTGGAAGACCCCTACCGGATGTTTTGGAGCTCGCCCTGGGACAAAGATGGCCTGTTTATGACAACGCAATGTGATATTCATAGATAGTTAGACTCGATGATGTATTACAAGGTTAGCTAGTTATTTAGCACTGTGCCCTTAGATCAGGGCCTACAGTTGGGCTTGCCGGTTGTAGGCGGCACTAGCTAGCACGCGGCCCGTGGTCTGGCCTGGTTTTCATCCAGGCTGCCCACGCGGCTTTAACGCGCACCTGTATGATGTATAGCTGTAACATAGCATTGGCCCTTATATCTCTATTTATAAATGAGTTCCTGGAATTTATAATTGAGTTAGATAGTTGTGGTGCAGGAGCCTCGTTCTCAGCCTCGTTTCGAACAATGCGCCACCCCCCCCCCCCCCCCCCCCCTCACTTCTACGTCTGAAACTCGATCATGGAGAGGCTTCGTTCTCAGCCTCGTTCATAATGGGCAGAGCATACTGCCTTCATTCTGCTTAAAAAACCCGGTCGAAACCTGTCTTTCACCACCTTTCTTTGTACCGTATCCGCTCAGCCGCAACCGCTACACCTTCGTAATGGGTCGACGGTGATGGGTCGATGGCAGATGGGAGGATCCGGCGCACGAGTGCGCGCACGGCAATTTTCGAGTACGGATTCGGCAATTCCGACACCGGCCGGCAGTACGGTTTTCATCAGAGATTCTCTGGTTTTCATTGGGCCTTGGAAGAGGTTGTTGCTCGCGAACGAGTTTCGTCGTTCCTTGAACAGTCTGAGACATGACCTCGTCAAGACCCATTACATGGCCTTGCCATTGAGAACATTCGAGGAATGCAAATTTCCGCATGGGACATAGAAGCAGCAGGAACGAAGATGAGCGAGGTGGATTGCAGCGGTATATATCGGAAAGTGCCATTCTCTAGCCTACCGCTACCGAAAATTATCGCAAAAACAAGTCCCCTGGAAATCATGCTCACCTACATGGCCGCAATCTGCGGCCATCGCGTTCGCATTGCTCTAAGGTTACATTCGTGCTTGAAATCAGGGGACAAGGTGGAGTTTGGAGAAAGTGATCTGGAACTTGCGATAACGAAACGACGGCACAGACAGGATTTGCCCGTAGCATTAAGAAAGTCTGCGCCTATTTTCCAGGTTTTAGTCTGCGCCTATTTGTAAGGCAGGGTTCAGACAGGTGGACAAATCGTCAGTGCCATGCTGGTCAGTGGTGATTCACGAGACAGAGCGTTAACCGGTCGGCTCTTTTCATCACTTCCCCCATTTGCGTATTGCTTTTAATTGTGCTTTTCATCTTGCTGCCCACTCCTTTCTGCGAGACCAGCACTGCCCTAGCAGATAGAGTTTCCAACAGGACGGTGGCGTTCAGTGCGTCACCGTCTTGATGGATGCTGGTCTCGCCTGCTGGTCTCGCAACCGCAGCAGAATTCGCAGCAACCGAAGCAGAAGTCGCAGCAACAGCATCGGAAGTCACAGCAACAGAAGCAAGAGCAAGTGCAGTAGATTCGTCTGATCTCGGGCCAGGGCGATTTGTTGTGGCCCCTTGCTTCAGCTAGAAATGTGAACTCAGTGATTACCCAACGTCCCTTTACCCCTCTTGATAGTGTGAAGCTGGTGCAGACTTATATTCATGTTTCAGCTGAGTCAACATGGACAATTGCTCTCCTGGGTAGATGTTTTATCCTGCGGTTGCGTAGTGACATGGACACACTCCATGTGAAGTTCAAGCATGGCTGCATTCAATTTTCTGGAGCTGCACAGTGTAGACAGCTGCGTCGAGCGGCCAGAGCAGAGGTGGTAGGCGAGGAGGATGGGGCTTCCCCCATATAAAAATTGACAGGATTAAATTAGACAAGCTGCACAGTGATGCTGAATGTAAAGGGAGTCAAAATCTCCCACCTCTATCTTAGAACAACAACAAATTTATACGGATGACTCGTGTAAAAAATTCGATACTGGAGACAGGAGTAGCATCCTCTGTGAAAGATTGAAATAAGCCGATAGATTTATTCGGAGTATAGGAAGTATAACACTTGAACATTTGCGATTTATTGAGCATTGTTTCAGATTTTCTGAGCATCTCATTTAGGAGGGGGGGAGGAGGGGGGGGGAGTCAGACCTCCTTTGTGTTTTGCTAACTTTTACTCAGGTCTCTAAATGAAATTCTGAGACGAACGATGAGTAGGCATTGGTAAGGGCAGTACATTTGCACCACTCTGGACCTCATGCAATAAGTATTTACCTCCCCCTCCCCCCACCCACCCACCCCCACCCTCACCAGCCCAGCCCAGCCCCCACCCACCTACCCACACAGCCCCACACCCATACCCAACCCCAGCCCAGCCCAGCCCAGCCCCCCCCCCCCCCCCCCCCCCCCCCCCCCCCCCCCACACACACACCACACCCCACCCCCAACACCTACAGTGAAAATTCTGAGGACTACCCCATGAGTGGCCTTGGCAGGGCAGTCATTTGCACAACTTCTGGTGGAACCTCATGCAATTGAGATTTACCTCCCCTCCCACCCACCCACCAACTTAACCACCAGGGCCCATCCCAGGACCCAACCACCCACCCACACGCCCCAACCACACATCCACCCGAACCCCAGTCCAGCCCAGCCGAGCCAGCCCAGCCCCGCCCCCAAACCCAACCCCCCCACCCACCCCCCCCACCACCAGTAAAAATTTGAGACCACCCATGTGTAGGCCTTGGAAGGGGCAGTCCATTGGCACAACTTGGACCGCTGCAATAAGTATCTTCCCTCCACCCCATTCCCAACCACCCATCCCCACCCAGCAGTGGAAGCAGCCCACATTTTGTTCAGACTGAGCAGCTGTAGATCAAAGACGGCAAGCAGGGCTCCTCGGTTTTTTTAGCCATAGAACAAGAAAACTATGTTTGGTAGCTAACTGCTTGAGACTTCTGAACAAAATGAATTTCAATCGGGTGACTCGTTAACAACTTCACGTATAAAAAGAAGCTTCTGGCAAACAATCTATGAGATACAGTCTTGAAAGTCGCCGGTGTTAAACAAAGGTCAAATTCTGGAGGACTTGCTTTAAACCCTTTATTATATAAACGGCTGAGATAGATGTAACGAATTCGATTCTGGAGACTTCATGAAAAACATATAATTCAGACGAGGAGCTCTGAATGTGAACAGCTTGCACATGCTTGAGACATATGAAACATAACATTGCATTCTTACGGGATAAGAGCGTTTGGTTCCACCTTCAATGCTGATACTATCAATGGTAAAAACAATATAACTTTAATGGAATGAAAAATCTGAACCAAATTATCAATGCTGGAGACTTCTTTAACCAGCTTTAGCATGAAATTGTTACGTCCGCGTGGTGAGTATAAAGTCAAACTCCGGATGAAGTGGGGATAGTTAGGACCCACCCTAAACAGCGTAACCGGAGCTAGCTATAAAATCACCGTAGGTACCGACCTCATTAAAAATAATCACCCCCGATGCCTGCGGAATGCCGCACCGTGGCCACACAAAAAAGAAAAAAAATCGTACTAACACGTGGTGTGTCCGAACCCGCGGTTTGGAACCAACCCAAGGAACGGCCACTATTTTACAAGAAAAAAGCTTAAAGAAATCGCTTAACGATATAAACAACTTGGAGGACAACTGATACACACACTATGTATCATGATAAGGCCAAAAAAAAATGAAGTAATTAACACTAGGTTTTTGTGCACGGGCAACTTACTAATCGTTTTAGGGCCCCAAATTCAACTGGGTTAGAGAAACAAACCTTTGGGACCATGAAAACACTAACTAACATTTTTTTCCGATTCTAATCGCACGATTAACATAAAACAGTTTTAATGCTGAGGGGAAAACAAACGATACCAGGGTAATAAACATTCCAGAAAATTACCCTAGTAATGTGATAATTACATTCTTATGATTCCTCTTAACTTGATACAGAGGACAACCCCAAAACGAAAAGAATAAGCCCTCAGTAAAATCTACTTTTAAGTGCTCCGTCAACCAGACCAATCACATCGTCATGGGGTCCTTGAGGTATAAAAATCCATGAGAACAAAAACAACAGACGGAACTAACTGAGGGCCTAGAATCAAACAAGGAGGATGTAAAGCATGCACTTCTGAGCCAACGTCCCAACCCCCCCTACAACTACCAGCGGGTGCTAGTCAACACCAAGGATGGGTAGCATGCAGCTTCTATCCAGCTCGACCAACAACACACAAGCACGGAGAAACACTAGTCAAAAAAAAACGAGGTGAGAGAAGGTAGCAATGACAGCTCTATCGAGCCAGCTCCCCCCATAGAAAAGAAAGCTACTGCGGGCCTAGAGTCAAACGAAGTAGTGGGTTACAGCGAGCATCTTTGATCTAGCCACCTCCCACACAGACAAGCAAAGTACGCGTAAGGCCCTATTCAAACGAAGGTTGAGGGGATAGCAATGGGCTTCTATACCACTAACCCCCGCACACCAAACTAGTGCGGGACTGTAAGTCACACAAGGAAGGGCGGTAGCATGCCGCTTCTAATCCGAGCTGCCGCACACAGACAAACAAGGTCCGGGCCTAATACAAACAAGTGAGGGGTGGCATGCATCTTCATACCGCTCCCCCACCGACAAAGGAACTACTACTGCGGCCCTAAGAATCAAAAACAGGAAAAAAGTGGTTATCATTGCAGCTTTCTATCCCGACTCCCACACGACAAGAAACAAGTCACGTGGCCTAGTCAAACACTGAGGGGGTAGCATGCGCATATCTAGACCAGCCTCCCGCACAACCAAAGTAGTGCTAGAACCGTAGTGCAGAACAGAAAATGAGGGTATCGCATGCAGCTAAAATCTTCTACCAGCATCGCCACACCGACCAATAAATATCCGGGTCCCTAGTCAAACAAGGAGGGTAGCAATGCAGACTCTAGCGGCAGCTACAACCCACACAAACTACTCGAAAGAAGGTCCTCAAATCAAACAGGAGAATGGATAGATTCAAGCTTCTACGCCACTCCCACAAACAGACAAACAAGTGACATGGAGAACCTAGTCAACAAGGAGGGGTAGCAGTGTCAGAACTTTCTACCGAAGCTCCCGCACGGGGAAAGATAAAAAAGCGCCTACTAGTGGCTGATACCCTATCAAGGACAAGTGAGGGGGTAGCATGCAGCTCTATCCAGGCATCCCACACATACAAACAGTCCCAGGCACTGTCAAAACAAGAGGGGTAGCAATAGCACTTATAGCCAGCTACCCCGCCCTACAAACTAACTGCGAAGCGGGCCATAGTCAACAAGTAGGGTTAGCAATGAACCAATCATCTGCACAGCTAACCGCCGACAGGGGACCAAACAAGTCCGAAAATAGGGCCTAGTCAACCCAAGGATTGTTAAAGCATTCGGCAAAGTTCTCCCGCCGGCCGACACAACCAAACTAGTGCGGACCTACGTACAAACACGGAGGGGAGCATGCCACTTCTATCCAGCTGCCCGCACATACAAACACTGTGCGGTGCATAGTCCAAACAGGATAAGGTTACATAAAACGCTTCTACCAGCTCCCACACAGAAGCAAAAACTAATGGCGGGAAGGCGCCCTATCAGAACAAGGATGAAGGATAGCGTGCAGCTTCTCGCATCTCCCGCACGCAGAAAACTACTGGGCCGGGTCGTAGTCAAAAAACAAGGAAATAAATAGGTATGCACTAGCTTTAGCCCCAGACACTACGACACAGAGTGACCTGCTTCCTGCTATACGTGTTACTAGGCTGCTGTTACTTCTGTAGCTACTGGCTGCTTAGCTGCCTAATGCTCCATGGGTGGTTAAGGAATATGGTGAGTACTTAGTGTTACTGCTGTTGTTGCTCCTGCTCATTCAAATGAAGCGATGAAAGGATAAAGGGTCATGCAAAATTGTCAATAGGCTAGTGGCCAAATCATCGCTCGGTTAATTCCATCCTCAGATTCTTCACGGAGAGTCCTTGTCAGTTGGTGCTTACTCTCCTAAGTCGTTGTCACCAAGGATGTTCTGCATTGAAGAAACCACCACGCAAACTTGAATCACACAGCAAGGGTAAGCAAAATTTCCAATCTTGTTAAAGAAAGGAGGGACCCGGGGCGCTCTGCATAAGGGAAAATAAAAAGGCGTTTTTGAGTAGGTGAAATTCATACACCTACTTTGCCTCCTCACATTCACAGCGTACCAACGCAGAGAAACATGAACCAACAACTAAATCATCACATAACGTATGAGGCTACAAGCAAAAGGAATCCATTGGTGTATCCCTCTCTTCTTGAGTGCTGTTGAGTAGGACAACATTTCTGGCTCGTGAACCCTTGCCATGCACATGGTCTGCATCTGGTTAAGCTCAAACTACAGTGAGAAGGGTCAATAGTACTTTACGTCCCACAAGGCATAAGTCGGAAATACCAAAACACCTGGGATGTTGTAGGTTGAGGTTCAAATCCCAAAAAATAACAGCAAGCGCAGGGACAACTTCTCGAGCGGAGACACCAGCCTGACATGTACTCAAAAAAGAAAGACTCAAATTTGTGTGGTGTGAGTGGAAATGAAATTTGGATTCCGCTTGCCCTTCAGCAACACAGAAAATGAACACTGTCTCCCCTCGCGCCTTCTAAAGATAACTTTTTATTAGGATGAGGGGGAGGTCTCGTCGCCATGCGAGCAGAATAAAAGCGTAGGGCTGGATACCAGCCCTACCTAAGAAATCATTGTGAAAATGGAAGACTCAGACTTTCACATTAGGAGTGGGATTAATTTGGGTTCCCTAACCACTTCCAGCACCCACATGCAACAATTCTAGTCTAAATCTCCCATGCCAATTCTGATACATTAATTTCTATTAAATGAGGCGGTATGTAGCCGCATTACGCATAAGCAGGGGCGGAGACCAGCCAGCGCTGATAGTGTAAAAATGGACGACTCAGAACTTTTCATGTTAGTGGGGTTATTTGGGTTCCCTTCCACTTCAGAAACACAGGGGACAACTCCATCCCATCCCAGTTCGTTGCACAGGAAAATACTATTTTTTATTTTGAGAAGAGGCTGGTAAGCATCGTCTATCGCGTAGGGCGGAGACCAGGCAATCCAACTGATATTGTGAAACAAGGGAGAGACCGTCAAAAAATTTTTTTTCATGGAGGTGGTGAGTGTGTGGGTTGCCCCTTCCACGTCAGCAACACATGAACACACTTCGGTCGTCTGTGGCTCGCCCTCCCAATTCTGTATACTTTTTATTTGTGAGGAGTGGCTGGCGCCTCGAGCGAATAACAGGGCGGAGACCATCCACCTGATATTGTAAAAAATGGAGACTCAGAATTTCATGTGATGTGGGTGATTTGGGTTCCCTTCCACTTCAGAAACACAGGACAACTTCTCCCATCCCATTCTGACTCTTTTTTTATATTGAGGAGGCTGGCGCATCGAGCGAATAAGCTAGGGTTGGGGACCAGCCAGCCTGATATTGTGAAATATGGAAGACTCAGGAATTTCATGGGAGTGGGTGACTTGGGTTCCCTTCCACTTTAGCAACACAGGACAACTTCTCCCATCCAATTCTGATACTTTTTATTTTGAGGAGACTGGCGCATTGAGCAAATAAGCTAGGGGCGGAGACCAGGCAGCCTGATATTGTAAAAAATGGAAGACTCAGAATTTCATGGGAGTGGGTGATTTGGGTTCCCTTCCACATCAGCAACACAGGACAACTTCTCCCATCCCATTCTGACTCTTATTTTATTTTGAGGAGGCTGGCGCATCGAGCGAATAAGCTAGGGGTGGGGACCAGCCAGCCTGATATTGTAAAAAATGGAAGACTCAGAATTTCATGGGAGTGGGTGATTTAGGTTCCCTTCCACTTTAGCAACGCAGGGCAACTTCTCCCATCCAATTCTGATACTTTTATTTTGAGGAGGGAGCTGGCGCATTGAGCAAATAAGCTAGGGGCGGAGACCAGGCAGCCTGATATTGTAAAAAATGGAAGACTCAGAATTTCATGGAAGTGGGTGATTTGGTGGGTTCCCTTCCACTTCGCAACACAGGACACTTCTCCCATCCAATTCTGACACCTTTTTCTTTTGAGGAGGCTGGTTGCATCGTCTAATAAGCTAGGGGGCGGAGACCAGGCAGCCTGATACTGTAAAAATGGAAGACTCAGAATTTCATGGGAGTGGGGTGATTTGGGGTTTCCCTTCCACTTCAGCAACACAGGACAACTTCTCCCATCCAATTCTGATACTTTTTATTTGAGGAGGCTGGCGCATCGAGCGAATAAGCTAGGGGCGGAGACCAAGCCAGCCTGATATTGTAAAAAATGGAAGACTCAGAATTTCATGTGAGTGGGGTGATTTGGGTTCCCTTCACTTCAGCAACACAGGACAACTTCTCCCATCCCATTCTGACTCTTTTTTTATTTTGAGGAGGCTGGCGCATCGAGCGAATAAGCTAGGGGTGGGGACCAGCCAGCCTGATATTGTGAAATATGGAAGACTCAGAATTTCATGGGAGTGGGTGATTTGGGTTCCCTTCCACTTTAGCAACACACGACAACTTCTCCCATCCAATTCTGATACTTTTCATTTTGAGGAGACTGGCGCATTGAACAAATAAGCGGGGGCGGAGACCAGGCAGCCTGATATTGTAAAAAATGGAAGACTCAGAATTTCATGGGTGTGGGTGATTTGGGTTCCCTTCCACTTCAGCAACACAGGACAACTTCTCCCATCCAATTCTGACTCCTTTTTTTATTTTGAGGAGGCTGGCGCATCGAGCGAATAAGCTAGGGGTGGGGACCAGCCAGCCTGATATTGTGAAATATGGAAGACTCAGAATTTCATGGGAGTGGGTGATTTGGGTTCCCTTCCACTTTAGCAACACAGGACAACTTCTCCCATCCAATTCTGATACTTTTTATTTTGAGGAGGCTGGCGCATTGAGCGAATAAGCTAGGGGCGGAGACCAGGCAGCCTGATATTGTAAAAAATGGAAGACTCAGAATTTCATGGGAGTGGGTGATTTGGGTTCCCTTCCACTTCAGCAACACAGGACAACTTCTCCCATCCAATTCTGACTCCTTTTTTTCTTTTTAGGAGGCTGGCGCATCGAGCGAATAAGCTAGGGGTGGGGACCAGCCAGCCTGATATTGTGAAATATGGAAGACTCAGAATTTCATGTGAGTGGGTGATTTGGGTTCCCTTCCACTTTAGCAACACAGGACAACTTCTCCCATCCCATTCTGATACTTTTTATTTTGAGGAGACTGGCGCATTGAGCGAATAAGCTAGGGGCGGAGACCAGGCAGCCTGATATTGTAAAAAATGGAAGACTCAGAATTTCATGGGTGTGGGTGATTTGGGTTCCCTTCCACTTCAGCAACACAGGACAACTTCTCCCATCCCATCCTGACACTTTTTTTTTTGAGGAGGCTGGTGCATCGTCTAATAAGCTATGGGCGGAGACCAGGCAGCCTGATATTGTAACAAAATGGAAGACTCAGAATTTCATGGGTGTGGGTGATTTGGTTACCTTCCACTTCAGCAACACAGGACAACTTCTCCCATCCCATTCTGACACTTTTTCTTTTTAGGAGGCTGGCGCATCGAGCGAATAAGCTAGGGGCGGAGACCAGCCAGCCTGATATTGTAAAAAATGGAAGACTCAGAATTTCATGGGAGTGGGTGATTACGGTCCCCTTTAATTCAAAAATGGGCTATATTCTCAAACAAAATTAATCGAATAAGCAGTTTAGGGACACAAGGCAACTTCTCCTAACCAAGGAGACAGATCAGTGACAAATGAGCGGAATTGGGGTGTCGATAGACACCTTTTTTCATAATTGTGTACCTACTTTTCATGCTGAAGGCGGAGAACGTTTTACCATACTTGGCCCTCGATGTAAGCGCCTTCGCTGTGTGGAATAAACACAGGAACATAAGTGTATAGCTGTTGATTGATTCCTCGATCTTCCTGCATCACATGAATAATGGTTTTGTGAGGTGGAGGCAGTCAAAGCATTCTCCTATGCACGCCCTCTAGTTTTAGTCACCAGCGCCCTTTCCTCCCGGAACATGACCTCACACCCACCCACCTACATTGCCCTAGAAGTTCACTCCTCTCTCTGACGGGTAACGATCCGGTAACAGCCAGCGATTGTTACGCGCAAGGGTTAAGGGACAAGGGGAACAAGAAACAAGGAACTAGAAGACTCGTTACAGATCAGACAGAAGGCAGTGATTGTTACAACGTCAGAAGTTACATGTTCCAAGTTCTAGAAATATCCAAACATCAACTTATATAGTCTTGCGGAATAATCCAGAAGGTCCTAACAAATCCTAAATCTGAAGTGTCTGGCTCACAGAAACTCTACGAACCCTCGCAGAAGCCTCCTAGCAGTTTCTCGACTTCCAACTCCTAGAAGGTTCTCGACGAACACACTAAACTCTCCATCACTCCAACCGGAATCCTACCCTACAGTAAGAGTCACCAAACCTAGAGCACCCCATCACTCACGCTCGGCTGCCATCCAGTGTTGGGTTGCCATAGTTGTGAAGCAACTCAGACGTTTCCTCCAGGTACTTCAGAACCCTGAGAGTACATGAAATGTTGCTTCAGTACTGGTCATTACGGAGTTAATATAAATACACAGTATGTGCATTATTTCTGGTTCAAGTCTCACCATAGGGTATCAATATTACAAGTGGATCAATTATAATTCCCCCTTGACACCGTTAAACAGCAGGAACATAAGGCGCACATAACAGGTAACCATCATCATCATCAATTTCATCAATGTCAAAATTTTGGATGCAGTAAATGTATGTCTGTCCCCACCCCCAAACCCCCCACCCCCCTACTCCCGAACACACAAACAAACAAAAAGCATACTAACTTCTTGCCATTAAAGTTGAGGCAGAATGCATTCATCAGCGCTAAGTCCTTGTCTGTCATGGAACACTTAGGGATGAGGGTGCGAGAAGCAATGTGGCACCCAAGACCTGACACATCAGATTCCTTGGACAGGCGGGAAAGTTCATGTGATATGTAGCTGAAACTTGAGAGGAACTCCAAGTACGACATGTCTGTGTGGAGAAGCTCCACTAGAACAAGCGTTTTGTCTTTACCATCAATGTGCAGATAGTTGGTCTGGAACACCATCATACAGTCCACTGGGTTATCACACTGTCCACTGCAAAAAAAATAACAACAACTTCAACACAAGGGATGGTAAATTACAACAACAACACATGGATATGGCAAGTGACAACGACATAACAAGGAGTGGTAAGTTAAAACAACAACAACAACACATGAGATGGCAAGTGACACCAACATAACAAGGGATGGTAAGTTAAAACAACAACACATGAGATGGAAAGAGACAACAACATAACAAGGGATGGAAATTAAAAACAACAACAACAACAACAACACATGAGATGGCAAGTGACACCAACATAACAAGGGATGGTAAGTTAAAACAACAACACATGAGATGGAAAGAGAAAACAACATAACAAGGGATGGAAATTTAAAACAACAAGAACAACAACACATGAGATGGCAAGTGACAACAACATAACAAGGGATGGTAAATTAAAACAACAAGAGCAACAACAACAACAACTCGAGAGATAGTAAGTAATAACAAGCACACAACGGATTGTAAATTACAAGAACAACAACATGGTATGGTAAATTTCAACAACAACACAAGGCACGGAAAATGGTACATGGTAAGAACAACAACATGGTATGGTAAATTTCAACAACAACACAAGGCACGGAAAATTAATAATACACTCACCATTCCACCTTTGGTGTCCATCACCCACATGCCACGGCCAGCTTTACGTTGTACAGCCCATCTCATGATAGAGAAGTTTTTCATGCGAAGAATCAGCAGACCATGAGTGTAGGACACCATGGGTGTGTCACCGAAGACCAATATTGTGTTATGTACTGCTCCGGGGATGATCTGACGATATCTCTTCTCCATGTCGGCCTTACGGAGATAAACTGAAATGAACTGGTCTGTATGATAGAAAAACTCTTCTCAAAGTACTTAGCACTTAGCCGTCTGGAGCACCTGACTACCCGTGCCACAACGAGAGATATCACGTGCCAGTTTCTCTGGCCGCTCGACGCAGCTGTCCACACTTCATACCTCCAGTATAGTGAGTGCAGCCATGCTTGAACTTCACATGAAGTGTGTCCATGTCACTACGCAACCGCATGATAATACCTCTACCAGGATAGCCATTATCCATGTTGACGCAGCTGAAACATGAATAGAAGTGTGCACCAGCTTGCACACAATCAACATGGGTACTCCTGGGACGTTGGGTAGTCTCTGGGTTCACACGTCTAGCTGAAGCAAGGGGCCACAACAAATTGGTTAGCCCACGCTCAGACAAATCTTCAGCACTTGCTTTTGCTGCTGTTGCTGTGACTTCTGCTGCGATTGCTTCAAATCCTGCTGCTGCTGCTGCCTCTCCTGGCTGGTCTGCTGCTGCTGCTCCTCCCGCTTCAGCTTTCTCTGTTGCTGCTTCTGCTGCTGCTTGTGGTGCTGCCTCTGCTGTTTCTGCGGTTGCTGTTGCAAGTTTTCCCCTCACTGCTGCTTCTGATGTTGCGATTCTGTTTGTGTTGGGGAAAACAGTAGACTTCATGTGCGCCGGCCAGCTGCTATGCGCTCGCATTGCCGCTTCCAGAGCCTCTGTGGCGGTTTTGCGGAAGCGGGGAAGCCCGGAACCGCTCCTGTTACAACCTCGATAGAGATGTAGGACGCATCTAAGTTTCTCGCGGTTCCGAACAGCTTGCACATTAGGCCGCCTACGAGGTTGATTGTAAGGTCCTCATTCGGCCACTCACGGGGCTTCGATACAAGTTCAGGATCAAGGTTGTAAAGCACAGCAGCAAGCGCAACTTGATCAGCATCCATCAAGACGGTGGCGCACTGAACGCCACCGTCCTGTTGGAAACTCTATCTGCTAGGGCAGTGCTGGTCTCGCAGAAAGGATTGGGCAGCAAGATGAAAAACACTATTAAAAGCAATACGCAAATGGGGGAAGTGATGAAAAAAGCCGACCGGTTAACGCTCTGCCTCGTGAATCTTCATTGACCAGCATGGCACTGACGATTTGTCCACTTGTCTGAACCCTGCCTTACAAATAGGCGCAGACTAAAACCTGGAAAATAGGCGCAGACTTTCTTAACGCTACGGGATTTGCCCCTCTCATCTGGGATTTACAGGAAGACATGGCACGCGGGCGCGGGTCTGAGCAAATCTCCGTGAGGATGGGAGCTCCCATGGCACGGGAGTTTACGTAACACGTGGGATGGGAGGTTACGTAACACAACCCGACACGACATTGATGTTCAGATCCCTCTGGTTCAGATCTCCTGCATAAAGGGCCTGTTTCCACATGAGTTATGAGCGCAGTTATGAGTCATAACTTGCATAACAGTCGGAAACACTCGAATGCCAGCGCAGTTTAGGGTAAATCTTCTGGCTAAACCCTTGACTGCGAGCGTGGTTATGGAACTGAGGTGGGGGGGCTCCGTTATCATAACTACGCTCGCAGTTATGTGCCACGTAGGATCCGGAGGTGCCACGTCAATCTTATTATTTAAAGTAGAGCGTCAGGGGTTTAGACGCGTTTGGCTCAGGCAGTTGGGCTTTTGGTTTCATATCTTGCCGACCTGTCGCCCAGGTGGCAGCCAGTCTGGGATCTCCATTTCTCGGCGCAGCCACAGGAACGATTGCCTCTCTGCCGACCACCCACCTGCACCCGCACCCGTTCAAGGTTACCCGGCTTGGTGCGCTGCTTTGCACTGCTCTTCCTGAGCCTAGCCGTTATGATACGCGAATTTTCCTTCGCACTTCAGCTGTTTTCGGTGCTCGCTGCCTGACATATTCAACGGCGTAGCCTCTCTTTGTTCATCTGCCCAAACTCTTTCCCACAATTTTCGCTGCCCCTGTCAATAACTTCGCATACAGCTCCATCCCCCCGTCGCAGCATTCCCTTGGCCTTCTCCTGCGCTCTCACGCACTCCTGCCAGCTCGCAGGCTGCCATTCGCTGAAGTGGCCAGGGGAGCCGTTTCGAAGTTACCCGTTTCGGAGTTACCCGTTTTCGGATCTCGATTTCCCGACACCTGTCGCTGACGTGGCCACGGGGGTCGACACCTGTCGCTGACGTGGCCACGGGGGTGGTCCGCCCGTCGGGACGACGGGCTCAGATGCTAGTGTTTTTTAAAGCTGGGCGCTGTTTGGATATCTGCAGATTAGCCTCGGGATTAGGCTTGATTACAATAGAGTTTGATTTTAATCACCCCGAGCATTCGCAGCGGGCTCGCAAACATGGAAAACGCTGGAACTGGGGCCTGCCCGGCCTGCCGATAGTTCCGGAACCCGCCAGATCAGCCTTCAATCCTGTCATCGTCCCGGCAGCGAGCGCGAGCGCTAGTCAGGCGAGTCCACTGCATAGACCTGCATATACCCCTGCGTGCTTGCTATTCCTTGACCGGTGCCTTCCAGCCTTTGCATCATCCTTCAATTCGACAGTTGCAGAAATAAGTTGAAGTTGTCTTGCATTTTCGCGACGACAGAAGGCCAGGATAAAAAGCAAGACGTGCGAAGGATAAAAGAGGAAAGAACAATTCCAGGTGAACGAATTAGAGAGCTGGTTGAACATTTGTTGGTTGTCCAGGCTGTCCGGCGAGATAACTGGGCTAGTGTTTCCACATGCCGTTTGACGGAAAGTTATCATAACTGCGCTTCAATTCTGTATTGCCGGTGTACCGGAACTATAACTTTCCTAACTCATGTGGAAACAGGCCCAAAGCGACGACCCTGCTTGCCGTAACACTCAGCATGACTAATTCAGGCCAACCAACTACTGCCAAGCCCTGACGGCATCATTGGGCCAGGATTTTGTCAACAAATTGGGTAGGGTGGGTAGCAGACTTGATACTCGCAATTTTCTCTCTGTTACTATTTCATACCTTGATACTCGCCACTCAAATCCCCTTGTCTTTCACAACCTTAATGACATTCATGACAGTGTGTGGCAGCGCTCGCTTCAACAATGCCGGTTTCTTTTCTCCCCCCCCACCCCTAGATCCGCTTACACTTTAGCGCCCCTCAACGCACGCCGAGCGCGCATTGATTGGCTAGGGAAACAAAGACAAATTTAAGCGCCCCCAATAAACTTGAACTTAAAAGCACTGTCAATATCTCACGCCCTTTTCTGGGGAGTTTGTGATCAGCCACATCCGTTGTCTGGCACCTCGTCTGACGCTTGGTCGTTTGAAAGAGACTGCCATCCATGATGGAGCCCACCGAAAGCTCGCACGAGACTATGGTGCGCTCTTCATAATGTTGGCCGCTCAACTGGGCTCCCTCTTGGCAGCTGAACTGTAGCCGAACGGATTGCTGACTTGCAACTGTTAACTTAATAGCAGGACGATATCGCCGTTTTGCTGGATAAGCTGTGCGTCGTGGTCTCGAAAGATAGAGTGGGTGGCTCGGAAAAACTAACAAGCCCCGACAACGAGGAGGTCGACGTGGAACAATCGACGCAGCCCTTCATTCCCTCTCAAGAGTCATCACTCCCAGGTGGTGCTAAGGGCCCCCGACAGCCTCCAGCTATCAGGTAAGCGCATTAGGTGCAGGTCGATTCTACGTTGGCCAGCCCCAAGTTGCATCTACACAACTGAGGTGATGAGGATACTCATGTTTTGTCCCAGACTTCAAGGGTTGCCAATTAGGCTGAAGGAAAATTTCAGATACATGATTTGAGAGACAGTGATGTGATAACAGTTGAATCTGGGGAGTTTCAGTCTTTCAGTGTAATTACCTCCTCAGAGCTGCAGCAAATATTTATCTGCAGCTTCTTTGTAAGAGCTGGAGTTCTGAGATCCAGTGGTCCAGGGGTCCCTTAAGCTTTGAGCTGCCACATGACCGAGTTCACAATATCTGGCTTAGATTGCTTCTGACTCCTCAGGGGTGGCAATTCAATTCAATTTCCCGTGCTTAACCCAGTCTACCAGGGGTGTTCCAAAAGAGCACCTTCTGATACCCCCCCCCCCCCCCCCCCCTTTTTGTCCGGAAACAACCTTTCCACCCAACTTTCTACCCAACTTGCAGGGCTGGCGAGGAGGCAGTGGAATCGACAGATCTGTTTGCTCCTCCGCCAGATGATTCTGGACAGCCTGCAATTGCAGCTCGCCGAGGTTCAGTTGACTTTGGTGCTGAGCTAACAACATCACTGCCAGAAGCGTCAGCTGATGTATGGTTTGGGCAGATGTACCCAGGAGGCAGGTCCAAGGTGCCTGGTAAAAGGAGTGGAGCCTCTCGTCGCCGGAAGGCCAAAATATATCAGGTGAAGTGCACATGTGCGTATGTGTGCCGCTGATTACGCCCTCCTAGTGGTTCAAATTTCACTCTTCATGAAGTTGGGCAAGTTTCTTGACGACTATCTACCTGTCTAGAGACGAGATATTTCGAGGCATGTTGCTGTATTACTCGCTATCCACATTTGTAACACGACCTATCAGTATTTATAACAAGTGCCATAATCTCCACCTACATTGTGTGAGCACAGGCTCTGGCTGCCATATCTTCAGCTCAATCTGATCTCATAAACCTACCTTGTACAAAGGCTCTGGCTGCCATATCTTCAGCTCAATCTGAGCTCAAAAACCTACCTTGTACACAGGCTCTGGCTGCCATATCTTCAACTCAATCTGAGCTCAGAAAGCAGTCAACATCGGAAACTGGAGAAGCAAGTTTTGAGGCAGAAGCCTCCTTCGCCTCGTTCCCCCCCCCCTCAGCAGCTGCCGCAGCCGCCATCAACCAGGCGCGTATGCTGCTAATGAGCAACGGGGAAATGACTAGGGATTTGGACATGGCCACAGCGACGGCTGTCCTAGGTCCCCTGGCTGAGTCATGGAGTCAACTGCTGCCTATAGCCTCCTGTCACGCCACCCCACCCATCCCATCTGAGTCGACAGCCTCCTCTCAGGGTTATAGAGGCAGCTCAAACCCTTGTCAGCTTGAACTTGCAACGATTGCAAACTCCATGAGCTCATCCATTGGCAGGTCCCACTCCTATGGAAACAGGTCGATGCGCCCCTTAGGAGGGCAGCCAGCAATGCTAGGAGAGCAGCCAGATGTAGGAGGGCAGCCAGCTCTGCCAGCTCAGTATCTTCCAATGTACCATACCAACAATGTTCCGGGTCGGGGCTATACCCGATCAGATGCGAGCTTCAACAGCAGCACCAGTACAGGGAGTGGTCGCTTCGCCTTCCATAGTGACAATATGGCGCTCCTGACATCGGGGGATGGACAAGTTTGCCGCTCTCATGCAGGAGACTTACCCCAGTGGGCCAACCTGCAGCATCAGATGCAGCAACAACAAGTGCAACAGCAGCAGATGCAGCAGCAGGAGATGCAGCAGCAGCAGGTGCAACAGCAGCAGATGCAGCAGCAGCAGCAGATGCAGATGCAGGTAGGTGCTATGATGACCCAGCAGCGTTCCTTAATCTCCCACCAGGGAGATACCTTCCAGCGTGTTATGCCAGATCGAGTCGTGAACCAGAGGAACATGCTGCAACAGCAGGTGCCTAATCAGGTGTTGCTAGGTCTCCGCCACCAACAGCAACTACAGCAGCAGGAGCAGCAGCAGGAGCAGCACTTGATCGACTTGATCCAACACCAGAAGAACCTCTTACAGATGGGAGCTGGCTCAGTGCTGGATCAACGAGCTGCAGTAGTGGCAGCGAACGCACAACACATGATGTCTCAGCGCCACCAGCCACTGATGCCTGACTTGGACCCTCAACTTGACCCTAGCAGGGTGCAAGTTGGCCCTGCAGTTCCTAGGGGAATGTATCATGCCCCTGACCTGTCGTGCAAGACTCTTCAACAGGCAGCAGCTCAAGTGCATGACAGATCACCAGGCAGCAATGTCAATTCAGCATCCCTAGGGGTATCCCCTATGGACCCGTTTGTATATCCAACACAGCAGCACTTCCAATCTGCTGAAGGTTTTGCCAGAGGTGGCTCCCTTCCACCAGAAGACGATATTGTGGCGCGATGCTTCTCTAGCGAGGCAAATGTGGCGAATAACGTGGGCCGTAATGACAGAAGGCAACTAGGCTACGTGGCGCAAGCACCCCCACCTCCGCTGCAGTTCATGCTTCCAGACGGTATGTCGCATGCATAGTTTTTCTTTTAAGCTGAGAACAGTAGCTTCTAGGCAGCTCTCTGATCTAGTCACTAGGCTAAGCCCCAATATTTTGACAGTTCTGGACAGTGGATTCTGCCAGCTTCAAAACTCACTAGATTGCGTCAGCTTTGGCTGAATAGCCAGTCAGGGGAGCTGCTTAGAAGCTGTTGCTTATAGCTGAAATGAAAAGCACTGGTCGCATGGGCAGTGGACTTTGAATGTGATGCTGATGGTGGAACCAGTGTGATTGTGACTGTGACGTCTATTAATCGGTGATGCACCACTGCAGGGGGCAACCTACATACCCCTTCTTCCTCTCTCTCCCATCTTCACTCCCTTCCCCCCTCCCCCCATCCTCCCTCCCCTCCCCTCCCCTCCCCTCCCCTCCCCTCCCCTCCCCTCCCCTCCCTTCCCTTCCTTTCCCTTCCCTTCCCTTCCCTTCCACGTAACCCTTGATTTGTCTGCGCATGTGCAGTGTAACCATATAAACCCTATGATAGGTATGTGTCCCTCTTCCCCTATGTTCTAACAAAGCCAACCATGTGCAACGCTTCAGACTTCACAGGCTTGAATGGTAACTCAGGCAGCTTCATGCTCGAGGAAAATGATCCTCGGTCTGGAGGATCTGATTCGTCCATGGGTTATGGTGGCTGTGGACGCTCCCATCAGCCTGGATTAAACTAGCCGCCATAGCTTTTCTTTTCCGCTTCGAGCAGTAGCTTCTAGACAGCTCCCTGGGCCAACCAGTGGGCTAAGCCCCTATATCTCAAGAGAATGGAAATACAATTTTGTCAGCTTCCAGATGCACTACGTTGCTGTAGTTTTGGCTGGGTAGCAAGCCAGGGGAGCTGCCTAAAAGCTGCTGCTGGTAGCTGAAAATAAAAGCTATGCTAGCCACCCTCCAGGATTTGTTTTTTAGTTTCGTTCAATTTTAGCTTCAAGTTTAGGATTCTTTGGGGGGATTTTGGGGTGGTGGTTTTGGTTAGCTGTCAAGATTGAAGTTGAAAGCAACGCACTTGCCAAGGTGGTGTGGTCTGGTCTGGTGAGGGTAAGGTTGAGGGTAACCCCAAAAGCCATGACAACTTTCAATTATCACGACAAGCTCTGGTTGGTTTTGGGAAAGTTAGCCCCCACGCAAGGAAACCATGAACATATCTAGACCCTGAACCGCAAACCTTAAACCACTTAAACCCTAAACCTTCAACTGAAAGTCTATACTCCTTAACCAACTAAACCCCCTTAATTAAAGTGGTGGCTAACTTCCCCAGGACATAGGGGCATGGAATATTTCTGGATCCTATGCATTCTTAGTACTCATGCCATACAAAGGTCGTTTCATATAATGTCACATCTTTGACATCAAGCATGTGACATTATATGAAATATCATATTTTATGGTTTACAATTAAACACATTAATCATCACGAAGCGTGAGTGTTTCGTGTCAGAATGGTGTTAGATTTGCAAAAACTTGAGTTGTGGCATGTGGGGTGGTGCTGCCCCTCCTTCCCACTTGGTCAACGTGTATATAACACAGCCTTGGAGTGATAAGTAGTGCACTCATAAATAGTGCCTGTGTCACAGAAACCCCCTAAACAGGTATATAGGGCCAATATACCTGCACCCTTGCACACAACACAGCTCCTATGTGCGAGGTGGCCAACAGCTATGTAGGACCAATATACCTGTGCCCTTGCACACAACACAGCTCCTATGTGCTTGGTGGCCAGCAGTTATGAAGGACCATGTACCTGCACCCTTGCACACAACGCCGCTCCTATGTGCAAGGTGGCCAACAGTTATGTAGGACCATTTACCTGCACCCTTGCACACAACACCGCTCCTACGTGCTTGGTGGCCAGCAGTTATGAAGGACCATGTACCTGCACCCTTGCACACAACACCGCTCCTATGTGCAAGGTGGCCAACAGCTATGTAGGACCAATATACTTGTACCCTTGCACACAACATAGCTCCTATATGCAATGTGGCCAACAGCTATGTAGGACCAATATACTTGTACCCTTGCACACAACACCGCTCCTATGTGCAGGGTGAACAACAGCTATGTAGGACCAATATACTTGTACCCTTGCACACAACACCGCTCCTATGTGCAGGGTGAACAACAGCTATGTAGGACCAATATACTTGTACCCTTGCACACAACACAGCTCCTATATGCAAGGTGGCCAACAGCTATGAAGGACCATGCACCTGCACCCTTGCACACAACACCGCTCCTATGTGCAAGGTGGCCAACAGTTATGTAGGACCATGTACCTGCACCCTTGCACACAACACCGCTCCTATGTGCAAGGTGGCCAACAGTTATGTAGGACCATGTACCCGCACCTTTGCACACAGCAAAGCTCCTATGTGCAGGGTGAACAACAGCTATGTAGGACCAATGTACCTGTGCCCTTGCACACAACCCAACTGCAATGTACAAGGAGACCACCAAGAGTGTTAGGCTCATGCACAGATGCAGGGTCCAACATAGTTGGGGTCAACCGTTCACACCGCAGTTATGTTGTGTGCAAGGGCCAATTACTTGACCCTTTAAAGCTAATTGTCCCCTTAAGCACCGCAGGTGAGGGGTACTCAGCACTTCTAGATTTAGAGCATTAAAAAGTCCATTCTTGGCTGAACGTAATGCAAGCTTTTTGGCTATATTTGTGTCACTGCCCAAGGCACCGTTTCTTTTGGGGCTACGCATGGCAGCTTCCAGCCAGCTCCATTTGCCAGCCACTAGGTCAAGCCCAAAGCTTGCAACCGCATTGGAATGCCTATCATGTCGCTTGTGTGATGCTTTACCTAGCTTCATCTCTGGTCCAAGGACATGAAAGGGAGCTGCCTCGTAGCCCACAAAGGAATAGTGGCCCAAGGGTAGCTTATTAGGATAAAAGGGTAATGCATGTTAGATGATCCTGGACATAAGGAGGCACAGCAACCTTGATTTACTTGATGTATGCCTTAGTCCATAGGCAGCAAAAATAAGCTATATTGGGGCGTATCCAACTCTTACTATTATTAGTGTGTTGTGTGTATGTTCCAGTCCATGGGTAGCTAACTTTCTGGTCAAATTGTCGAAGTGCCATTCATATGTTTTGAAGCTTGCATGAACAGAGGCCTTGGTGAACGCTGTCTACATTAACATGCAAGTCAGGTGGGTCCTATGAATGGCCAAAATGAAGTGGGGGGAAGCTACTGTTTCCTGCCAAAAACGTATTGTGGGTTACCTCATTTTTGGTAGGATAGGATGTGGGGTTGATGGAGGAACACCTTTACACACCCTACCCACTCACCTCTGCTTTTCTGTTCGACTTTGAGCAGTAGCCTCTATGTTCCTCCTGGAGATAGCCTTTGGGCTAAGCCCGGAGATTTCAGCTGTGCCGGGAAGCTAACTGTGTTGGCTTTCAGGTGCACTTGGTTGCTACAGGTTTGGTTGGATAGCAAGCCAGAAGAGGCCCAAGGACAGGGAAAGGGAGCTGCATAGAAGCTGCTACGCGTAGCTAAAAAATAAGCAATGCATATGGGGTTTTCTTCGTGATGTCATTAGGCTTCTCATTTGTCTGCCCATACGCTACTGGTCTGTCGCTACTGGTCTGGCGCTAGTGGTCTGTATTGGTATCAATTTTCACAACTTAAGTTTGTTTCGTGAGCAGCGTAATAAATGAGCCCGATTTATCAGGCAAACCGGATTCTAAACGTTTGAGACGGATAGTCAGTTGGTCTCCTAGGCGTGGGAAACGTTGTCGCAATTCAAATGCTTGGCTTGAGTATCGGTAGGCACGATTCTAAACGTTCAGAGATTGCAGATGCTTAGCTTGAGCATCGGTCAGCCCGATACAAACCGTTTCAGTAGTCCAAAGTCTCTGGCTAGAACTGTAGGACAGACGACAAGTTACTAAACTTGTGGATTCGAACCACTTAAGCGATTGGTGTCTCTGTCCCCTGAATTCAAACCACCTATGCGCTCTTCCCGGCAGTACCGGTCAGAATGTAGAACTCATCATCAGAATCATCACTAGGCAGAAGAGCGAGCATGCACAACAAAAGGAAGATATGAGCAGGTTAATTTTCCGCCTAGTAGCACCCTGCAGAACATACGAGAGTACCTCCGTTATCGACACCTTGGGTAATCACCCTTCAGTCTGACATCTGCACCCCCAAATAAGCTTAGGGGCACTCGACATCCCTAATGTAAGGAGAATCGTGCAGTCCAATATTAAAATCGTGCAGCTCAATATATCAAGGAGCCCGATACAAAAGTTGTTTGCCTTCCCAAATGTTAGACCTGGGCTTTGTCCAGACAAATTCCAAACGTGTTTGCCTTCCAAAATGTTTCACCCGGGCATCGTGCAGCCCGATTCCTAAAGAACATGCCCAAATCCTGATGCATTACGCTGCTGTGAGAGAATCGCTCCACTCCTCATGTTTGATGTGGTTCTTTGCTTAGTCCTTTGAATGGGCACAAATATTCATGTGGCTCTGTCTAGAGTCTCCCTCAAGCGTTTTATCCTTATTGTGTTTTTATTCACACTCTTCTTCTCTCTTTTTCTCTTCAGCTGCGAGCATCAGCTTGTACGTAGCTCTCTAAGCCAGCCACTATGAGCTATGCCCCATGGTCTTTGCAGTGCTAGAAAGCTGATCGTGCTAGCTTTGTGATTCACTATATTACTTCCGGTCTGACCTAACAGCTAGCCACATGAGTTGTTGTGTAGCTGTTACTCCAAACTGTTGTAGCTGTTACTCCAGAGCTTGGCTGTTAGCCAAAAAGCAACGCAGTGCTCTCTTTGTCCCTCAGCTAGGAGATGCAGCTTCTGGGCAGCTCCCCGAGCCAGCCACTGGGCTAAGCCCCAAGATTTTGACAGTTATGGACAGTGGATTCTGTCAGCTCATTTCTTCTGCTTTGGCTGAATAGCCAGTCACGGGAGCTGTCTAGAGGCTGCTCCTTATAGCTGAAAAGAAAAACACTGCTGTTACTCATGTAGCCAAGCAGAAAAACAGTGCTTTCTTTCTTGTTCATGTATATGGTGTTGTGTGTGGTAGGATTTTGATAATTCAGCTTGGCATATGGGGCACCAGATGTGGGGCTGAGGTCATCTTGGCATCATGTGTGGGGCACCATGTATGGGGCCATGAGGCATCTTGGTCCTGTGTGTCATGGTGCGGATCAGAGGTCAGTTCCGACCTTAAACAGGGGTGTAACTTCCAGAAGAAGATGGCGGCGATTTGGAGAATTGCCCACCATCAACCTTCTCGGACGATAATCTGATACCCTATCAGTTGTGTTCAATATGCTGAGATCAATCCTTGTCCATATCGGTCGGTTCTGTTCAGTTACAACATGTGGGACCATGTGGCATCTTGACACCATATGTGGCAGCATATGTGGGGCTGGGTAGTGTAATTCGACGCGAAAACAACAAAATCAATATGCGTGTAGCTTCCCTAATAATTGAGTACAGTTATGGTGTTAACGGTTGCTTCAATTAAATGATCTACTTCAATTAAATCAAAGGATATTTCAGAAGGGTGTAAGCGATCGATTCCCCCAGGTCCAGTGAAATCCTGTGGACTTGTTTCTGCCCCCCCACCACCACCACCCCACCCACCCGCCCAGCTAGACCCTTTGAACCTTTTCTAGGTATTTCTAACTTTTTACTAAGTGAGTCGTTTCACTCCGGACATTGAAAGATCAAAGCGTACTAGTGAGGCGAGTCGATTGATTGGCACTGTCACGGTCGTCATGCATATAGGGGGAGGAAGAGGGGGGGTCGCGACTAAGTGGGATGAGGCTTGGCGAGGGGTTCTCATCAAAGGGTTCACAACGACTCTCAGACGGTTGTTGACTTGCCACCCAAAGTTGATGTAGTGATATACATATACTTAGTGAACTATCTTTTTAGACGAAGAGATCCAGTTCTGCTAGATTGTCTGCGGTATTAGAGTCAATGTACTGGTACAAACGTTAACGAGGAACGGGATGCCCAGGCTCAAGTATTCAGGGGAGGTTAGGTATGATCTTACCTCATCGGACTCTTCTCTGAGTGCTGGGGACTCACATTAAAAAGGAAGAAATAAATAAAATAAATCTTAACTTCCAAGGACGTGGGGATCAGGGATCCGGCTCGTAAGCATGCGATGGACGGGCTTAAATCACTCCTCGGGTCCACTTTCCATGCCGGTCGACGACCCTCCGGGTGGGCCCAGGTGACCTAAATGAGGTTCGGACCAGCAACCTGATAAGACCCCGCACCTGCTTACGTCCCATCCGGGATCGCTCTACGGTATAGCCTGTTATTGACTGATTTATTTATCAGTCTCTGAGTCGGCATAATGCACACCGGTACCTTTCCTCCTGGTACCGTGTTGCCTGCCGCCAGGCCTTAGGCTAGCTGTGGCCTGCACGTGACTGCAGTACCCTGCAGTACACATCTCTATTCTATATGATTGCGCTTGTTGCGCTTAATAGCATCTTCTCCTCTATCGAGCCTATGCCGTTGTAACAATCTTACATTAACAGGTTATGTGCGCCATCTTTAGACGCTAACGAAGAACAGCCGCTGCTTTCCGCGTTCGGATTCAGTTCCCCTCTGACTTGTCGAAGGCCCGAGTTTTAACTAAGCACCTGGACTCCCTGTGAGGATCCTACTTCCCGCTGCTCCGCCTGCCGCTTCCTACCAAGAATCCTTGGATCTGCCACTGCGTCCTACGACTGGAGCAAGCAAGAGCGACCACAAGTCACCGAAATCTATGAAGTGAGTATAGGACGACGCCCTCACCGAGACCCACACAGTGCTGTATTGATCTCAGACGATCAATTTGTCTACGCCTCCAGCTTAAGAGAAGCTTCTGTCGTCGAACATTGCCGCTTGGCAACGTTCACCCCACGGTAATCCGCTGGATCCCTTTGGATCGCCGATTCCCACACACACTCCATCCCCTCTTCCCCTGCCCCGCCCTCGTAACTCCCCCTATCCCAACACTCCGACCTACAACGCCAAGACTCCTACACAGAAGACCTCACAATGCAACCTCCCAAAATATTCACCGGCAACAACCTCTACACCCGGCGCAGCGCCAGGCAGAATATCCTCCTCGCCCTCAAATCAGATAGAGATACCATTGCCATTGCTTTCGACTGCCAACAAGCGGTGGTCGCTGGCGAGCCTAATGACTCTGATGGTTACCCTGCTGATGATGTTAGTTACCCTCCTGTTGCGGCTGCTGACCCGGCTGTTCCGGCTGCCCCTAGGATTGGTCCCCAACAGGATCTCCACCTGGAAGAACAACAAGGCCTTTAAGGTCATCATAGATCATGTATCAGATGGCATCCAGCAGGCCATTCATGCCAACACAGATATGGCCACTAGAGCCTTCAGGTTTCTAGATGCCCTGTACTCTGAGGATGGCAGCAGGCTAGAGCATACCACCCTGACTGCCATAATGGGATTACGTATGACCTCTACTGAATCCCTGCAGACTTACCTCTCCAGGGCAGCTGATCTGTACTCCCAGATTCCCAAGATACAAGGCCTCCACATCGTCTCTACCAGCACCTTCCTGAACCTCATTGTCAGGGGACTGAACTCCCGCTCTGAATATGATGGTTACATCAATCAGTTCAACCCTACTGCTATTACCACTTTTTCCATGCTCCAAAGTGCCCTCTTCAACTGGTGCTTAGTGAAGCAAGTCGACCCTGAACCATCTCCTGAAGAGGCTGAGATGGCAGCTGCAGCCTACAGGGCAAGGAAGCCTTTCAACAGCAAGCACCTCCCATTCAGAGACAGGACCATCTCCTACAAGAAGATGACCTGCTGGAACTGTGGGGGAATAGGCCATAGCTCCAGAGAGTGCACCAGTGAGGACACTGATCTGGCTTTCAGGCCAGCAGACTCAGATGAAGCTGACCATGGATCTAAGTCACCTCCCAAGAACAGATCAGGAGATGACAAGGATCCTGACGACAAGAAGACCCACAAGAAGACCAGTCCAGACAGGAGGCGTCTAAGAAGATACCCAAGCAGGGGACGCCATGCCCATGTTGCTAATGGTGATCAGTCCACCTCTAACTCTGACATTGAGGGTGACGAACACAACTTCTTGTCCCTGGCACTGGATGAGGACAACCTCCAGCCCATGAGATTTGCTACACCAACCAGAGGCAAGTCTGTTTCATTTGCCTTGCCACCTGACCCCCTGGCTAATACAGCATTCTTTGGACAAATAAGTGCTGATGATGAATGCACTATAGAAGATGGAGAAGTTTTCCAGGCAGCGCTGCAGACAGAATGGATCATAGATACTGAAGCACACTCTCATGCAAGAAGTAACATCTCCCATCTGCATGACATTCAGGACCTCCAACAGCCTATTAGGCTGCAGCTGGCAGATCAAGACTCTCCACCTATCCTCTGCAAGCAGATGTAGTATTCCGGAGCGTGTGCAAAGCACAGAGACGAGGGGAAGACGGTAAGGATAAGGTCTTTACAATTAGATAAGCATTCGATCAATGCGCTAGGAGGAAGTACTGAGATGGCGCGGCACCTTAGGGTACCGGTCGTCAGAGTCCGTGCCATAGCTGGCACCGGCATCACAGTACAGTGCAGCAGGGAGGTAGTCCTGTGCATTCTAAGTCACTCTAGGTGAGCCGGTGAAACCCGGTGAATAACATCCCCCCCAATTCCTGGTATTCTTCATTCGTAAGAATTCCAGGAATTGGAGGAGTTAAAAAACCAGAGTGACAATTAAAAAACTATTATGGAGGTACAATACATTTGTGACTCATCAGGCTTGTCAAGGAGTTAATGATAAAATAATACCGGCTGTGGCAAGGCAGGCTGGCTCAGCAAAGGTGATTATCATGTCTGAAGAACTCTCAATCACTGATCTAGGCTGGCAGCTTAAAGGGCTGCCGTGGAGGTACAGACTTAAGCTAAATAGAAGAAAGCAGCCAGTAATGGTGCAATCAATCAATATCAAGGAAAGGTCTGCAGGATCAGGCTCGGGCCTGTCAGGAGGGTGCTGGGGTGAACCCCTAGGAGCTGCAAAGGGACAGCAGGCTAGATTGCAGGGAAGCTGCCAGGAAACTAAAGGGAAGCTGCATGTAGGCTGCATACTAGAGTTAAGAGGGGCTGCTTATGGGGCTGGAAGGAAACTGCCAGGCTTGGTCAAGGCTTGTGGAGATAACCTTGGTTACGAGAAGGGCATGATGTCTGGACTAGTCCCCCCATAATTTGGGTTGTAGCTGGATAGCTTGTAACCTAAATTAAAACGCAGACATCTGGTAGAGACTAGGATAATTCTAAATTCAAAAAAATTGACTGCCTGTGAAGATACATGGGGCAGTACAGGTGGCGTACAATCTAATAAATTCTAGAGTGTTCAGGTCTAATACAACAGATGGGGAGCAATGTTTGAACTATTAGGTGCCTGGCGTGCTGGGGAAGCAGTCATGGGCAAGCTGATGGTGGACTGCTGCAGGGTAACTACATGGTGTCAGCAGCTTGGGGCTGCGAGGTAGATAGGGTCGCTGCAAGGGCACTAGGGGCGGATAAGAAAATGCAGGGACGGTAGGGACTGATGGTGCTGTTGTGGGCAGCTGGGTCATTGCAGATCAACGTAAGCATAGCTGTGAATACTGCAGGGAATGCAAGGGCTGCAGGGAATACAACTGATGATGTCATTGCTAGGCTCCCCCATAATTTGGGAGTGAAGGCTAAGTACTGAAATGCTAAATAAGAATCGGGCAGGCATCATGTTGTCAGCATGAAAACATCGAAGGGGTAGAAGCTTGAACAGCACGTGGCTAAGTACATGTGGCAGTACGGGGCAGATCAAGAATTAATTCCTAGAGTGTTCATTACTAATTATTTAACAGATGGTGGGGATTATCAAATCGCACTATGTAACTATGCCATGAGGTTGACTATGCACTGGAAGGTACATGGAATCTGCAGGTCGCTAGTGCTGTACAGTACTGCAGTTTTAGTGCAGCAGTACTTCTGTACATCAGCACATGGGTGCACATGTAGATCATTACACGAGGGTATCGTGCACAGCAGTTAGCAGTTTAGTGCACAGCAGTTCAGTGCAGCAGTACATGGGCAATACGGTGGTGCTGTACAGTATTGCAGTTTCGTGCATGCAGATCAGCTCACGGGGGTATCGCTCATGGGATCTGCATGCAAAGGATCTGCAATATAGCATTGCAGTTTAGTGCACAGCAATTCAGTGCAGCGGTACATGGGCAATACGTTGGTGCTGTACAGTACTGCAGTTTCGTGCATGCAGATCAGCTCACGAGGGTATCGCTCATGGGATCTGCATGCAAAGGATCTGCAATATAGCATTGCAGTTTAGTGCACAGCAATTCAGTACAGCAGTGCATTCACATGGGCAGTACATTAGTACTGTACAGCACTTGCAGTCTTGTGCAGTACAGCACATCAGTAGGTTGCTGTGCATCGGTGCATCAGGATTATGTTGCATGCAGATAGAAATCAGCTTCACGAGGGTATCGCTCATGTTTATATCTGCATGCAAGAATAGGTCACATCACATGGTGCATTAGCACATGGGCGCTGCAGCTCATTGTATGTAAGTCAGAACACGGGGAGGAGCAGATCCTCTTATGCTAATGTTCCCCCATTTCCCTTTCATCTACTGATAAGTTATCCGATGCCTATAGAAAGGCGTACTGCCTTGATGTGCCTACGGCTGGTGGGCTGGGAGAACAGCGGGTACGTGGATGTGTGTAGGTGAGTGTGGGTGAGTGTGATTGTGATGCAAAGCTCAGCGGTGTTGGCATGAGCCTGGTGTTTGTCGTATTCAGGTGGGAGAGGTGGGACACGTGTTTGGGTGAGTACGGTGGTGAAAGTGTGATCCCAATCAGTTGAGATTGATGGGGTTATCTTGTCACTCTTGTGGATGACGGGAGTGCAGGCCGTGGCTGGCATGATGTCTTGCTGGGTGGAGCAGGATGAGATACCAGTGGTGGATGGTTCTGTCGTGGAGGTGGATGGTTCTGTCGTGGAGGTGGATGTGTGGTTTATGTGCAGATCCCAGTCATCCCAGTCATCCCAGTCATCAGGGTTGGCTTGAGGGCTAGGTGAAGAGGAGGCATGAGTGACCGTCCGTGAGATGTTATCATGGGCTACATCAGGTACACTTGTATGAGGGATGACAGGGTTGTCAGACAGTTCCCCCCCATGCAAGTGTTCAATGGGAACGACAGTGGATCTGAGGCTGTAGTTGGATCTGAGGCTGTTGTCCTCAATTGTTGCATTTGCAGGCATCAGAGAAACGACTACGACAGCGGACACAGGCGTGCAAGCAAGGGCAACAGTCGGGGCATATCGATGATGTTCGGCCATGACAGGGTTGATATTTCCAGGGTATCGCTCATCAGGTGCATCATCATCATCATCATCATCATCAAAGTCACCGAGGGGGAATGGCGCATCGTCCGGCTGGCAATCAAGCATAGCATCTGCCATGACACCGAACATGCCTCTTATAGCAAGTTCATCACAGATAGCTGAGTACCACTCACCAAAATCCTTGCCTAGTTCATTGACGTTCCAATGGACAGGCTCAATCTCTGTCAAGCGCAAACGTCCAGGATAAGGATGCATTGGCCAGGTGGAGAGTCGAGCGAGATGGCCACCTTGGCGATCAGGATGTGCCCCCCATCAGGAGAATGCCGGATAGGATCCGCAAGTGTGGCCACACAGCAGAATGGCGTCGGGATCGATGTCAGAGGATAGTATTGGAGCGGCGGAGAGGGGGGGGGGGGGGGGGGGGTTGCGAGGAACAGGGGAGGAGGATTCGGAAGGTTGGAGTTGAAGGAAGGGGAGGATTGGAGGAAGTGGTGAAATTTGCGATGCAATTGGGACGGGAATAAATGAATCTGGTGGTAGGAGGAGCGAGTTGGAGGTGGAGGCCAACTTGGGAGATATGTGTTGGGTTTGATAGGTCAGGAGGTGGTTGAGAGGTGGCTGAGATTGCGTAAGCAACGGGAAGTGAGAAGGGTGGGGGTGGGGGCGCAGTGGAGGTAGAGATTGTTGTCGGTGGGGGGGGGGGGGGGGGGGGGTTAGCTGGCGGAACAGCTGGATGCTCAATGGAGCAGGAGGTGGCTGACGAAACAGCTTGATGCTCAATGGAGCCGGAGTTGGCTGGCGGAACAGCTTGATGCTCAATGGAGCGGTATCACCGGATACGCGGCTGATCTTCGCACAAGAGTTGTGTCCTAGTGGGGAGATTCTTGTCGGGTGGAGCTTTCTTCACTCCTTTCAATTGAGGCACGTCGGGACAACAATCAAAATATCCTTCAGCTCGGATGGCCGTCGAGCAAGGACAATCTAACGCGAAGGGACCGTAACCTGTAGTATTCCGGAGCGTGTGCAAAGCACAGAGACGAGGGGAAGACGGTAAGGATAAGGTCTTTACAATTAGATAAGCATTCGATCAATGCGCTAGGAGGAAGTACTGAGATGGCGCGGCACCTTAGGGTACCGGTCGTCAGAGTCCGTGCCATAGCTGGCACCGGCATCACAGTACAGTGCAGCAGGGAGGTAGTCCTGTGCACTCTAAGTCACTCTAGGTGAGCCGGTGAAACCCGGTGAATAACAGCAGATAGGGAAGGCCAATATCAAGGGCCATGGCAGGACTCTGATCATCCTGAACAATGTACTTCTTGCTGACTGCAACATGCCCAACATCATTAGCATTCATGCAGCCACCAGCCTGTGCCCAGACCTCCAAGTTCACCTGTCCAAGACTCAAGCCACACTCTCCATCCCAAGACCATCTGGTACCAAACTGCTCCTCTCATGCCCCAAAAGGCATGGACTCTACCTTACCCAAACTTCACCAGTCCCTGCCAGTAATCCCTCTATCCCTGTGGACCCTACCATTGCCTACATCATGATGGTTACCAAGACTCCATCAACTCACACTGACTCTGAGACAGGGCAGTACCCACCCACTCATGAGACCTCCCCCAGTAGAGCTGATCAAGACTGCCAGGTTCCCCCCTCTACTTCTGCTCCATCTGCACCCCACACTGATTCTGAGGTAGGGCAGTACCCACCCACTCATGTGGAGGCAGATCAAGACCACCAGGACTTCCCCTCTACTTCTGCTCCATCTGCACCCCACACTGATTCTGAGATAGGGCAGTACCCAACCACTCATGTGGAGGCAGTACATAACGTATATCCCATGGGCGTTACCCAGAGGTTCCCAGGTTGGGGATTAAACTTAGTACTGATCAAGATTCCGTGGTCACAACAATCGGCCGGGAGTTACTGCCCACGACAACGGTGGAGTTACACGTCTCGAACCTGCGCCGATTGCCACCCTTGGGATATTCGTTAATTGAAATTGAAATTGTTACATCCGTGTAGAACCGTTACTCACAGGACGTGAAATTAAGGACACCATAGCGTAAGCCGGAGCTAGCTATAGTCACCGTAGGACCATCTCAGTAAAAAGAATTACCACCGATGCCTGAACAACAGGCACCGTAGCCCCATCATGCCAGTGCAGCTTAATACGGGGGTTTTTCACCCCGGTTGGGAAGCACCGGCACAATACAGCTGGTAAGACAAAACCTGAGAGGGGGGACGATCTGTGTGCTAGTCCCCGGGTATTGACCCGGGGTGTGTTTCCATAAAGCGTCTGCACTGTAAAATACTCTGGAAACTAGTAATGGTGTGAGAATGGACTGTGTCCGCCAGTTTGAGGGCACAGGATCTCTGAAGTCCAAGAGTGGTCATAGAAGTCAAAAAGGAGGTAGGAATAGTACCAGTTGTACCAACGGTAATAACTTCATAGTGAACAGGGTATCCAGCCGATCGAAGGCCATTGACTAATTCAACATGTTGGGCATGTTTAGTAATAAACTTAGTAGCGTGATTAGTATCAGAGCAGTATCCAAGCTCAAGAACCCAGAGTTCTTTATCAGCCATACAGGTAGGAGAGTCTATGTCAGGTAGGACGGCGAGGTCAGGTCTCATTCTCTTCCAGTCCTCTACAGTAATAGTGGAGGGACGTAGCCAATCAGGGAGACGTTTGCCCAGGACCCCTCTGGGGAGGTCCTCTTCCTTGCCAGCGTCCATGATCATTCTGCGGGATCCCAGGGCTCCGGTGCAAATGGCCTTGTGGATGAGTCGCACTGCGGCGTCATGTCTCTTGATATAGAGCCCCTTGAAAGTCCGGTGTGTGCAGCCCGCCAGGATGTGGCCCGCTCCGTCCTCACAGGTGTGGCAGATGGGGCATAGGGAGTTCGTGGGTGGGTGAGTGCTGGTAATATAAGGGAGTTTCCAGCGGAATGCAAGTTTACGGTTCCACAGTCTACCCCAGCGGGCTTTAAGGATGTGGAATTTAGTTTTATGCTGGATAAGGGTTGAGGTCCAAAATTTGTTACTTGCTTGAGGAAGTTGGTGGGGGGTGTTTTCAGCCCAGGTGGTTGCATAAATCCCTTTAAGAGGGTGTTGACCAAGGTGGCAGCTAGTGGGTAGGTTAGAGGTGATACCTTGTGTAAGGTTAGGTGCTAAAATTCTTGGGGGGATATCTCCCATGGGTGTACGAGGAGGTTGAACTGTAGGCCAGTAAACATTGTGGCGGGGGATTTCCCCAGTGTTATCAGTAAAATTAGTTGAGGTAGGGTGCTCAGCTGCCTTGCGTGCCAGAGAGTCTGCTCTGTCATTTCCAAGGATACCTGTGTGGGAACGGACTTTACAAAGGGTGGTGTGTGAGCCATGCAGGATGCGTTGAATAAGGTGTTTTTGGATTGATTGCAGTAATTCAGTATGAATGGAACGGGTTGTTGTGGTGGGGTCATGAATCATTTTTTTATAAGTTGAAGAGAGCAGAGGCTGTCTGTATGAAGGGTAAGAGATTTGTCATAATCAATGTTGAGAAGGGCTTGGTGGATGGCTACCAGTTCTGCCCGGTTGTTAGTTTTGGTGGCCCCTATCCCCCCAGGGTTGATGGTGTAGCTTTGTCCTGCAGCCGGGACATATACTGCAGCACCTATTTTGCTAGGGTGACCTGGTTTACCTTTTATTAGGCTACCATCTGTGTAGACCTGGAGGCCAGAGGAGGGGGTAGCAAGGTAAAAACAAGGGTGGGTGATGGTAAGAGGAGAGGGAGGAGGGTGTTGGTGAAGTGGAGGTTGCCAGGGATTTTTGGCAAGAGATTTAAGTTTCCGAGGGTAGGTGATGACAATGTCAGTGAAAGGAAGTGTGGGAGGTGGTGTGATAGTAGAGGGCTCCCAGGATGAGGAGAGGCTTTGCATGTAGTATGTCCATTGGTCAATAAAGTCTGGGAGTTTAGGAAAGTAAGTCTCTTGGCTGTGAGGGTTGCATATAAGGATGAGGTGTAATTTTTTTGTGGAGGGTGGGGTGTGAGATTTGCTGCCAAGCCATATTTCAGAGGTAGTATAAAATTCAGACTGTGGTCTAGAGTCAATGTAGTGAATCCAGGAGTGGTGGAGGAGAGTTTTGTAAGGGGCAGCAAGGTCATCAGGGAGGAGCATCAGGGTGCAGGTAGGGCTGAGAGTATTTTCAGCATGGTCAGCACTGGCTAGAGCCCACCTTAGAGCTTGGTGTGCTTGTGTGGTGGAGTTGGGAATGTCCACCAGTGAGCCCCCAGTCCAGATGGTAAGAAAGGGGTCTTGGTTGGAGCCAAAGAGCTGGTCAGCAGGGCTGGTAGAAGAGAAGCTGGTGAGGCTTTGGTCGTAGCTAAGAGGATTGGAGGTACGATGGTGAGTAATGCCCAGAGCAGCTGCTGCTTGGTAGAGGAAGGGAGACAGAATGTTAGTGGCAGCAGGAGCAGCTCTGTATCTGGTGAAGAGGGCAGCTAAGTCAGTGTGGTATGTTCCTCCTTGGGTCAGTTGGTTCCATTTGGTAGGGTGGTGATTTTTAAAGTGGTCATAGTTTTGTTTGAGAGAGGTTAGTCTGTCGTTGGGAATGTGCCCAAGACAGTGACCAGTGGGGTTATAAAGATATGAAACGTTGGTGTGTGTGTGTGTGGATTGGTCATCCAGAGTAGAGAGGATGCCTGTTTGTATAATGTTGGCTGAGGGTGGTTGAATGTCCCAGTCAGGGTGCCTGTCGTGTGTGTCAATTTTCAGAAGTTTGTGAACAAGGTTGTGGTTGTCAGCATTAAATCCTGGGGAGGTGGCCCATTGGCCTTGTTGCTGGAGGTTAGTGAGGTGGGTGTCCTTCCTGGGATTGAGGTATGTGGTTATCGGAGGAGTGGTTTTAAAGGTGTGGGTTAATTGGTCATATGTTGGTTGTCCTACTAGTTCAACAAGGTGAGCCGCATGGTGAGATTGAGGCTTCCAGTGTATGGTGGAGGTAGTGGGGGTGAGAGGTGTGCAGTGGTGGATGCTGTATCCCATGCGTGTGTAGGAGTTGATATGGTCGTTGTGCATGATGGTTGGGGCCCATTGGACGTGGACAACGGTGGTGGTGGCAAGTTTGTCGTCGTTGTAAGAGCGCTTGCCCCGCCAGCTCGTAATGTGCAGGGCTCTGTACTGAGATCCGTAAGTAAGGTGAAGCAGGCGCGCCGGTGGTGCAGGTGCGCTGCTGGCTGGGAATGTCATGGCCTCGCGGATCCTGTCAGGGTGCGAGGTGGAGGTTATTTTATATGCGCGGTAGAATTTGGAGGAGGAGGAGTGTCGGATCCAGGATTTGCACAAGTAGTGGCGCGCTGACCAGGTGGCGTCACTGTTGGGGCAGCCCCATGCTTGGTGCGCGTGACTGCCTACGATCTGCGTGGGCCACGCCCACCATTGGTTTCCTTCCAGGTCCCCAGTGGGGTCCGCCTCGTAGTCTGCATCAGTAACGGTGGCGTGAGGTTGGTAGCGCTGGGTAAGTGGGGTGGAGGATTCGATAGGAGCAGGAAATTTAACGTTGTCTGTCGTGTTCTGCGAAATTGCGTAGCCAGGCGCAAGTTGCCTGTGGGAGAGGGGGAGTGGGTCAGAGTGAGTTGGAGGAGTGACGGTTTGGAAGGAGGAGAGGTGTGCCGTGAGGCGGTTCAGGGATCGTTTGTGGTGTTTAGTAATTTTGTGTGAAGTAATAAGAGAGAGGTCTGTAGTGCTGATAAGATGAGTTCCCATGGGGGTGACCAGGTCGTGGTATGAGTAGATGTCCAGGTCGTGAAAGGGAGTCATGAGTGAGACAGGGATTGCCTGTGGTGGAAGAGGGAGAGAGTGTATGTTAAGTTTGTCAAGGAGTTTGTCAAGGAGTTCTGTGTCATTCCAAGAAATTATTATGTCAGATTTTTTAATAATTTCCAGCTGGCGGGCTAGGGACATATATTTAAGTTGCTTGCTGGAGAGAGAGAGAGGATCTAGAGTGGTCATGGTGGAGGTTGATTTGTCAAGAAGAGCCCTGGTGAGAATTCCCAGGTGACCTTGGTCGTTCATGGACTGGGTGAGGGCTGTTGCAGTAATCTGAGTATATTCAGTGAGTAGAGAAGGCATCCCTAGTCCTGCCTCTGTTTTAGGGAGGTGGAGTGCTCTTGTCGGAAAGGATCTAGGAAGGGGGCAGCAGAGTTTAACTGTTTTTAATACTGCTCTGTCAATGACATGAATGTCGGTTAGTGAGAAGGGAGCTACTATCATGGGGTATTTAATAGCTGCTCTGACACATTGTGAGATTATTCGTAGACATTGGGTGGGGGTTGCCCTATTTTTAGCTTTAGTGAGGATGCTCAAGCCTTTGTTGTGGATGGTTTCAATAGTAGAGTGAAGTTGAGTTTTCCAGTTTAAGGTGAGTGAGATATGAACCCCCAGGTATTTATAGGCTTGGTCTGGCGGCTGGTAGGTAGCATAGGAATTATCTAGAGGAATTTTTTCTAGCCGTTGTTTGAGAGTGTTGTTGTGAGTAGGTTGTGAGGGGTGTGAATCGTGGAGTATGCCACTAACCACACATTTAGTGGCGTTAAGAGGAATGCCCGACCAGATACTAAAAGTTTGAACTTTACCACATTGGATGCGAAGGTCCTCTGAGCTGCCGGTTAGGACGGCAGTGTCATCAGCATACCCCAAGCTGCTAGTGTGGTTTTCATCTGCTGTTGTGGAGGGTAGGGATGCTGCTCTGTATCCTCGTCCTCCAGAACGGAGCCATCTGTGTAGGGGTTCTAGAAAAATAATGAAGAGTAAGGGGGAAAGAGTGTCCCCCTGGATAGTGCCCCTAGTGATGGGGATAGGGGAGCCAGATGTATTGTTAAGGAGGATATGTGTAGTAGAGTTTGTGTAAATTCCTTTAATTGTATCTATAGTATCATGGGTATAACCCAAGCTGTGCATAATGCAGAGAAGTTTTTGGTGATCAATCATGTTGAAGGCAGAGCTAAAGTCAAAGTAGGCAGCATAAAGGTCCTGGTGGAAGAGGGCAGCGTCCTCAATGTTGTGGAGTAGGGTCAAGAGTTGTCTATAGGTACTTTTGTCTTTTCTGAAACCCTCTTGGCAGGCACTGAGAATGTGATTGGTTTCAGAGTAGGTAGTAATAGTGTTGGTAACAAGAGAGGTCCAGAGTTTGGCTACAGCATTGTTAAGGCCTATTGGCCTGTAATTTTGGGGTAAGCAAGGATCTGATTTTTTGTAGAGCATGACTGTGTGGGAGATTTTCCAGCAGTCTGGTGTTTCTCCCAGAATCCATACTAGCTGCTTGAGTTTGTGTATGGTGAGGTGCATTTCCTGTGGGAGGCACATAAGTAGTTCATTAGGTATGCCGTCTGGGCCTGTGGCTTTGTTAGTGGAGAGTTTCCTGATGCACTCGTCATAGGTGGTTGAGGAGGAGAGATAGGTGTAAGGGGAGGCAGTGGTTTGTATGGAGTTGGCTGGAGTTTCAAGGTGGTATTTGTCTGTGTGTGTTTCCCATGGAGGGGGAGTGGCATGTCGGGTATAATCATCTAAGATGGGTGCTGTGGGAGGTGACATAAGTTTACCCATGTGTTTGGTCAAAACTTCCAGGAGACCCTGGGTACTGGTGCTAAGTGTGTTCGAGGATGCGTCCAGTAGGGCAGTGGGTGTGTGTGTGTAGTTTTCAGGAGAGAAAATATACCTGTGAGTTTGTCGTGCCTGTGTGCTGAGGCGGCGTCTGAATTTCTTGATGGAGGCAGTTGCTCTCTCCTCTTTGAGTGCAGCCTGCATGTGACGTAGTTCTGTAATACTTTGTTGAATATCAGCAGTTAAAGAGAGGCAGTAGTCAGGGAGGAGTAGGTTTTGTAGGTGTTGTTGTATTTTGATTTTAGTGGTAGGTGAGTATGTACCTGCCGTATGAGGTGTGCTTCTGAGCTCCATGTATTGTTGTTGGTCAAGGTGGGTGGAGACTGTTCGGAGTGCTTTAATGTGTTTAATATGGTAGTTAAGACGTCTGTAAGTTTTAGCAGTTTGTCTGGGCAAAAAATTGCCTGGTGTGCTAGACTTAATGGGGCAGATGTCAGTCATGATGGAAAGAGCTTGGTGTAAAGTGATCATGAGATGATCTGCCATGCTGTTAAGATTTTCTGGCATGGTGGCTGTGAGTTCTTGTCTAATAGATTGGATGTGTGCAGATGTTTTATCTTCTCCCAGTAAGGTTTGTGCTATAGTCCAGGCTTTATTTATGTTGATGTGGCTGTGTTGAAATTGATGGAGAAATTTATTTGAGATTGCCTCTTTGGCTTTGGCCATGTCCTGTTGCTTGAGAGGGAGTTGCAGTTGGGGTGTTGGATTGTGAGGTGGTGTGTCCAGGTTGGGAGGTGGGAAGAGAGAGGAGGTTATTTGTTGTTCCAGGGTCAAGTGGTCAAGTGTGTCTCCCATTTGGTGTGTGGTTTCTGTCACCATGGTTGCAGGTGGAGGGTTGATGAGGATGATGTCATCTATCCTGCTGCTGTAGGAGGTGTTGTCTGAATAAGTATGGGGACGTGGAGATGGTTGGATGTGAATTGAATATTTATTAAGATGCTGGTAGTGAGGCTGGTCCTCCAGGTGATGGACTGTGTTGCTTCTATCAGTAAGGTAATAAGCTGCATTCCAGTCTCCCCCTGCAATATAGTGGTGAGAGGGGTTCTGGGATATGATGTAGTGGATGTGTTCATAGATGCGGGCTCTTTTGGCAGGATCATTGCAGGGCATGTAGACACCTAGGATGTGGGTGATGTTGTTAATAGTTTGATGAGTGAGATGACCAGCTATGTCAGTAGGGATTTCATGTTTAATTAGGTGTGCAGTAAGAGTCTTTTTGATAAGTGTGATGACTCCAGCTGAGCGGGGTAACAATGTTGTCTGCATTGGTAGCTTGCTTAATGGTTTTGCTGCTGTGATGAAAGTGGTAGTCAGAGAGGTCTTGTTTGATCATATTAATTATGCCTGTATTGTTGGAGGTGAGTTTTGTTTCGGTGAGAATAGCAATGTCTGGCTCATTAGTTCGAATATGGTCATAGAGTGTTTCCCAGGATGAGAAAATGCCTCTGCAGTTGGAGGTGATAATGTTAGTGAGATAGAGTGCAGTTTGCTGTTGTTGAACAGGATATGAAGTAGTATGAGTAATTTTAATTCTTTTCGTTGGAAGGGTTTTGGTGGTGAGTCGGGAAGGAGCAGGTTTCTTGGTAGGAGGTTCTGCCCCAAAAATTCTGCATTGGCGAAACTTAGTGAAGTCAGTAAGGACAACTTTGCTAGGTATAGGGAGAAGTGTGTTGTGCATCTGGTGTGTGCAGGGGTGTGAGCGTTTGGTAGTTAAATTATTTTTCTTTGTAGGAGATGTTTTTTGTTTTGATCTGGGAGGTTCCTCGTCGTCAGAGACAAGGTAAATAGTTTCTGTGGAGTCTTTTTTATTTAAGGAGGGGGAATCTATGGGATCTTCTTGGTCTGAAGGGGTGGAGTCTAGGAGATCAGAGAGAGTTGGATCTGGGGAGTTATCCTGATCTGGTAAGTCGTGATCTGTGAGTTCTGCAGGCCATGGGGAGGTTATGTGGTCCATACTGCGGGGAGAGTCAGGACGGTTGTGAATGGGTGTGGTGTTACTGGTAGGGGAGATCATGTCAACAGTCTCCCTAGTAGGGTGGCCTGGTGTGTAGTTAATTTCTGGTTGAAAGGGGTGTGAAAGGAAGGAGGGTGATGCTTTGGTAAGAGTGTAGATGTGCCCTTGGAGTTTTATCCAATCTTGTGAGTGGAGAAGACTAGGGCCGTTGTGTTCAGAGTTCATGTCCCACCACTTACCATTAATTTGCTTAATGGTTGTAGCATGTCCATATCCACAGTTGTAGTGGAGGATAAACCTTGTGCAGCTGGGAGGAAGCCGAGATAAAATTTGCTGTTTAGTGCTGCCAGGCATAACTCCTGCAGAATAGTTCTCAGATGTGTCTTCAGTTGTTGGTGTAGTAGGGGGAGGATGGGATGGAGTATATGTTTGTGAGTTCCTGTGGCCAGTGAGAGAGCCTAAGTGAGATTTCCTGTTAGCCAGGTAATAGTTGACTAAAGGGATTGTGTAGTTACCGGTTAGTTTGTTGAAAGTAGCAACGTTCTAGATCCCACTCATGTCGAGTGTAGTTAGTGACGTGTGTGTTGAGGTTTATGGAGAACTGTAGGACCTCTTTGTAGTCCAGGGCCTTGTATCCGAGGTAGGCGTTAATAGAATGAACTTGACAGTGACAGTCTACTTGGGGTTCCCAATAGCTAGAGCTGTTTACAGGAGTGGAACGAAGTCTGGAAGTAGGTCTACCTCCCCTAGGAGCTGTGTCCCAGGTAGGGTGAGTCAAGGTTCTAATGTCCTGAGTACAGGATTTCCTATTAGGTTCACAGCTAGAATTCTGCTTTGCAGAGGGTTTCAGAAGAAGGAAGCTGTTCACGATTGACTTATCAATAGTGGGTGTACTCTGTACTGATGTCAATAGCTTGGTACACCCTATGATCCAACAAGTAGCCATAAGGAGAGGGACAATCAGAAGAGTGCTATAGAAGTCTATGACTAAGAAGCAGGGGATCATAATGGGTGCACATAAAATCCCTATGGCTTCTTCCAGACCGTCTTCTTGGTCACCTCCTTCCACTGGTTGGTGGGAGCTGACTGTCTCCTGGGCTCTGCTGGGTCCAGCTGCTGGGGCAGGGGCGGCTGCCTGTGGAATTAAAAGTATAGTTATGTAGCTGCTGGCTGTCAAAACGGGAACTGCAGGGGAGAGAAATTGTTAGAGTGGTTTACCTGAAGGGGGGTATAGGTCTGGAGCAGTTCCATCCAGGTGGTAGGTCCTGCCGGGGTAGGAGCAAGTCCAATCCCTGGGTGGAGAGCAAGGTCAAGCTCAGCGTTAGTCCGTGGGCCATGGGGCAGGCAACCCATAGGGCTTGGCTTTGGCCAGGGAGGCGAGGGCATGGAAGAACATAGTCACGTTCTGCCCATAGGAGTCGATGTTGAGGCGGCTCTGAATCTCCTTCCAGCTGGCCAGGTCAGCACCAAAAATGGTAGGGTCAAGGGGGACAACCTTGCCAGTGCTGTCATGGCCGATCTCCCTTGTAATGAGGTAGCCTGACTAGGGCTACCCAGTCTGGGAGGTTGTCCTTCTTGGTAGGGTCCAGGTCAGGCATGAAGCCTAGGACGGAAGTAAAACTGGATGCCGTTGACTTTGACTTGTCCTTTGCAGCAAATGAATGCTGTGAGGACATGCAATCTGCTGGACTGGATGATGCGGATACCCCTCTTGATAGCCAATTGGACTTCATAGTTGGAGAGCAGTCTCAGAGGGGATGAGCTCCCTGGTGTACAGAGAGTGCTCTAGGCTCAGTAGCCTGGTCCCTGGTTTCAGCATTCCAATAGGAGAGGGAGAAGTGGTCGAGGCTGTCAACCGATGGAGTCACAGCACTGCTTGTCGTTCATGAGGTCAACTGGTTGTCCTTGCACAGCCGATTCACCTCTTCAGTGAAGTCCGTCATGGATCTGAGGGCAGTGTTGGCCTCAGTCTTCAGAATCAGGGAAGAGTTGCAGATATCTGGAGGAATCTTGGAGTGGGTGAAATATGCAGAAAAGTGCATGTTGTAGATGTAGAGGGGGAGCAAGGATTCAAAGTGTTCCTTATCCTCTTGAGTTGCCAAGTGCAACTCTTCAGTGACCCTGCCGTCTCTCCCACTTCTTAAGTATCTGAAGTTGAGTAGCCTGAGGGCCGACACTTGGTCATCACATTCCTCAAACTCTGCAGCCATGCGCAGGATGTTCTCCAACTTGGGAAACCATGCTGGCTTCTCAGGCTGGGACCTCTAGTGGTGGTGAGGTAGTGACCCTGCTGCTCCATGAATCCAAGGCAACTGAAGGGAAGTTAGTTTCTTCAGGGAAGGGTGGTGCTGGAGTAGCTGGGGGTCCCTGTGAGGCTCAGTCCTCTGCCTTTTAGAGCCATCTGACTGGTCTTCATTGGTCAGTCATAGTGTCAGTCGCTGCCTTCTGCTGTGGGATTGGGGAAGACGTAGGGGATCTCCCTCAAGGTTGAGTTAGCACTATCCAGCCCGTCCTGGGCACTGGATCTCCCTGTTAGGCTGCTGCCAGAGGGGTTAGCTGAACAGATCTTGGTACCCCCGATGGTAGGACAGGATGGTTGGTCCAACCAGCATGGAGATAGCACATTGCCGGTTGTGCCAGTTGATCTTAGCTGAAGGATCTGAGGGGTAGGGAAGGTGGAGGGGAGAGTCCTCCCCAATGCTGAAGTGCGTTTTGCAGTTCAGGATGTGTTGGTTGGTTACCCGAGGAGTGGTGACCCTGGGAACCCCCTTCTCCAGCTTGTTGGCTGTGGAGAGGACTGCAAAGTTGTTAAAGTCCTCTATAATAGCCAGGACAGCCAGGGAAAGCATGTCGTTGTTAGCAAACAGCTTGATTGACCATACTGGTGGCTTTCCATGCATGGAGGTGTTCGTAACTTGGTCCACAGATACTCCATTTTTGAAAAGACCGTCCTGGGGTCTGTTCGCGATGATATCGCGTATGGTCCGGACCACCGCAGCTGCGTCCGTGCACGGGTGTGCGCCGATCGGAAAGGTCAGAGATTGCGGCGTAGAAAGGGGACCCTCAGCAAGGATGCTAGGGTCGCGTCCATAGATGCCACTGAGAGTTAGCTCGTAAAACTCCTCATTGTCGGTGGTGTTGCGAACCGGGATGATTTTATATTTGGAGAGCGTGTCAGCGAAGGGATCAAGATGCTGGAAGGTTGACTCTCCAAGGGGGGACGGAGGTTGAGGGTTGGACTTGAGTCTCTCAGAGATCAACTGGATGTCCCTTGCTTTGCGGATGTATTTAGGACGGTAGGGAGGAGTGGGCGTCGGCCTCTCTTTGCTGTTGTAGATCTCTTCACCCTTAGAACGGATGATGAAGGGATAGGCGATCATGGCTGCAGGGGAGTCCGAGTTTTCGTTAGTTTTGCAGAAGATGGGAGAGGAGTTGTTGGACACAAATGTCCAAGGTTGATTGTAAAGTTGGTTGTGAGCATAAGGACTTGCAGCTTCGTTACTGGTTAATTTTGTCGGGAAGGACAATGCCGTGAGGGGCACATCGGGACTTGCACCCACGCCATGGGAGGCTGTGTTAATCGTCAGAGACGGTGATGCCACGAGGGGCACATCGGGACTTGCACCCACGCCATGGGAGTCTGTATTTATCGTCAGAGACGACAATGCCACGAGGGGCATATCGGGAATTGCACCCACGCCGCGAGGGGCGGTATTAGTAGCTGTGGGAGGCTTAGGGAGTATGGGGTTTCGAAGATGGCCAATGGGTGTATTGTTGAGATGTTTGCAGTTTGTAGGGTAGTGCATGGACCTGTATAGTCACCTTATCCCAGGTGAGCAGTGGTGTGTGTGAGTGTGTGTGTGTCCCTGCAGGCAACTAGGCTAGAAGGCTACCCCTGGCCTGTGTGCGTATCTATCGAGTGCATGGACCTGTATAGTCACCTTATCCCAGGTGAGCAGTGGTGTGTGTGAGTGCGTGTGTGTCCCTAGGCTAGTTGGCTACCTCTGGCCTGTGTGCTTATCTATCAAGTTCATGCACCTGTTTAGTCACCTTATCCCAGGTGAGCAGTGGTGCGTGTGTGTCCCTTTTAGGTCCTCCCGTAGGTCGAGAGGGACCCGAGAAGCTCTTGCTAATGGTCCAATCGTCGCCTTCCTACGATTGGACCATCACCAAGAGCTTCTCAGGCCCCTCTCGACCTGCGGGAGGACCTACTGTGCCAAATGGCTCAAATTGTGGCAAATGTTGAGACAATTTTTTCAAATTGAGACGGTGCAAGCAGGGTACTTCCATTGACCAAATTGGCCAGCGCTTAAGGCCACTTGCAAAACAAAAAACTGCGCTGTGTAGTGCAAAAAGCGCAAAAATTGCTTGCTGCGCCTACAGTGGGTAGCAAAGAACTGTGCGCAACGCGCAGTGGGGCTCAAAAAGGCAGCTCGCCAGCGCGACTAAGCGCGCGCTTGGAAGTACCCTGGGATCAAGGATAGCCCTGGCAGCCAACCCGTCATGAACCTTCATGAGTTTTGTCATTTCTTTTTTCAATAGTTCAAGGGCTTTCTTCGAATAGCCAAGTTGAATAGTTCAAGGGCTTTCTTCGAATAGCCAAGTTGAATAGTTCAAGGGCTTTCTTCAAATAGCCAAGTTGAATAGTTCAAGGGCTTTCTTCGAATAGCCAAGTTGAATAGGTCAAGGGCTTTCTTCGAATAGCCAAGGTATGACGTTATTTGATCTACCAACACGCTCCTCTATGCATCAAACGCTGTCCTGTAACGCTGTCCCCCCCCCCCCCCCCCCCCCCCCCCTCCCCCATACACACACACACACACATGGCACTCCCTCAACCCGAGTCTACAAAATCTCCCCCCCACCCGCACTTACCCCTGCCCCTACCCCCACCCGTACTGTCTGTCTGTCTGTCCCCTCTTACCCCCTCCACCAACACTGCCAGTCCCCTCCCTTACGCCCTCTACCTGCAGTCTATGAAATTGAGCCACTAGAGAAGATCACAGATCCCAACCTCGTATATTATGAATGTTATGTACACTTATCTCCTCGATGCATCAAATAATGTCCCCAAGCGCTGTTTGTCCCCCTCCCTTACCCCCTCCACCCGCGTTCAGGTTTTGTACACTCCTCTCCTCGATGCATCAAATGATGTCCCCTAACGCTGTATGTCCCCTCCCTTACCCCCTCCACCTGCAGTCTATGAAATAGAGCCCCTGGAGAAGATCACAGATTCCTACCTTGATCAGTACCTGTGGTTTGAGGCGGACAAGCGCCACCTCTTCCCCAACTGGGTCAAGCCAGCTGACACAGAGCCCCCTCCCTTGCTCGTCTACAAGTGGTGCCACGGAATCAACAACCTCGCTAACGTATGGGAGACTGAGAACGGCGAGTGCGTAGTGATGGTGCAGACGGAGTTTGAGAAGATGTACGAAAAGATCGACCTCACGCTCATGAACAGGCTGCTGCGACTCATTGTGGACCACAACATCGCGGATTACATCACTGCCAAGAACAACATCGTCATCGCTTACAAGGATATGTCACACACCAACGGCTATGGCCTCATCCGTGGGCTGCAGTTCGCCTCCTTTGTCACCCAGTACTATGGTCTCATCCTGGACCTGTTGCTCCTGGGTCTCACTCGTGCGAGCGAGCTGGCCGGCCCCCCCCAGGTAGGAGTGTAAGCATTTCTCTGGCATGATGTGTGGCAGTGATGGGTGACAGTGTATGCATCATGTGTGACAGTGATGGGTGACAGTGTATGCATCATTTGTGGCAGTGATGGTTGACAGTGTATGCATCATGTGTGACAGTGATGGTTGACAGTGTATGCATCATGTGTGACAGTGATGGTTGACAGTGTATGCATCATGTGTGACAGTGATGGTTGACAGTGCATGCATCATGTTTGACAGTGATGGTTGACAGTGTATGCATCATGTGTGGCAGTGATGGTTGACAGTGTATGCATCATGTGTGGCAGTGATGGTTGATAGTGTCTGCATCATGTGTGACAGTGTTTGCATGATAAACCCCTGTTCCCCCAAGGAAGGAGTGTAGGCCTGTCTCTGGTGACATGATGTGGGGCTGTATGCTTGATGTGTGGCAGTGTATGCATCATGGACTAACTGGCCATGGGTGACAGTGTATGCATGATACCCCCCCCCCCCCCCCCCCCCCCCCCCCCTCCAGGTAGGATTGTAGGCATGTCTCTGGAGACATTATGTGTGATTGTATGCTTGATGGGTGGCAGTGTATGCATCATGGTCAGGGGCCAGCAGATCATATAATGTAGACCAAAGGGAGCATGATATCGTATGATATAGTACTAAGTGCACCATATGATATCATACAAACTGCATCATATTGTATATGAATGGGAACTTTAGGCTAGCCAAACATGCTGGCAGCATATGATATCATACAATGACATCCTATCATATGACATCCTATTTCTGTTCCCTAATCATGGGTGACAGTGTATGCATGTCGTACTAACTGGTCATGGATGACTGTGTTTGCATGGGAAACCCTGTTCCCCCAGATAAGAGGAAGCTGGTCAGCTCTGATTTCCCTTGAACAATCCAAACCCGATATCCTAAACCTGTACCACCTCAACCCTAAAGCATTTTAACACAATTGCTGACCAGCTTCCCCCTTCCCACCCAGATGCCGCACGAGTTCCTCGCCTTCTGGGGCACGGAGACTGAAGTGAGGCACCCCATCCACCTGAACAGCCGCTTCATCAGCAAGAAACACATCCTCCTGCGCTTCCACCATCCTTCACCAACCCCACCAACCTGTCCCATCTAAGCCCTAAATCTACATAACCCAAGTGCGGACCAGCTTCCCCCTCCTTCCCCTTCAGATGCCACACGAGTTCCTCACCTTCCGGGGCATGGAGACTGAAGTGAGGCACCCCATCCGCCTGTACAGCTGCTACATCAGCAAGAAACATATCCTCCTGCGCTTCTACCATCCTTCACCAACCCCACCAACCTGCCCCACCTAAACCCTTAATCATCACAACTTAAGTGCTGACCAGCTCCCCCCTCCTTCCCCTTCAGATGCCGCACGAGTTCCTCACCTTCCGGGACACGAAGACTGAAGTGAGGCACCCCATCCGCCTGTACAGCCGATACATCAGCAAGATCCACATCCTGTTGCGTTTCAGCGCCGAGGAGGCAAGGGACCTGATCCAGCGCTACCTCACAGAGCACCCCGACCCCAACAACGAAAACATTGTGGGCTACAACAACCGCAAGTGCTGGCCCCGTGACGCACGCATGCGGCTGATGAAGCACGACGTGAATCTGGGCAGGGCTGTGTTCTGGGACCTTAAGAACCGCCTACCCAGGTCCCTCACCACCTTTGAGTGGGACAGCTCCTTTGTGTCAGTCTACTCCAGGGACAACCCCAACCTGCTGTTCAACATGTCGGGCTTTGAGGTAGGTTGGTTGTTGGTCGAGTTTTTGGTTGGTTGGTTGGTTGGTTGGTAACCCTGGCTTCGAGGTTGGTTGGTTGGTTGGTTGTTGGTCGAGGTTTTGGTTGGTTGGTTGGTTGGTAACCCTGGCTTCGAGGTTGGTTGGTTGTTGGTCGAGGTTTTGGTTGGTTAGTTGGTTGGTTGGTAACCCTGGCTTCGAGGTTGGTTGGTTGATGGTCAAGGGTTTGGTTGGTTGGTTGGTAACCCTGGCTTCGAGGTTGGTTGGTTTAACCCTGACGATATCTTTTTGACGAGTGGGACAGCTCCATTGTGTTGGTCTACTCCAGGGACAACCGCAACCTGCTGTTCAGCATGTCAGGCTTCGAGGTAGGTTGGTTGGTTGGTGGGTTGATTGTTGGTTCGAGGTTTTGGTTGGTTGGTTGGTTGTTAATCCTGGCTCCGAGGTTGGTTGGTTTAACCCAGAAGATATATTTTTGACAAATTAGTCGGTTCTTGCTATCAATTGTTCTCTCTTCATTCCTGTAGACGCTTTGAACTGTTGATATCTTGTCTGGAGAAAGATTTCATCTTAGACCCTAGGCCCCTCTGCCGGGAAAGAAGCTTTACCCCCCTCCCCCCCCCCCCCCCCCCCCCCCCCCCAGGGATGTCTTCCTCGATACAGAACGACTGCTACTCTTTACACCGATAGGCCCCAATTGCCGCTACATAAATAAAAAATAAAAAAAGATAATGCTCTTTTTTATAGGGCCCCCTGAAAAGCTACATAGGCTGTAAACGCTGTAAAAAGTTATATTCGCGCTGTCCCTGGAGGAGATCTAAAACCATATAAAGCTAGAAAAAATCCGCTTTCAGATTTGAAAACAAATCCCTGTCCCCCACCCACCCCACCCCCTGCCCCCCGCCCCCCCACACCCCCCAGGTCCGCATCTTGCCGAAGAGTCGAATGGCAGCCGAAGGCTTCGCTAACAAGGACGGGGTGTGGGCGCTCCAGAATGTGCACACTAAGGAGCGAACTGCCCAGGCCTTCCTTCGTGTGGACGACGAGGGCTTGAAGAGCTTTGAGAACCGCATCCGACAGGTATGTCCTCCTCCACCACCACCACCTGGACCACCATGACCATGACCATGACCACCATCATGACCACCACCACCATCACCACTGCTGACAGGTGCTCACGTCCTCCGACTCCACCACCATCGTGACCACCACCATGACCACAACCATGACCACCACCATTATAACCACCACCACCATTTCCACCACCACCACCACCACCACCACCACCACCGCCATCATGACCACCACTACCAAAACATCACCACCATCACCACCTTGACCACCATCACCACCACCACCACCACCATCACCACCGCCGACTGGTGCTGATGTTATCCAGGTTCACCAAGATGATGGTCATGCGAACAAGAGGAACACCGCCCTTGTTGGTCTCATGACCACCACTATCATGTCCATTACCACCACCACCATTACCATCTCCACCATCACCACCGCCGATAGGTGCTCATTTCCTCTGACTCCACCACCATCGTGACCATCACCATCACCACCACCACCATGAGCACCACCATCATGACCACATCCACCACCTTGAGCACCACCATCATGACCATCACCATCACCACCACCACCACCATCACCATCACCACCGCTGACAGGTGCTCATGTCCTCGGGCTCCACCACCTTCACCAAGATCGCAAACAAGTGGAACACCACCTTCGTTGGTCTCATGACCACCACCACCATTACCGCACACCACCATGACCACCCATCACCACCACCACCACCAACAGGTGCTCATGTCCTCGGGCTCCACCACCTTCACCAAGATCGCAAACAACTTGAACACTGCCCTCATCGGTCTCATGGCCACAACCACCGTTACCGCACACCACCATTGCCACCCACCACCATTACCATCACCACCATCACCACCACCACCACCACCACCACCACCAACAGGTGCTCATGTCTTCGGGCTCCACCACCTTCACCAAGATCGCGAACAAGTGGAACACCGCCCTCATCGGTCTCATGACCTACTACCGCGAGGCTGTGGTACACACACAGGAGCTGCTGGACCTGCTGGTCAAGTGTGAGAACAAAATCCAGACTCGTATCAAGATTGGACTCAACTCCAAGATGCCTTCCCGCTTCCCGCCTGTTGTTTTCTATAGCCCCAAGGAGATCGGCGGTCCTCGGTATGCTGTCCATGGGGCACATCCTCATTCCTCAGTCAGATCTTCGTTACAGCCAGCAGACCGACCTAGGAGTGACCCACTTCAGGGCGGGTATGACGCAATGAAGAAGAGGCACTCATCCCCAACCTGTACAGGTGTGTTGTGTTGTTATGTGAGGGGCTTGGTGTTGGTGGGTTGGTGTTTGGGGGGGCTTGGTGTTAGTGGATTGATTTAGGGGGGACTTGGTGTTGGTGTTTGTAGGCTTGGGTTTGATTTAAGACCACAACAACCACACATGCTCCGCTGCACAAACATATACTCTCATTTTACTCCCCCAAACCGACTGATCCAAGTGAATTATGCACCACCCCCAACAACCCTCACCATCCACTCCTCACCCACAGCAACAGCAGCAACAACAGCAGCAACAACAATAACACAACCACCCACCCACCCCACCCCCACTACCCACCCCACCACCCAGAGGTACATCCAACCACAGCAGCAACATCAGCAGCAGCAACAATAACACCACCACCCACCCACCCCACCCCCACTACCCACCCCCACCACCACCCACCCACCCCACCACCAACTACCCACCCCACCACCCACAGGTACATCCAACCGTGGGAGAGCGAGTTCATCGACAGCGAGCGCGTGTGGAGTGAGTATGCTTTGAAGAAGGAAGAGGCCAAGGCGCAGAACCGACGCCTCACCCTGGACGACCTCGACGACTCTTGGGACCGAGGCATCCCTCGTATCAACACCTTGTTCCAAAGGACAGGCACACACTTGCATACGACCGCGGCTGGCGTGTGCGTCAGGAGTTCAAGCAGTTCCAAATGACCCGAATGAATCCCTTCTGGTGGACCACCAGAAGCATGATGGCAAGCTGTGGAACCTGAACAACTACAGGTAATGTCTGTGGGCGTGGGTGGGTGTTGTATGTGTGTGTGGGGGTGTGTGTGGATGGGCCAAGGGTAAAGAGTACTGATTGGTAACATGTGTGAGGGGCTGTGGAACCTGAAGAACTACAGGTAATTTCCGTGGGGCGTGGGGTGGGTGTTGTACGAGTGTGTGTGTGTGTGGGGGGGGGGTGGGGGGGGGGGGGGGCTAGGGGTAAAGAGTATTGATTGGTAACATGTGTGAGGGGGCTGTGGAACCTGGGACAACTACAGGTAATGTCCGTGTGTGAGTGTGTGTGTGTGGGGGGGAGGTTTTAGGGGCAGTAGTGGTCACATGTGTGAGGGGCTATGGGACCTGAACAGCTACAGGTAATGTCCCGAGTTGTGGTTGGGTGTGTGTTGGGGGGTAGGTTTAGAGGCAATGGTGGTTACATGTGTGAGGGGCTGTGGAACCTAAACAAACCTGAGCAACCACAGGTAGTGTAATGATAATGTCTGTCGAGTCTTCTTGAACTTGGCTTGTTTTGTTGTAAATCATAACGACTGGTTTGTTTGAAAGAAGATGAATGGTTACTTAGTTCCAGCTGCTTTCAGGCGGTCCACCAACTGCAGAATAATTCGCCCCACTGGCCTGTAAAGTAATGATAGCGCTTGGTGAGGTGTGGTTTTAAGGGAGCCCTGTCCTGAGGAGGTAGAGCACGGGCTGCTTCTTTACCTGGACGGTGCTCCCATGGTGGCACCTTCTTCAGTCGAGTGAAATGATCAACCATTGAACCTTCCGCTTAACCGGGACAACTGCAGGTAGATACAACAACATCATAGCTTTCCTTTTCGGCTACTAACAGCAGTTTCTAGGCAGTTCCTCTGGCTTGATACCCAGCTAAATCTGAAGCCAAGTAGTACAACCTGGAAGCTGACAGAATCGGCTCTCCAGTCATGTTGAGATCTCGAGACTTAGCCCAGTGGCTGGCTCAGAGAGCCGCTTGGAAGCTGCTGCCCGTAGCTGAAAAGACAGTCCTATGGCCAAGTAGTCCTGTGGTTCTCCATGGGTTCCTCCAGCCCCATCTCATTTGCCTCCCACTGAGACAAACTCTCTCATCGCATTTCTAAACTCCTATTCACTCCTCTATCTCCCACTCACACCTCGCCGTTTCCAGCCCCCCACACTCCCTCTCCTCTTCCTGCCCACCCCCCACCCCACCACTCACCACCATCACACCAACTCACCACCCCACCACCACTCACACTCGTATCCGTAGGACCGACGTGATCCAGGCCCTGGGTGGTGTGGAGGGTGTGCTTGAGCACACACTCTTCAAGGGGACCTACTTCCCACTTGGGAGGGTCTCTTCTGGGAGAAAGCCTCGGGCTTGAGGAGAGCAATGAAGTACAAGAAGTTGACCAATGCGCAGCGCTCTGGTTTGAATCAGATCCCCAACCGTAGATTCACGCTTTGGTGGTCACCGACCATCAACCGCGCCAACGTGTATGTGGGCTTCCAGGTGCAGCTGGACCTTACAGGTATCTTCATGCACGGCAAGATCCCTACTCTCAAGATCTCGCTTATCCAGATCATGCGCGCACATCTTTGGCAGAAGGTCCATGAGTCTGTAGTGATGGATTTGTGCCAGGTCTTCGATCAGGTATGTAGGCGCCGGAATCACTCATTTCCGCCTCTCCTTGCACCGCTCACCGTCTAGTGCCAGGTCTTTGACCAGGTAAATAAAACTAAAAATTGTTACATCTGAGTAGTGTGCCACTCTCAGGACGCAAAGTTAAGGACACCACAGCGTAAGCCCGAGCTAGCAGTAGTCACCATAGAAGACCTCCTTGTTAGAAGGTCGTAGACCAGGTATGTAGGTGTGAGGAATCACTCATTTTCCGCCTCTTCTTGCACTGCTCACCGTGTAATGCGTCAGGCGTAACTGATACAAGCACCTTTGACACATAACTACTTAATTCATCCTGCTTTTTGCACTGCCAGGTGTTTGGCCAGGTATGTAGGTGTCAGGATTCACTACTTTGTTTTGCCTGTCCTTGCACTGCTCGCTGCGGGAGGTCTAACTGATACGAGCACTTTGATGCATCTTCTTGGTCCATTCTGCTTTTTGCACTGCCTAATCTTGCTTGCAGCCTGGCAACAAAATGAAAATTAGTGCATATCTTGCACACATACAACCCACACGCCATGCCATATTGAATACATACGACCCACACATGCCATATTGCACATACAGAGCTTTGGTGTTGATGATTGGTCTGAATAGTTAACCAAAGCCCAATTCAGAGAGTTTTTTTTTTTTTTTTTTTTTTTTTTTTTATACTGCTGCTGTCACCGCGACCCTAAACGAACGCAACACATTTTGCACAGCGTTACACATGTGGCACGCATACAACGCACACAAGAGTCATGCCATACTACACATACAGTACACCCACAGCCCTTGTGGTTTATGGATTGGTCTCTATAGTTAATCCCAACTCCCAATCATAGGAGTTTTTAAACTGCTGCTGTCACCCTTGCGACCTTTACTGCACCAACACACATTGCCAAACCTCTTACGACCCACACATGAGCCATGCCATATTGAATACATACGACCCACACATGCCATATTGCACCTACCCACCCTTTTGGTGTTGATGATTGGTCTCTATAGTTAAGCCAAACTCCCAATCAGAGAGTTTTATACTGCTGCTGTCTCTTCGACCCCTAACTGAACCAACAAAATGTCTTGCACGATTACCCCACCATGTACCCATGCTATTTGCACCTACCCTCCTTGTGTGGATGATTGTCTCTATAGGTTTCAGCCAACTCTCGAGTTTTATACTGCTGTCTGTCACCGGTCGACCCCTAACGGGGGGAGGGTGGGAAGGGGGAGGGAGGGGTGGGGAGAGGGAAGACGGGGGGGGGAGAAATATGGCGTAAAATGTTGAACCAGACAACATATTGCAGTGATTGGCGGAGCGCAATACCACACACGACTGGGTCCATTCCACTGTGCATACGCATACCACACATGCTCTTTGGTGACCATACCGGTATGTTCACGCTATCGCCCTCTGGGGGGGGGCTGCGTGGGGTTTGTGTTGTGTGATGTGAAGAATTTGGTTTTTGTCTCTATAGTTAAGTAACCTAAACGGCGGCGGCGTATGGGCCAATTTCAGTGTTTGTCTAGTAGCTGCGTGGGTGCGGGGGTTGTGGTGTGCTTACCGGGGGGTTGGGGGTGGGTGGGGGGTGTGCGAGCCGCCGAGTAATCTGACAACCAACAACATAGTTGCAAGGCGGAGTGCAAGAGGGGGATCCACACGAGCACATAGGGGCAACAGAGTCCACACCTGGTCAAGCAAAGGGGAGCAAGGTTACGGCCGAGCACGATGGCGATAATAGGTGGCACAGCAACGCACACATAAGGGAGACAATCTAACTTTGGGTGATTTTGAGGAGGGGCCCTGGTAGGTAAGCCAATAACGCCCGATAGCAGAGAGTATTTAATATCTGCTAAGCACTAGTCACCATCGACCTGAAAAAGAACCAAATCAACTTAAAATACTCAACAACCATATGCTACGCGTACCACACACACATGGCCATCCCGAGTGCAATAACTCGCATACCACACAGTGTGCATTGACCATAACCGGAGCACTACCGCTACCCTTTTTGGGGGTTAATGGGCGCTAGAGTTTAAGCCAACTCCCTATCAGAGAGTTTTATACTGCTGCTGTCACCTCGACCCCTAACTGAACCAACAACATATTGCACGCATACCACACACACATGGGCCGTCCCACTGTGTCACGATACACACATGCATGACCATACCGATGGTGCACCTACCCACCTCTTGTTGGTGTTGATGATTGGGTCTCATAGTTAAGCCAAACGCCCTAAAGCAGAGAGTTTTATATACTTGCTGCTGTCACCTGTGGAGAGCCCTGTTTCGATCCCTTTACTGAAGCCAGCACATATTGCAACGCTTACTGACCACACATGAGCCATGCCATATTGAATACCTACATCTCTGCCCTCTGCCTAGGCACCCACCCACCCTTTGGGGTGTTGATGTATTGGTCTTTATATGTAAGCCAAACTTCCCAATCAAGAGTTTTTATATCTGCTGCTGTCAGCCGTTGTCTGGACCCTAACGTGAACCAACAACAGATTGCATCGCATACCACTAGTCACCCCATGGGGCCATCGCATTGTGCATCGCATACCATGCCAACATTTGAACCACTACCATATTTGCACCTACTCCACTTCTTTGGTGTTGATGATTGGTCTTTATAGTTAAGCCAAACTCCCAATCAGGGATTTTTATGACTGCGTTGTCTGTCACCCTTCTTCGACCCCTAACTGAACCAACAACAGTGTCTTGCACGCATACAACCCACACATAGGCCATACCACATTGTACGATATACCACCTTCAATGGGCCTAGCGCATATTTGCACATAACCCACTTTGGTGTTGATGATGGTCTTTATAGGTATAGAAGGTTCCAAACCTCCCATCAGAGAGTTTTTATAACTGTCTGCGGTCTACCTCTGTGTCTCATCCTAACTGAACCAACATTCCTTGCACGCAGATCCGCACACTTGATCCATGCCATGTTCGTTCACCCCACACACCATAATTGCACTTCCCACCCTTGTGCTTGGAGGATGGTCGCTATAGTTAAGTTTTTAGCCCAAATCTCAACAGAGAGTTTTGATACTGCGGCTTCAACCTTTGAACCCCGAACCTGAACCAACAATTTCCTTGCACGCATAGGCGCACACGAAGCCCATATTGCACCTACCCCTCCTTGGTGCTGATGATTGGTCTGTATAGTTAAGCCAAACTCCCAATCAGAGAGATTAATACTGCTGCTGTCACCTCGACCCTAACTGCAAACCAACTGTGCTTGCACGCAATCACCACACTCAATAGGCCATACGATATTTCACGCATACCACGCACAATTCATGGGCCATGCCATGTTGCACATACCCAGCTTTGGTGTTGATGATTGGTCTCTATAGTTAAGCCAAACTCCCAATCCAAGTTTTATCTGCTGCTGTCACCTTCGATCCCGAACACTGAACAACAATCTATTGAACACATATGCCGCTCACTTGAGTCCGTGCCATGTTGCGTTCACTCCCTCACAAGCATATTGCAAACCTACCTCACCCTTGGTGCTATGATGGTCTCATATTTTAAGCCTAACTCCATCAGAGGTTTTAATGCTGCTGCTGTCACCTTGACCCCTAACTGAACCAACAATTCCTGTGTCACGCATATGCCCGCACACAGCCTTATTGGCCACCACCCTGACCTGTGGGGCTTGGATATTTGGGCTGTAGTATTGAAGTTCCAAACTCCCTATCAGAGAGATTTATACTGCTGCTGTCACCTCGACCCCTAACTGAACCAGCAACAGTGTCTTGCACGCATACAACACACACATAGGCCATACCATATTTCATTCATTCAGTGGCTTCA
>JACBWV010000387.1:60958-107164 GCA_013435795.1 Chlamydomonas sp. ICE-L | reverse complement strand
ACTTACATACCCAACTATTATTCCCGCCCAACATCACTCCCCACCCCACCCCCACCTCTATTCCAGACCACCACCAATCCCCATCCCCCACGCCCACCCCCACCTCATTTCCAGCCCACCTCATCCCCACTACCACCCCCAATTCTTTCCAGCCCCATCTCCAACCTCCCCCCCACGCCCACCCCACCTCTTATTCCAGCCAACTACACCCCCCAATCCACCCCCACCTCTATTCCAGCCCCACCTCCATCCCCACTCCCACCCCCACCTCTATTCCAGCCCCACCTCCATCCCCACTCCCACCCCCACCTCTATTCCAGCCCCACCTCCACCCCCACTCCCACCCCCACCTCTATTCCAGCCCCACCTCCCCCCACCCCCACCCACCCCCACCTCTATTCCAGCCCCACCTCCATCCCCACTCCCACCCCCACCTCTATTCCAGCCCCACCTCATCCCCACTCCCACCACCCCATATTCCAAGCCCACACCTCCATCCCCCACTTCCACCCCAACTCGATTACAGCCCCACCTCCACCCACCAATCCCACCCCCAACCTCATTCCAGCCCCCACCTCCACCCACTCCCACCACACCTCTATTCCAGCCCCACCTCCACCTTCACCCTCACACCCACCCCCACCTCTATTCCAGCCCCACCTCCACCCCCACTCCACCCCCACTCTATTCCAGCCCCACCTCCATCCCCACTCCCACCCCCACCTCTATTCCAGCCCCACCTCGGCCCCCCCCCACTCCCCACCCCCCCATCTATTTTCAGCCACCTCCATCCCCACTTTCCCACCCCCACCTCAGGCCAGCCACCCCCCCCACTCACCTTACTCCACCCCCAACCATCAATTCCAGCCCCACCTACATTCCCCATCCCACCCCACCTCTATTCCAGCCCCACCTCTATTCCAGCCCACCCCATTCCCATCCCCACTACCACCCCCACCTTATTCCAGCCCCACCTCCATCCCCACTCCCACCCCCACCTCTATTCCAGCCCCACCTCCATCCCCATCCCCACTCCCACCCCCACCTCTATCAGCCCCACTCCATCCCCATCCCCACTCCACCCCACCTCTCTTCCAGCCCACCTCCATACCACCACTCCACCCCACACTGATTCCCGCCCATCTCCACTCCACCCCCACTCCACCCACACCTCTATTACAAGCCCCACCTCACCCCACTCCCACCACCCACCTCATCCAGCCCACCTCCATCCCACTCCCCCCCCACCTCTATTCAGCCCCAACATCCATCCCCCTCCCACCCCCACTCTACTCCGCCCCACCTCCAACCACACTTCCCACCCCAAAATCTATTCCACCACCCCCACCTCCACCCCCACCTCCCCACCCCCACTCTATTCAGGCCCCACCTCCATCCACCACTCCCACCCACACCTCTATCCAGCCCCACCTCCATCCCCCTCCCACCCCCCAAACTTATTCCAGCCCCCAACTCCATCCCCACTCCCAAACCCCACCTATATTCAAGCCCACTCCACCCCACTCCCACCCCCACCTCTATTCAGCCCAACTCATCACCAATCCAACCCCCACTCTATTCCAGCCCACCTCCAACCCCATCCCACACCCACTCTAATTCCAGCCCACATCCATCCCCATCCCACACAACCAATCTATGACAGCCCCCCTCAATCCCCACTCCACCCACAACCTTATTCAAAGACACCCACAGTCAATCCCACACTCCCACCCCCACCCTATTTCAGCCCCACTCCAACCCAAATCCACCCCCACCTCTTTCCCGCCCACCTACATCTCACTCCCACCCCCCTCATTATTCATGCCCCACCTACATCCCCACCTCCACCACCCACATTCCAGCCCCACCTCCCATCCCACTCCACCCCAACCTCTATTCCAGGGCCCACCTCCACCCCCCTCACACCCCACCTCTATTCCAGCCCAATCAATCCCACTCCCACCCCCCACCTCTATTCCAGCCCCATCCATCCCCATCCCCACCCCCCACCTTATTCACTCCACCCTCCACCCCCAAGCCCACCCCACTCTATTCCGGCCCCACTCAGACCCCACTCCCACCCCACCTTATCCGCCCCACCTCCATCCCCACTCCACCCCCAAATATATAAAGCACAAAAAAAATCATACACATCAAAAAAAAAAATTATTAAGAAAAAAATCCATAAACAAACAACATAGTAAAAAAAAAAATTATGCCAGACAACATCAATCAAACACTAAAAAAACAAATTATGACAAGCAAAAACTAAACCTAAAAAAAAACTAAAAACCCACACCTATATTAAAAGAAAAAACATAAATCACACTCAACAAAAAAACTATATTAAAGACAAAATAAATACACAACTCCCAACCAAAATCATTTAAAAGAAAAAAATAAATAACCAAATAAAAAACCACCTCGATTCAAGCAAAAATACAACAAAAATCACACCACCCATATATTCAAGAAAAAAAATAATAAAAAAACTACCAACCACAAAAAGATATTAAGAAAAAACTCAACAACACACTCCCACACAAAAATATTTACAGAAAAAAAGAACAGAAAACTAAAAAAACATGAGAGTAAACAGACAAACAGAAATAAAAAATTACAACCAAAAACTATATTCAAGCAAAAAACATAAAAAAATAACAAAAACAAACTATATAAAGACAAAACATCAAAACAAAATCCCACACAAAAAACTATATTCATAGCAAAAAACATCAATATAAAGTAAAAAAACAAAAAATATATTAAAGTACATTAAATAAAAACTACAAATCAAACTATTAGCCAAAACTAAATTAAAAAATCACAACCCCAAATATATTAAAGCCACACATCCAACAATACAAAACACCTCTATTCAAAGCACCACATCCATTCCCCAACTCCAAACCCAACATATATTCTGCCCCACTCAATCCCCACTCCAACCCCCAAATCTATTTAAACCTCCACCCCACCCCCACTTTCCAAACCCAACCTCTATTCCAGAAACAACCTTCATCAACCAATCCAACCAACCACAGTCTATTACCAGCCCCACTCCATTCCACATAAATCCACCCACAACTCTATCCAGCAAAAACTACAATCACAAGCCCACAAACATTCTGATTCAAGCACAAATAAATTTTATTAACTCTGCCACACATCCACCCCACTCCCACCCCCAACCTATTCCAGCCCCACCTCCTCCCCATCCCAACCCCACCTCTATTCCAGCTCCACCTCATCCCCACTCCACCCACCTCTATTCCAGGACCCCACCTCCATCCCCAATCACAGCCCCAACTCTATTCCAGCCCCTACCTCATCCCCACCCCACTCCCACCCCCACCTTTTCCAGCCACACCACACCTCATCCCCAACTCCCACCCCAACCTATATTCCAGCCCCACCTTCCACCTCCACCCACACTCCCACCCCCACCTCGTATCCAAGCCCCCACCTCCATCCCAACTCCACCCCCCACCCACCTTTTCTATTCCAAAGCCCCACCCCATCCCCATCCCACCCACCTCTTTCCAGCCCCACAGCCATACCCACTACCACCCCCACCTCTATTCCAGCCCCACCTCCACCCCCCACTCCCACAACCACCTAGAGGAAATAGCACACCAACGCAAGACAACACGCCCAACCACCAACGACTATTTAAAAGACCACAATGCACCCCAAGAACCACCACCTCCCCACCACACTCCACCCCCCCCTCTATTTCCAGCCCCACCTCCATCCCCACTCCCACCCCCCCCACCTCGCTTACAGCCCCACCTCAATCCCCCACTCCAACCCCAACCTCTATTCCAGCACCCCCACCTCCATCCCACGCCCACAAACAACTCTATTCAAGCCACCTCCACCCCCACTCCCACCCCCACCTCTATTCCAGCCCCACCTCCATCCCTCACCTCCCACCCCCACCTCTATTCCAGCCCCACCTCCATCCCCAACCTCACCACAACCATTCCAAGCCCCACCTCCATCCCCACGCCCAACCCCACTCATTACAGCCCCACCTCCACCCCCACTCCCACCCCACCTCTATTCCAGCCCAACTCCATCCCACTCCCACCCACCTCTATTCCAGCACAACTACCCTCCCCACTCACCCCCACCTCTATTTCACCTCCACCTCCACCCCCACCTCCACCCCCACCTCTATTCCAGCCCACCTCCATCCCAACTACCACCCCCACCTCTATTACAAGCCCCCACCCCATCCCACTCCCACCCCACTCTATTCCAGCACACCCTCCATCCCCATTCACAACCCCACATCTTATTCCAGCCACACCTCCATCCCCATCACACCCCCACCTTATTTCCAGCCACACCTCCACCCCCACTTACACACCCCCCACTCATTCCAGCCCACGGCCCCCCCACCTGTTAGTCCCATTCAATGTAATAATCCGTGATCCCCTGGATGTTCTGAAGTCTCTGAAGAAGGTTGGGAGAAAGCGGGTGGAGGAGCTGTGTCTCAGATGCCTCCCCCCCTTGCGCAAGTCAGAGCGAGAGCGTAGTGCTGCCTCCCTGTTCACGTACCGCTGCTTGATGGAGCTCACAAAGTGCGTGCCCAATCAAGTTGAGCGAAGTTTGGTACAGCTGGATGGAAGGGAGCTGGTGAGTGTAGGTTGTGCGTGTGTAAGTGTTTGTGTTAGTGTGTCTCACGTTACCCCCCCCCGTGAGAGCGTAGTGCTGCCTCCCTGTTCACGTACTGCTACTTGATGGAGCTTACACAGTGTCTGCCCAATCGGGTAGAGCAACGTTCGGTTCAGCTGGGAGAAGGGCAGCGGGAGAGCGTAGACAGTTTAGCATCTGCTAGACAAAGCCCTTGCCTTGCTATTCGTGGACCAGAGCTTTTTCCAGCTATAAATTGCAATTGCTATTTGGATTTTCTTCTCGGCTGTGCATAGCAGCTTCTAGGTAGCTCTCTGAGCTGAAGGGCAGCTGGTGAGTTTAGACAGCATACAATGGCATAGAAAAGCATGCCATTTTATTAGCACAGCATTAACCATAGAATGGCATAGAACTATAGGGCATATCATAGCATTACGCAAGCATCTCACCCCCTGCGTCATTAACACTGACCACACAGGTGGAGGACTGACCACCGCTTGATTCCCCTTACCTGGGCATCATACTCTTCGTATCCACCCACGGTCACCGGGCTTATGTTGGCTACCACACAGGTGAGACTGCATCGCTATTTCCCCTTGACCTGGGATCCGTACCCACCACCCAAACCCACTACCAAACAGGTGGAGACTGACAAAATTAGTACCCTTGACACGGGCCATCCAAGTACCCACCCACCCACCACGCCAATACACACAGGTGGAGGGGAATGCATCGATTATTCCCTATGACCTCGCATCCAGTACCCACAACCCACCCACCACCCACTCCACACAGTGGAGACTTCTGCATCGCTTATTCCCCTTGACCTGGGCATCCAGTACCCACCACCCACTACCACACAGGTGGAGACTGCATCGCTGACCCCCTTGACCTGGGCATCCAGTACCCACCACCAATACCACACAGGTGGAGGACTGCACTCGCTTATTCCCCTTGACTGGGCATCCAGTACCACCCACCCACCAACCCACTAACCACACAGGTGGAGACTGCACCGCTATTCCCCTTGACCTGGGCATCCAGTACCCACCACCCACTACCACACAGGTGGAGACTGCACCGCTTATTCCCCTTGACCTGGGCATCCAGTACCCACTACCCACCACCCACTACCACACAGGTGGAGACTGCACCGCTTATTCCCCTCGACCTGGGCATCCAGTACCCACCACCCACCACACACCAACCCAAGACAACACAGGTGTTGTTTTTTTTTTTTTTGTTTTCTTTTTTTGGGGAGGGAGACTCTCTGCACACCGTTATTACCCTTGACCTGGGACACCATATCCCCCCTAGTCCAGTAGTAGTACCCCCCCCCCCCAAACCCCCCACAACCCCACTACCACACAGTGGAGACTGCCTGACCACGAATTATTCCACCCTCTCGACCCGGGGGCATCCAGAGTACCCACCACCCCCACCCACTACAACCACCACAGTTTGGAGACTCCCTGCACCGCCTGATTTCCCTCGACCTGAGCATCCATAGTTTAGTTTAGTACCCACCACACACCACCCCACAACCACACAGGTGGAGGACTGCCACATGGTGGAGACTGAGGACTCCTGCACCCAACTTATTCCCACTTGAATGGGCAAATCCAGGAGAGTAGTAGTTCCAGTTGTACATAGTAGAGGTACCCACCACCCACCACCCCACTACCACACAGGTGGAAGAAGTGGAGACCTGCCATCGCGATTCCCCGACCTGGGCCCATCCAGTAGTAGTAGTACCCACCACCCACCACCCAATACCACACAGGTGGGAGACTGTGGGATGGGAGACGGCCACCCGCTATTCCCCGCGACCTGGCATGCCAAGTACCACCACCCACCACCACCACCCACTACCACACAGGTGGAGATGGTGGAGACCTCCAGGGTTGGAGCGACTGCCACCGCACGCTGAATTCCAATCGAGCTGGGCATATCAGTACCCCAACACACACTACCACACAGTGGAGACCTTGCACCGCTTGGGATTGATCCCCTCGACCTTGGCATCCCCCCACCACCCCCCCACCCTCTACACAACAGTGGAGTACTGCACCGCTTATTCCCCGTGACTGGGCCATCCAGTACCCCACCACCCCCACCCACCCCCCACTCCCACACATGTGAGACTGCCACCGCTTATCCCCTCATACCATGGCATCCAGTACCCACCACCCACCACCCACCACCCACTACCACACCGGTGGGACTGCAACGCTGTTCCCCTCTACCACCTGGGCATCCAGTACCCCCACCCACCAACCCACTACCATCCAGGGGAGACTGCAATCGCGTTATTCCCCTTGACCTGGGCATCCAGTACCCCACCACCCACTACCACACAGGTGGAGACTGCATCGCTTATTCCCCTTGACCTGGGCATCCAGTACCCACCACCCACCACCCACTACCACACAGGTGGAGACTGCATCGCTGATTCCCCTTGACCTGGGCATCCAGTACCCACCACCCACCACCCACTACCACACAGGTGGAGACTGCATCGCTTATTCCCCTTGACCTGGGCTCCACACCACCACCCACCATCCCACTACCACACAGGTTGAGACTGCACTGCATCGCTTATTCCCCTTGGACCATGGGGCATCCCGTCCCACCACACCCACCACCCACTACCACACAGTTGGAGACGGCCACCGCTGATTCCCTCGACCTGGCATCCTTACCCACCACCCCACACCCACTAACCACACGGTGTAGACTGCTCGCTTATTTTATTCCCCTTGACCGGCCAATCCAGTACCCCTGACGCTTCAAGGGGCGGGGGATTTGAGGAGCAGGTAAGCATGCAGGGGTATGGACAGATGGATGGATGGATGGATGGAAGCTCTTTTCCTGCCGTTTCTCCCATTTAAATGTATGATTGGATGGGTGGATGTATGGAGGGGTAGGGCAAGGGCCTCTGATTTTTATTTGAAAAAACAATTTCGATTTTTACTCCACGGGGGCACTTATAACACTTTTACCTCCTTCCATTTTGATTCGTGAAAGCCAGGTTTTTGCGTGTTCCCAGGGCAGGGGTTCCCACACTTTTTGTAAGCCCCAAACTCAGATGAACGGATGGTCATACAGACAGATGGATGGAGGATGTTCATACTTAAAGATGGATGGACAGACAGATGGATGGATGGTTGGATGGTCACACTTATAGATGGATGGACAGACAGATGGATGGATGGTCAAACAGAAAGATGGATGGTCAAACAGAAAGATGGATGGACAGACAGATGGATGGATGGACTGGCGGATGGATGAATTGATGCCTTACCAAGAAGAGCACCTTAGGAATGACTCTGCTTTTTTAGGTTGTGCTTCTTACCGTGTTTGTCCTGCCTACTCAATGTATATAGTTCTGTGTATGTATGGATGGATGGATGGATGGACGGCGAGTGATTGGCTTATTGATGGCGGGAGGGAGTGAGGAAGGGAAGGAGGGAAGGGAGTGAGGGGGGACCCTCCTTCCTTTCCCGGAGTGAGGAAGGGAAGAGGGAGGGAAGGGAGGGGGAGAGGAAGGGAGGAAGGGGGACAGGGGGTGGGGGTGGGGGGGGAGAAGAGGGAGGGGGGGGGGGAAGAGGGTGGGAGGGGAGAAAGGGGAGGGGGGGGGAGAAGAGGAGGGGGGGGGGGAAGAGGGTGGGAGGGGAGAAAGGGGAGGGGGGGGGGAGGACGAGGGAGGAAGGAGTTGGTGTGTGTGTGTCTACCGTTCGGCTGGGACGGACCGCGGCTTAGTTGTGTAGCTCTGTTCACCAAATGGAGGAAGGGAGGGGGGGAGGTGTGCATACCTGTAGGGCCCTGGGCCCCCCCGTGCATACATGTAGAGCCCTGGGCCCCCCCGTGCATACCTGTAGGGCCCTGGGCCCCCCGTCGATTTCGATTTTTTGGGGTTCAGTTCACCAGTGCTTGTTTCTTTTAAATGCTCTTCATGTTGTGAAGGTTGGGCAAGTCCCTTCAGTTTATTTGGCTACCCCTGGACTGTAAAAATACTGACATGCAGGGAAGGGAGGTGCGCATGCATGAATTGTTTTTTTGTGTGCAACGCGTCGCCATTCCGTCGCTGCATGGCGACGCATGGGTCCAGCTAAATTATTCAGAAATGCCCACCCGGCCCCCCGGGCTCTGCGCTTCGGGCAGTGGGTCGCACTCGCTCAATTTGCAACGCGTCGCTCGAAGAAAATAAAGTGGAGCCTAATGCTGTTTTGCTTGTCTAGCTTGCTAGAAGTTGTGAGTGCTTTAACACCACCCACCCACACAGCCAAAAAAAGTGCACGCATGTAGATTGCACCATTGCCCTGACCATGGATGCCTGTCCCTTTTGCAGATTGAATTTATGTCAGAGTTCTCACGCATGCGTCCCAGCAATGCCAAAAAACAATCGGAGGTCCAGGTGAGGTGCTTGTCGTGTGATGTAAGGATGTTGTTACAGTCCAGGGGTAGGCCAAATAGGCTTAAGGGACTTGCCCAACTGCGACAGGAGGGGCTAAAACGAAAAAACACTGGTGAACTGAACCCCATACAATCCTTTTGCCGACGGGGGCCCTAAGTTTGTGTTACAGTGATAATTTAATTCTACGATTACATAGTGTGATACAACTTTTAACAAAGTCTCGCTCAGCATTTGCATTTTGCTGAGCACATAGCACTAAGTATCGTACTGACACAGAAATTTAACGTTTCTAAAATTTGATGTTTTTCTTTGGGTTTTAGGTGGACGACGCAAAGGAGCCGAAATGGGGTTCCGCAGGATAGAACCTGGGTCACACAGTGCGCAAGATTGGGCGAAATCGTCCCGCAGATTGGTCTGTCTTGGGTTCGAGGGGCGCTCAGTTCGCATTGTCGCCCAAGAAAAACGTCAAATTTTAAAAGCTGAATTTTCCGTGTCAGGACGTATTCTGAATGATCAATGCGCCATAGTTGCAAACCCTACTCTACCCTACCATGCCATACCACACCACCACACATTACACCCTACCCTGCCCAAACGTACTCCACCATACCTAACCTACAAACGAACCATCCTAACCTACAAACAAACCACCCTAACCTACGAACAAACCACCCTAACCTACAAACAAACCACCCTTACCTACAAACAAACCACCCTAACCTACAAACGAACCACCCTAACCCACACACAAACCACCCTAACCTACAAATCAACCCAAACCACACATGCAGGCGATGACAATCAACGCTCGACTGCACTCCCTGTACTTGCGACAGCCTGGCAGCCCAGACAAGCTGATCGCCGCCTACCCACGATGCGGAGCATTTGCAGTGCATGGTCGCAAACCCAAAGGTGTCGGCCTCTCCACTTTGCTTTCTGCTCTCTCTTTGGTTGAAGCCCAAATGGTGCGTGTGGAAGTGTCTTGTCCCTGCTGAAGATGCTAGTGATGATGATGATGATAAGCCTGGTGCCCTGCTGGACTCCACATGTGCCCTCCTTTGTTGCCATTGTTGTTGTTGCTGCTGCTGTTGCTTGTTATTGCTGCTGCTTCTGCTCTTGCTGCTTCTTGTAAATGCTGCTGTTGCTTGTTGTTGCTACTGTTGCTGCTGTTGCTGCTGCTGCTGCTGCTGCTTGTAACTGCTGCTGTTGCTTGTTGTTGCTGCTGTTGCTTCTTGTTGCTACTGCTGTTGCTTGTTGTCACTGTTGCTGCTGTTGCTACTGCTGCTGCTTGTTGTTACTGTTGCTGCTGTTGCTTGTTGTTGCTGCTGTTGCTTCTTGTTGCTACTGCTGCTGCTTGTTGTTACTGTTGCTGCTGTTGCTACTGCTGCTGCTTGTTGTTACTGTTGCTGCTGTTGCTTGTTGTTGCTGCTGTTGCTTCTTGTTGCTACTGCTGCTGCTTGTTGTTACTGTTGCTGCTGTTGCTTGTTGTTGCTACTGCTGCTGCTTGTTGTTACTGTTGCTGCTGTTGCTTGTTGTTGCTGCCGTTGCTTCTTGTTGCTCCTGCTGCTGCTTGTTGTTACTGTTGCTGCTGTTGCTACTGCTGTTGCTTGTTGTCACTGTTGCTGCTGTTGCTTGTTGTTGCTGCTGTTGCTTCTTGTTGCTACTGCTGCTGCTTGTTGTTACTGTTGCTGCTGTTGCTACTGCTGTTGCTTGTTGTCACTGTTGCTGCTGTTGCTTGTTGTTGCTGCTGTTGCTTCTTGTTGCTACTGCTGCTGGTTGTTGTTACTGTTGCTGCTGTTGCTTGTTGCTGCTGTTGCTTCTTGTTGCAACTGCTGTTGCTTGTTGTCACTGTTGCTTGTTGTTGCTTGTAACTGCTGCTGCTGCTGCTTGTAACTGCAGCTGCTTGCTGTTGCTGCTGCTGCTTCTTGTTGCTACTGCAACCGCTGCTGTTGCTCCTTCACCCCACCCCCCCACCACTTTCCTCCACCTCATGCATGACAACCTCCTTGCCATTCGGTCGGCCCGAAAGCAGATCGGCCCGTCCACTGTCCTACCCTCCTGTTCTCCACACCACCTTCAATCCACCCCCCCGCCGCTCTTGTCCACCTCGTCCAGGGCAACTTCGCTCCTGTTGTTGCTATTGCTGATGCAGCTGCAGCTGTTGCTCCTTCACCCCACCCCACCCCACCTCCCCACTTCCCTCAACCTCATGCAGGGCAGCCCTGCTGTTGTTGTTGTTATTGCTGATGCAGCTGCTGCTGTTGCTCCCCCCCCCCCCCCCCCCCCCCCCCCCCTCACCCCACCCCCACCCACCACCACCACCACTTTCCTCTGCCTCATGGAGGACTACTCCGCTGAGATCGCTCCGTCCTACCCTCCTGTCCCTTCACCCAACCCCCACACCACTCTCCTCCCCCCAGGACAATCCCGTTGCGATTCGCTCGACCCTAAGAGAGATCGGCCTGTCTACTGTTGCTGATCTCAGATTGGAGGTGTCGACTAGGACAACCTGTTGTGTGGCGCAGGCCCTTCCAGTTGTAATGAGTGCACTTCAGGTTCAGTGCAGAAGGTATGTATGTATGTGCCCGTTGCATGCTTGTTTGTATGATTACATTACATTACATGTTAAAGTCTACTTGACACCGCGAGGGTGTATGAGACTCTGTGCTTTAAACAAAAAGAAAAAGCACCCACAAAGCAAAAGACCCCATTACATCAGGGGTGTGTCGAGGATTGAGTCTTGCACCAGCCTATCTATCCAACCACCTAACCACCTAATCACCACTGAAGCTGTGTGAGTCTTGCATCGGCCTATCTATCTAACCACCTAACCGCCTAACCACCTAATCATCACTGCAGCCGTGTAAGTCTTGCATCGGCCTATCTATGTAACCACCTAACCACTGCTGCAGCCGTGTTAGTCTTGCATCAGCCTATCTATCTAACCACCTAACCACCGCTGCAGCCGTGTGAGTCTTGCACCAGCCTACCTATCTAACCACCTACTCACCGCTGCAGCCGTGTTAGTCTTGCATCAGCCTATCTATCTAACCGCCTAACCACCTAATCACTGCTGCAGCCGTGTTAGTCTTGCATCAGCCTACAAGAGCGGCTCCTTCCTCTATGTTCAGCAAAGCCTGCTCTCTGACATGGACACCAATGAGTCATCATACCTACAGGTACGTCTCCTGTTTATGTATAATGATCTTGGCCGTTCAATGCTTTTGCATAATGATCGTGGCCATTCAATGCTTATATTTAATGATCTTGGCCATTCAATGCTTATATATAATGATCTTGGCCATTCAATGCTTATATATATTGATCTTGGCCATTCAGTGCTTGCATATGATGATCTTGGCCATTTAATGCTTTTGTATAATGATCTTGGCCATTCAGTGCTTGCATATGATGATCTTGGCTATTCAATGCTTTTGTATAATGATCTTGGCCATTCTACGAACAGCAGCTTCTAGGCAGCTCCCCTTGCTAGCTAATCAACCAAACCTTAAGCAACCTAGTGCACCTTGAAGCTGGCGTAATCAGCTTTCTAGCGTTGCTGAAATTTGGGGGCTGGCCCAGTGCATACATACATGCATACATACGCACATACATGCAGACAGCAGACAGACTTACAGACAGGCTGGCAGACAGACAGACATGCGTACATACGTACGTACATGCAAACAGCAGACAGACTTACAGGCAGGCAGACATACATACAGACAGACAGACAGACAGACAGACAAACAGGCAGACTGACTGACAAATACATTTGTCTCCTAGGAATCTAGAATGAATGAGTTGTTGTACATCCAGGTATTGTGAGTTTTGATTTTGGTGGAGCCCCCTTTCATTGGGGTGGGAACCAGTATGTTCACCCCCTTTTTCCGTTTCCTTACTCAATGCTCTAATGGCATGATACACATGATACAAATGATACGAAATGCCACAGTATGACATGAAATGACACATTATTACGTGAACTGACACGAACTGATACCCATGATATGAAATGACTCACAATTACATGTTATCGCATAATATGATGTGAAATGACACAAACTGACATGCAATGATACAAAATGGTGTGAAATGACACAACGTGAAATGAAATGACACAAACTGACATGCAATGATACAAAATGGTGTGAAATGACACAACGTGACATGAAATGACACAAACTGACATGCAATGATACAAAATGGTGTGAAATGACACAACGTGACATGAAATGACACAAACTGACATGCAATGATACAAAATGGTGTGAAATGACACAACGTGACATGAAATGACACAAAATAAGTCAAAATGGAATGGCAATTAATGATTTGAATCGGCATGAAATGACACCAAATAACACCAAATCAAATGTTGCAAATATTCCATGAAATAATGCAGGACCACAAGCATGCAAACACACACACACATGCACACACACACACACAGGACCACAAGGGTGCTTTAGATCTGCTCTCAAAGAGGATCCAGATCAAGTTTGGCTACAAGCCCAGCCACCCTTTTCAGGTAAGTGATTTATTTGCACCATGGCTTCTTTTTTGGCAGAGCCCCCAGAGTTACCCATTGTCCGTTTGTCGTGTTGTCCGCACGTAACCTTGGCCCTGTTGTTAACCCTGGCTTCTATCTGCTTCACTCAGTTCCAGTGCCACCTGTCACTTCGACAGCCAATACTCTCCGCGTCGCTTGCAACGCGCCCAGGACTTATCAGCTATGCATTGCAAATTCTAGCAAGATCCATTGACCAGCCACTGGGTCAAGCCCAGAGCTTTTAGCTTCATTAGAATACCTGTTGTGTCTAATTTCAGACGCACTAGCTAGCTCCATGTTTGGCTCAAGGATGGGGGAAAGGAGCTGCCTATGAGCTGCTACACGTAGGCCAAAAAAGAAACAGTGCTTTACACACGCTCATGCAGGGCTCATGCAATATTAATACCCCGACCTAATCCCCCTGGCCTCTTCTCGCCCTGTCCTCTTTCCCCTGACCTTCCACTTTGATTCTTTCTCCTTATCTCTTTACCCTGACCTTCAACTTTGATTCTTTCTCCTTACCTCTTTACCCTTACCTCTTCACCTCCTACCCTCTTTACCCTAACCTTTCACATCGACCCCTTCTCCTTACTACCGCTCTACCCTGACCACTTCACCTCATACCCTCTTTACCCTCACCTCCTCACCCTCACCTGACCTCCTCACCGTGGACCTCTGGGCAGGTGGAAGAGGGGGGCTTAGGACGCATCTTGTTGCACCTGGATAGAGACCTGATTCCGGTATCTTCCATCCCTGATGGTGTTGGGCGTGAGGAGCTCATGAGTCGTGCTTACGGCTTCACTGGGGTGAGTCTAGTATTTGCCCTGGGTGGATGTGTATTATTCGTAGTACGCCAAATTCTAGTATTTGCCCTGGGTGGATGTGTATTATTCGTAGTACGCCAAATTCTAGTATTTGCCCTGGTTGAGTCTTGTGTTTGTCCTGGGTCATGGCTTTCCTTTTCTGCTATAAGAAGCAGCTTCTAGGCAGCCCCTCTGGCTTGCTACCTGGGCAAACTTCAAGCACAATTGTCCATCTGGAACCTGGCAGAATCAGCTATAAAGTTATATAGAAATCTTGGGGCTTCGCCCAGTGGCTGGCTCGGGGAGCTGCCTAGAAGCTGCTGCTCGTAGCTGAAAAGAAAAGGTTTGTCCTGGGTGGTTGTGTCTTACAGGTAGTACACAAAATCATACGAGGGAGAGGTGGAAACCAATATTCATGCCATTGAGACTGCTATCCCCCAGTGTGTGTCCTGGGTGGTTGTGTCTTACAGGTAGTACACAAAATCATATGAGGGAGAAGTGGAATAAAATACCTGGGGAGGCTGGAAATAGGGGGAGTGGAGGAAAGGGGTGGATGGGTAGGTGGGTCGTGGTTGTGATGGGGGGGGGGGGGGGGGGACTAGTTAGTGGACGAAAGCACAGAGGAGAGGGAAGACCTGGGGAGGCTGGGGGAAGAATGGGGTACACAAAATTATATGGGGGAGAGGTGGAATAAAATAAGACTACCATACACGCGTGTGTTCGTGTGGTAGTGGTCTCAGGGCTTCTTTTACCCCTATATATAGCGATCGCTAGTTGTGACCCCGTTTTGGCGAAAATATAGCTAAGAAAAAAGTAAAATAAAAAATGGTTGCCCTTAATGCACCCAAAAAGCTACAAAAAGCTATAAAAGCTATAAAAAGCACTAAAACGCTGTCCCTGGAGGAGGCTTAGAACCATGAAGCTAAAACAAAACCACTTGTAGATTTGAAAAAAACTGAGTGGTCTCCGTTATGAATCCATACACATATGGTATCACACAGTCTGCCCATCGGAATTTAAGGGCCATCTCTTCCTCAAATTGCATGGGTAGTTTAACAGCTGAAGCATAGAGAGTCAAGGTGGAATATAAGGGCCATCTCTTCCTCAAATTGCATGGGTAGTTAAACAGCTGAAGCATGGTGTGTATTATAACATGTATGTATCATCCAATAGGGCAATAGCCTCCATCTGGACATGTCTTTGGCGTAGCTTTTCTTTTCAGCTACCAGCTGCAGCTTCTAGGCAGCTCCCTGAGCCAGTCACCGGGCCAAGCCCCAAGATGCCAACAGAACAGGAAAGCTGGTTGTGTCAGCTTCGAGGTGCACTAGGTTGCATCAGGTTTGGCTCACTGGCTAGACAGCTTAGATGCTTAGAAGCCGCTGCTTGAAGCTGAAAAACAAAACTGTCAAATGAGACTTGGAGCACCCCCCCCACCCCACCACCACCCACCACCCCACCCCACCACCATCACCACCCACCCACCCACCCACCACCCCACCACCATCACCACCCACCCACCCACTCACACACACACACACACACACATTTAACCTGCCTCCAACCCTGTGACTGCATTCTGCTCTCTAGAGCCAGGTGTAGTAGTGTGTATATTAACTCATGCTTACTCTGTCTGCAGGCACTGAGCAGCCTGAATGCATGCATATTCCTGCTGTTGCTATACCGACTTTGCTTACTTACTATTAGCTTATCTATCTCTCCTGCCCAAGGCGAGGATGGTCACTGGCAGGGATTTTTATTTCCGCTATACATAGCGATCGCTAGTTTTGACCCCGGTTTGGCAAAATTATCGCTTTTTTTTTTTTTTTTGCCCTCAATGGCCCTAAAAAGCTACAAAAAGCTATAGAAAGCACTAAAACGCTGTCCCTGGAGGAGGCCTAACCATAAAGCTAGAAGAAACCCACTTTCAGATTTGAAAACAATCACTGGTCACCGGTGTCACAGATTGGTCTGGTCCACTGGTGCAGAAGTAAGGAGAAGTACACCTGTATTAGTCAGAGTGCAGCACTGCCTTACCGACATTGGCCCTACCTTAAGGCACGCGTATTGACTCCAGGTCCCTTGTGTTCCAACTTTTCCGCTGCTGCAGGTAACATTCTCATGCGGAATGCGGACGACTTTGCACTTACCGACTAGGCACTTGACGACTTCGCTCTTCAGCACTTTGCACTTGACAAATTTACACTTGACAAATTTACACTTCACAACTTTGCTCTTAAGGACTTTGCACTTGACGACTTAGCACTTCTAGCTATTCAGCGGATGATTTGGGTTCAAGGTTTCTGAAGAACCCGGACTTAGTACATGAAATCGAGAATTTGGCCTGGAAATCTGAGAATTCTCGCGAGAATCCTCGATAATTGGCCTGAGATTCTGAGAACCAAGTCCGAAGTACAAATTGTGCTTCCCAAATCATCCCCTGAATGGCTATAACGACACTTGCACTGCTGCAGGTAACCTTCTCATGCGGTGTGAACGTGCTCCAAGGGCTTGGCTTCCTTTTGCCGAGCGGATGGGGCGAGTCCATGCAAGACATCATTAACAGGTAAGCCAATGCCTTCATTTGTTTTTACAAGAAGGATTTTTGCCTCAAAGGGTGGGTCTCCGTACGCTAGCCCTAGACTTAAGGATTATATGTGATCGGTGGAGTCAAACTTGTGTAAATGAATGTATAAATAGTATGCCTCATTACAAGGCGTGAGGTTGAGGGGGCCAGCCCGTTTGCTTGCACTGGGGGCAGCCACAACCTTGTGCTAACATGTATTGCAGGACTCAAGGATTAGATGTGATCGGTGGAGTCACTCGTACATAGCCAGGGAGTAGGTGCCCGTATGTGTTTGTAGTCCAGAGGTTGCTAATTAGTCTAAAAGGACTCACCCAACTTCGAATAAGCAAGACAACTCTAGATGTCTGTTTCTTGTGCCTGCAACAGATGGGGCGAGTGCATGCAATTCATCATCAACAGGTGGGCCAATGCCTTCATGTATGTGATTGCAGCCCAATGCCTTCATGTATGTGATTGCATCCCAATGCCTTCGTGTATGTGATTGCAGTCCAATGCTTTCATGTATGTGATTGCATCCCAATGCCATCTTGCATGTGATTGCAGTCCAAGGGTAGCCAATTAGGCTAAAAGGACTCGCCCAACTTCGAATAACCAAGACAACTCTAGACTTGAAATTGAAATTGAACTTGGTGACATCGCAACAGATAACTGCGGACACATGTTTCTTGAAGCAGCAATGGATGGGGCAAGTCCATGCAGGACTTCATCAACTAGTGGGGCCACGTCTGTTTCGTGCTTCTTGTTGTGGGGCCTCGTCTGTTACATGTTTCTAGATGCGGGACCATCCATATGTCATGTTTCTTGTCGTGAGTGGTTACTGTTAGGTTACACCTGGCTGTAATATACATACGTACATACACACATGCATACATACATACATACATACATACATACATACATACATACATACATACATGTACATCAAATAGATGCTAACATACATGATGCATCCTTTCCCATACCTCTTGTTTCAGGGAGGCAATACAGCGCCTGAGTGCTTACTGTTAGGTCACCCCTGACTGTTATATACATATTGAAATACACATACTAGTATACACACATAATACACACACATGCAGACATACATCCTCCCCCTTGGCTCTTGTTCCAGGGAGGCGATAGAGCGCCTAAATGACTATGCAGGATCATGCGACAAGGCCTCCACCTCTGGGCTAGTGGCACTGAATGCCCACTTTTCCAAGTTCAGGGCGGTGCGCCATCCCAAGGATGTCAAGTCCATTTGGTTGGTAAGTGCGCTGTGCAGTGTTTTTATTTCAGATTTCTGTAGGCCAGGTTGAGCAGCTACTTGGGATAATCGAGCCTGGTTTCAGGATTGTTGCGTATCCATTGCAAGGCGGAACGCAAAGAGCGGTGCCCCGGGGGGTCAGGGGGCGGCGACAAACCCATGCTTCGCCATGCATTGACGGAAAAACAACTGATGCTGCACAACTTTGGCTTTGAATACTTCTTTTGTAGTACTCCAGATTTGTATTAGTGAGTCGTCAATCATTTGTCGCCTGTTAGTCCGTCTGTTATTAATTTAGTCCGTCTATCTTTTGACTGCCTGGTTGGGTGGGTGGGTGAGTGTATGGACCAGCTCCAATACGCCATCAACCATAATCACCCCACCTCCCAGTCTGCCTCATTCCCCCCCCCCCCCCCCCCCCCCTCCCCCTCCATCTACCATTCTCCATCCAACCTCACTCAGTCTGTCTCTCGTCTGCCAGCATATCTGCATATATGTCTGCTATTTGTTTGTTTATCTGGTATTATGTGACAGGTTGACCATAATACTATACAGATGCACCTACCGGCCATCCAGGGTTATTTTTGAGAAAAATTTGCCACCCCCTTTCGTCGCAATATTGGTTCTGGGGCCAATTGCCCAGAATCCAGAAGGAGCAAAAATCGCAGGGTCCCAAAATCCCTTGAAATCCATGCAAAGCCAGGTTGGCAGGCCAGATCAGCTTCAAGCCAAATCCAGCCCACAGGGCTGAGTCTCGAAACTATGGGTTCCATCGCAGGGCCGATTCCGAAAACGATGGGTTTTATCGCATAATGCGAAATTTCGCAGCCAAAAAAAACTGTGGTTATCTGTTACAGGTAGGAGCATTGGTAGAGTAGTACGGTCCACCTATCTTGATGTGATCCATCAAGTCATGCATGCATGCATTCATCTGTCCACCCACCCACCATATACAGATACATGTATGAATACGCATACAGAGACATGCAGAGATATGTGTGTACACACATCTACGTATACATATACATATACGCACACTGATAAAGATATGTATGCTAGCACCTCTACATACGTATACATATACATAAACAAATACGTAACCTGATAAATATATACATTCCATTGTGCTTTTCGTCAGTCCACCAGTGCTTGTTTATTGAAATGCCCTTCCTGTTTTGCAGGTTGGGCAAGTCCCTTAAGCCTAGTTGGCTACCCCTGGACTGTGCAAATATGACAACAGCAACAACAAATACAAAAACAAATACAGCAACAACAACAACAACAACTACAAAAACAGCAACAAATACGACAACAAAAACAAAACAACAAGAACGAAGACAAAGACAGCAACAATGACAACGACCACAACAAATACAAAAACAACAACAGCAACAACGACAACAACAACGGCAACAAACATTTCAATGTGCAGATACGTCAGGCAGCCAAGGAGCTTGGGGGCCTTCGAGCAATCAACTGCAAAAGTGGGAAGGATCGGACTGCTATGGAGCTAGCTCTCACCTTCTCTCAGGTACGTATGTATGGATTTTGTATATATATATATATGTACGTATGTATGGATATATATGTACGTACGTATGTATATATATGTACGTATGTATGGATTTTGTATATATATATACAAATGTCGTACAAATTGTATATATATATATATATATATATATATGTATGATGCATTGGCCCCAACCCTAGGACACGTAGGGAACTATCTACAGTGTTTTTATTACAGATTTCTGTAGTCCAGGTTGAGTAGCTGCTTGGGCTACTCAACCCTGATTTCAGGATAGTTGCGTAGCCAAAGCATGGCGGAGTGCGGAGCGCACAGCCTGGGGGGGTCGGGGGGCAGCGCGTCCCAATATCGGGGGGCCCAGGGGGTGAAGCATTCTAAGGAATGGCGACGGAATGGCGACGCATCGTCGAAAAATGAAACACTGACTATCTATAAGGCCCTTGTCTGCTGGTGAGCTGGCACTCTACGTGGGAGAGATCGGCCATACACATCATTGTTTATTTATTAGCTACGTGTAGCAGCTTCTAGGCAGCTCCCTTTCCCTGTCCTTGGGCCGAACCTGAAGCTAGCTAGTACATCTGAAAGCTGGTATGACAAGCATTCCAATGCAGCTTCAAGAATTGGATTTGTCCCAGTGGCTGGATATTGGAGCTGTCGCGAAGCTGGCATGAGTAGCAAAACAATGAAACAGTGGTAAGCATGTTTAGATTTGACAATCTTCTACAGCAACCTTCTTGTATGTGTGTGCATTTTTGTGTGATGTGTGTGGCGTGTGGTGTGTGTGTGGTGTGCTGTGTGGTGTGTGGGTGAGAGAGCTGACAGAGTGGTCAGAGCTTATCTTTTCAGCTGCGAGCAACAGCTTCTAGCCAGATCCCCTGCCTGTCTATTAAGCCAAATCGAATGCAACCTTTTGCACCTTGAAGCCAGCACAATCAGCTGCCCAGAACTGCTTGACTATTTGGTTTTAGCTCAGTGGCTGGCTCAAGGAGCTGCCTAGAGGCTACCGCTCGTAGCCGAAAAGAAAAGCGATGAGAGTGATGTGTGCATGTACTGTGACCTGATATGAAGGACAGAAGTACTAGCTCGAAAGGAAAAATTTAACTTCAAAATATGTTTTACTAATTCCTAAAATTAAAGGTTCATATTCTAATTCATGTGGATATCGATTATAAACAGATTCAATAAAAAATAAGTCATCAACACCTAGACAGGTAAAGTTTACGTGTGTATGTGTGTGTGATCTGACAGTGGTGTTTGTATGTCCACACAATTGGTGGTTGGCCCTAGTGCAAACAAACAGGCTGGCCTACTCAACCTCACGCCTTGTAACAAGGCGTACCATATATGTATTTAGATATTCTTGTGTCCACACGGGAAGGAGATAAGGTGGGCATTCTTCAGACAATTATTGATTTATTTATTTGTGTATTTATTTATTCGTGTGTCCACACCGGAAGGATGCAGCGTGGGCATTCTTCACACAATTATGTATTTATTGATCCACTCAGGAAGCCGAGGACGCAGGCATTCTTCGCAAATTTATTTGTTTGTATATTTATTTATTTATTTATTTATCCACGCAGGAAGCTGAGGACGCAGGCATTCTTCGCACGAAACAGCAGCGAAAGGCCTTTGAAAAGGCATTTAGGGCTGGGCTGTCCTACAACCCGATCACCAGGTGCGCCATGAATGTACACACATGACTACGCAGGTGCTAGGGGGGGGGGGGGTATTTTTTGGGCTACGCATAGCAGCTTCTAGGCAGCTCCCTTTCCCAGTCCTTGAGCCAAATCTACAACCCCACCACGTGGTACGCCATGAATGTACACACATGACTACGCAGGTGCTAGGGGGGGAGGGGGGGGGGGGGTCTTTTGGGGGCTACGAGAAGTAGCTTCTAGGAAGCTCTCTTTCCCAGTCCTTGAGCCAAACCTACAACCGCATCATCAGGTACTTCATGAATATATGCATATGCTTACGTAGCTACGTAACTAAATAAATAGTACGCCTTATTACAAGGTTCGAGGTTGAGGGGGCCAGCCCGTTTGCTTGCACTGGGGCCAACCACCCATGGAGGGGGGAGGGGGGGGGGGGGGGGGGGGGGGGGGGGCTGTCATTCCCCTGTTAGTAGCCGAAGGATTGGTATATCAGTTCAGGGGATGATTTGTATTTGACAGTTTGTATTGCTGCTTCGATAAAGGGGCGAGAGTTTGGATGGAGGGAGGGAGAAGGGGTTTGAGGATGGAGGGGTGGGTGGTGGGGTGGGTGGGGGGTTTTGTGGGTTGTGGGTGTTGTTTGGGGTTTTGTGTTTTTTTTTTTTTATTATTTTTTTTTTTTTTTTCTTTTTTTTTTTTTTTTTTTTTTGTTTTTTTTTTTTTTTATTAATTTTTTATTTTTTTTTTTTTCTTCTTTATTTTTGTTTTTGTTTATCTTTTTTGATTTTTTTTTTTTTATTGTTTTTTTGTTTTTTTTATTTTTTGCTTTTGTTTATTTTTTATTCTTTTTTTTTTTTAATTTTTCTTTTTTTTTTTTTTTTGTGTTTTTTTGTTATTTTGTTTTGTATTTTTTTTTTTTTTTTTTTTTTTTTTTTTTTTGTTTTTTTTGTTTTTTTTTTTTTTTTGGGGGGGGGGGGGTCTGAGTTGTTGGAGGAAGGATCATGTACTTGGTTCACCCAAAAAGCTATCTGTATGTGTATCCGTCTCAGACTTAATTATTTTATTCTCAGATTGTTTCTGAAATTCAGAGAATTCAGAAAATTCTGGGAGAATTGTCGTAAATTTTGACTGAAAATCGAGGTACAATGTATGACCTCTCAATCTCTAACTTTCTTAATGGGGTCAGTCAGGAGATTGGCAAACGCCATAAAAAGTCGGGCAGGGTCGGTGTGCGGGTATCGGGAAGTGGTAGCTGTTGAAGTAGGGTGTAAGCGTTCGATTCCGGAAAATCGGTGAAATTCTGAGAACCCTTTTCTGGGGGTCCGCCCCCCCCCTCCAGACTCGTGTTAACTTTTTCAAGGGTTTTATAACTGTTAACTGAGTGAGTCGTTTCACTTCGGATTCCGACAGATCAAAGCGTATCGGAGAGGGGTAGTCCATTGGCACTGTCGCGGTTGTCATGCATTGCATGTAGGGGGGGGTGCGACCATGTGGGTCGAGCCTGGGCGAGGGGCACTGCTCAAGGGGTTCACACGGACTCTCTGAATGCATGGTTGTCGACTTGCCATCTAAAGTTGCCTTCTCTAAAGATAGACCATATGCTCAGTAAACTATCTCGCCATGATTTTGATTGATGCTCAGCACTCCAATGAGATTATCCAACTTGGCTGGCTGGCTATGGGCTGGCTTTGGGGAACTGAAATGTTATGTTTTCTCCGGTTTCACTCAATATTGTGGGTTTTTTACTGATGTTGCGTGAAAGAGGAAATCATTTTCTAACTAACAGTTAATTACATGGGGTCGGGTACCCCCCCCCCCCCCCCACACACACACACACACACACACACGCACCTTCCAGAAATATTTCAAATTTTTCGACCCCATCAGTCTTTTGTGCCGTCCTCCTGGGTCTGTTGTCCATGTTCCCCTTGTCAATACCCTTGGTTAGGCAAGTCCCTTTAGCCTACTTGGACCTACCCCTAGACTGTAACAACATGCAATCCTCCAAGCTGACCAAGATAAATCCCTACCCTGCCTCCATTCATTCTGCATGTCATAAATTCCTACCCTAGATCCCTACCCTACCTCCATTCATTTTGCATGTCATAAATCCCTACCCTGCCTGCATTCATTCTGCATGTCATAAATTCCAACCCTAGATCCCTACCCTACCTCCATTCATTTTGCATGTCATAAATCCCTACCCTAATTCCTACCCTGCCTGCAGCGATGCCCACGGAAAGCCTGCCTGCTATGCGTTTAACGAGATTGAGCTGGTTTGCATGCCTAGTGGCTGGGCCCCCCCCTCACTGTGGCGCCTGTGTGGGACGACCATGAGCTGAGTGGTGCTACCCACCCAGAAGAACTCTATTGCCCCCCCCCCACCCCCCCACCCACCGTTATCTTAGTAGGGGGTGGAATTTGGGGTGGACCAGAGGGCAGAACTCGGGGAGGGGGGGGGGGGGGGGGGGGGGGGGGGGGGGGCAAGGGCCCAAGATCCACACATGTACACCCCCCTCCCCCTCCCCACCCCGCCCCTCCCCACCCTCTCTGTAGGCTGTTACAGCCCAGGGGTAGACCAGAAATTGTCCAACCATGACAGGAGGGGCAGAAACAAAAAAGTACTGATGGACTGAACCCCAAACGATCGTTTTACCGATGGGGGCCCGTGCTTCAGTAATAATTTAATCCTACGATTATTCCAAATAAGTGAAACTCTCGCATGGAGGCAAGAATCCAGATCCAGGGGCAAGCTCCTCTTAAGAGGACCATTCTGAGTAGTGACCAGGGTACTTCCATTGACCAAATTGGCCAGCGCTTTAGCGCACTTGAAAAAACAAAACTGCGCTTTGAAGTGCAAACAACGCATTCTGTGTAATGACAGCGGGTGCCATGAGCACGATTGTCGACAAAATGTTAGCGTGGGCATGGGGCAGGGCACCAGAGCTGTATGCTCCTATCCAGACAACCAGAGCTGGTCTCATCATCCATTAGGCTGTCCAGAAGACGCCTTCCGTATAAAGCAGCGCAAGACGACTGCCGGCCAGACGACCGTAGGCGACTGTGCCGCATCCAAATAAGTGAAACTCGTACAGAGGCAAGAATCAACTCACTATGGCGCATGTGTGGGACAACCAAGGAGCATAGTGGTGCTGCCTACCAAGACGAACACTCTTTTCCACCCACCCACCTACCCCCCACTGTTGCGTCTGTGTGGGACGATGATGAGCTGAGTGGTAGTAGCCATCCATACAAATACTATTTTCCGCAACAGACCTTCAAATACTTAAGAACTCATTACATGTATTGATTGCTTTTTGGGGAATGGCCCCAGTGCAAGCAAACGGGCTAGCCAATCACATTGTTTGAGGAGCCAATTCAGCATCAATTGATCTGTGAATAACCTCCACATGATGAGCCTTCAATTATTGTGTTAGTGCACTACATTCGTGAGAAAATGATGCAGCATTGCAGTGACTTGAACTTGGTTACATGGTTCCGGCCAGCAATTTGGCTGCTCACCGTCTTTGAGTGAAAACGTATTCTCCAGGGGAAATATAAACGTGAACAAATCGTTTTATTGCTGTGGCATCCAGTGCTCAAAAGCTGATACGTCATGCTACCAAACCAAACCTAGACTACATGGATCTGGTCTATGTGGACCCTATACTGTTACACACATGGGCAAAAATTTGAATTTGAATTGTAACATGATTTTTCGGCCAACTCTGGGGTACTCTTCCAGTTCCAAGCCCCACCGTGCAATACCTAGGGAGCACACGGAGCAGATTACGGTATATAGTTGAAATACTTACGGGACGGCTCTATCGCCGAGGGATCCCGGATATATATATATATATATATATATATATAGAGAGAGAGAGAGAGAGAGAGAGAGAGAGATGAATGAACATAGGGAGCTTCGCTCGACCTTCCACTTTTAGATTGCACGTCAGGTAATGCAGAGGAATCATTTTACTCTTAGATTGGGAAATCAGATTCTGATACTTTCTTCTCGAATTCAGTAAGGCTAAGTCGGTACATTCAAAGACCACATGGTGTTCATCTTGAACGGTTCCAGAATCACTTAGTTGACACACTCAATCCTTCCAAGGAACAAAGGGACATTTATCAATGGGACCATCTATCAGTTTCCATCTCCAGGTACGGTACATTACATTCCATGTTAAAGTCTACTTGACACCGCGAGGGTGTATGAGACTCTGTGCTTTAAACAAAAAGAGAAAGCACCCACAAAGAAAAAAAACATTACATCAGGAGTGTGTCGAGGACAAACAAACCAAACTCCTTACCACCGTTTTGGTGGCGTAGGTATTAAACCCCCCCAGGAGTTTAGCTTACAGTGGCGGAGGTAAGAAGCTAACAAATGAGAAGTCACAAGAAGAAAAAAGGGATACTAAATTACGGTGCCACTAAGCAGTCCAGGGCTTCCTGTCTTGCTCTCCTACAAGTAGAAAGATAGTCGGCTAGGTTGCTCCAAAAAGTCTTAGTGCCATTTCCATTCATAAAGGTTCTGAATGTGGAATCGCAGAATTCCACATTCCATACGGTTAAGTCGGTATCCTCATGGTAGTGAGAGGAAGTTCTCAATCTAGACAAATCACGCCCCACCTTGTTAGGTGGGTCTCAGATGAGATCATTAGGCATCTCAGGTTTCCCCACTCTCGTCCCATGAAGACGGCATCTAAGTATTGTACTCAGCATTCTTCCTGCATCGTGATCCCGATCTTTCCTCTCTAGGGCGCTTATCTGATAACTTGGTGCTATAGTAAAATAAAATATGATTGGAGAATAGGACCATTTCCACTTTGTTCCAGTCAACTGGAGTAAGTTTCAAAGGTCCCACGCCTCCATGTAAATTGGTGGCCAGAGATTCATCATGAGAATCTTCCAAAGAGTACAGCATCGCTAGGGCATAAGACACATCCTTGCTACAGCAGTCTTTGCGTTCCCTAGCAATATTGAGATCAGCAAGGGCAATATGCCAATATCCCCCATCATACAAAAGTTACTATCACAGTATTTCACAATGGAGTTCAAGAATGTAATCACTGATTCAACCAGTAACAGTGAAAAGCCTAGTATGCTACCCCTAGACTGTAATATATATACATAAATGGAAGTCGTCAAGTTTTATTTTAATTCGTTCACTTAATCTAGAGCTGATCTTGATCGCTCGAGGTTGGGCAAGTCCTAAACCCTACATCCTATATGTGACTTGACGGGCCCTAAATGTCAGATGATAGCAGCTAGAGTTAGTCCTGCACTTTTATTTTTAGTTGCTAAAGATATTTCACCCCAAGAAGTGGGTATCCCGACACAAACCAGCGGCACCGAGGATTCAGTTTGAATGGCGTTGCCACGCCTACAATATAGTAGGCGCACTAACGTATTGTATATCAAGGATGATATAACATGCATAGCAAGGCTACGTCTTCGACCTTCCAATTTGAATGTTGGATCTGATAGGAGTACCTCTCGTTATGGTAGAACTTGCAAGTGCTGTGATAAAGTGGTTGATGGTAGAAGACTGGCAGAAGATGACATGCATTTCATGTTGGAATGTCCTTCATACTCTGAGGATAAGAAATTGCATTTTGAGAAACTGGTAATTACATAACAGTAAAGTACAGTGTCATCGACAGGCCACTGGTGGTCCAAGACAATCCCGCCCCACAACATCCGGGACAGGTCTTACAACAAATCCTCATAAAAAGAAAGGCAACATTGCAGCAAGCAAGCAAGATTGAACCGGAGTTATTTGATAACGACTCCAGTTTGAGGCTGGTCAGGAAACCTGAATCTCTTGAAGGATGGGAATATCTGGTGACAGACGCAAATTTGGAAGTTTAGGGCAGGCTTGTTGATAAGTCCCGAAGGTGCCAACAATTAAGTTCCCTATCAAGCTTTCCCGTATCTTTCGCCTTCCACACTGATATTTTGGGGGAGTTAGGGTTCCCAGCCTACCATAGTTGTTAAAAGCCCTTCCAGAGTTTACGTGACACACGCAACCCCCCCCCCCCCCCCCCCCCCCCCCCCCCAAAGCTGTGCGAGTAAACCGGGGGGGGGGGGATCTTCTAAGTACCCTCTCTAGATCAGCATATTGTGGAGGTGTCGGAATCCTACAATTACGTTAATATTTATTAGTATATAGTCGATTAGTCGCACACACCCGTTTATAAGTATAGCAATGTAAGCAAGGTGACTACAGCTAGCTCCGGCTTACGCTGTGGTGTCCTTAACATCACGTCCTGTGAGTAACTGTATAACAAGGATGTCACAATTTAAATGTCAATAGTAATGTAAGCCTATGCATTAAATTTCACCATCCTAATGAAAAACTACTTCCAAGGCTTGGGGCGCTTTGTCGCATCATCCCCGCCACCATCGTCTCCCTCCCGGCCTCTCTTGTCCCCTGCAACTGGAGGCAGCGGAGGCCCCAGCTTGCGGCCTCCGAATTTGAACTTAATCTTCGGCTTCAGCTTGACCTCCGCTACTCCACTAGGATCTTTTGCACTCCCTGTTGCACCAAGCGGAGCGCCCAGAGCAGCAGCAGCAGCTGCGGCAGCAGCAGCAGACACGGGCGGGGCGCTGGGTGCAGGTGGACTGACTAACTTGGGCTTGTTTGTGCCAGCGGCGGCAGGGGTGGGGGCACCACCACTAGCAGCAGCAGCAGTGCCGGGAGTAGACCCACGAGCACCCAGCGAGGTGCCCGCATGAGCACCAACAGAAGCATGGTCAGCAGCAGGGCCACCAAGCGCGGCAGCAGCAGCGGCGGCAGCAGCAGCAGACACGGGCGGGCCGCTGGGTGCAGGTGAGCTGATTGTCTTGGGCTTGGTAGTGGCTGCGGCGGCAGGGGTCGGGGTACCACCACTAGCAGCCGAAGCAGACATGGGTGGGGCGCCGGGTGGACTGACCGTCTTGGGCTTGGTGGCAGCAGGGGTGGGGGTGGATCCGACAGCCGTGACACTTGCTAGAATGGCTAGAGCCTCCGCCTTGACCTTGGCAGCATCCACGTCCTTGGAGCTTGTGCTCTCCTTCTTGACCTTGGTGGCAGCGGCTGCCAAGCTGGCAGGGGGAGCACTGTCCGGTTTCGGAGCCGCTTTCTCTGCCTTGCCTGGGACTTTGACCTTGACCTTGATGGACTTGAGGCTTGGGCGAGAGGTAGCAGGATTGCCCGGAGGCGAGATGTCCGATACCGTGGCAGCAGAGTTGGTGGGCCGTGGAGCATCAGCTGCCTCCACCTTCACAGTTGACATCGAAACCGTGTTACTTGGCGAGTCTAATGCCAGGTCAGCTCCAGCCTGGCCGGACCCATCCACGTTCCTCAGGCTCTCCCTTTCGAGATCTTGTTTAGGAGGTGGGGGACCTGTGGAGAGGGAAGTCTCTTTAGTCTCTTGGCTACCCCTGGACTGTGTCATTATACACACCCCTTTAGTCCCTTGGCTAACTTGGCTACCCCTCCCTCCCCCCCTCCCTCCCCCCATCACTCCTTCCCCCCCCCCTCCTTCCAAGGTCCATCTATCCCTCCCTCCATGTATCCATGCATCCATCCTTCCATCCTTCCCACCCTTCTTCCCTCCATCCCTCCATGTATCCCTCATTTCTAGGGATGTTTTTCTGATATAAATAGCGATATCTACTTATCCCCATTTGAGCAAAATTATCGCTATGAAAAATTTCATTTTTTTGTGTGTGCTCTAAATGGCCCTAGAAAGCTACGAAAAGCTACAAAATATATTAATAAAACACCAAAACGCAGACCTTGGAGGAGGCCTAACCCCTAAGCTAGAAAAACCCACTTTCAGATTTGAAAAAAAAGCACTCTTCATTCCCTCCCTCTCTCCATACATACCTTCGGAGAGTGTAGTGTCGCTTGCTGGGGTGTCCGGGGCATCCTCAACTTTAATGGCCTTGATTGCAGGGTCTGATTTGGGCAGCTTCAATTTCAACCGACCTGAGCTTCCCGCTTTTGTCCCATGGTCGAGCGCAGAGAGTGTGGTCTGGTTGCTAGGGGTTGGTTTCGGAGCGTCTCCCAGCAGAAATGACAGGTCATTGGACAGCATGGACAGCCTGGGATCCCTGGGGGGGCTTCGGACAATGCCGCCCTCCTCGTCGGCGGGGTGGAGGTGGGAGCGGCGCCGCGAGACAGCTTCCTCCTCCACGGCACCACCTTTACTGCGAGCCTGAACACTGGCGGTTGGCGCGGGCTGGGAGACTGCAATGCCCATTGAGCGTGTGGGTGAGCCGTGGGCTCCAGCACCACCACCAGAGCGCAACGTACCGCCAGACATCTGCATGTCAGGTGGGGGTGTGAGTGTGTGTGTGGGTGGGTGCAAGTGTGTGTGTGCGTGTATGTGTGTGCATACACCTACCACAACAACGTGACGAATCTCCTAATACAAGAGCTTGAAACAGCGTGTGACTTTCAAATTATCCTCATTGTGTGTGTGTTTGTCCAGTTTTCTGTGTGTGTTTTTGTTTGTCCAGGTTTCTGTGTATGTGTGTTTGTCCAGGTTTCTGTGTGTGTGTGTTTGGGGTGGGGGGTGAGGTGAGGGGGGCTGTGTGTTTGTATGCGTGAGCTAGGTAGGTGCCAGGTGAGTGAATGAGTGAGTGAGTGAGTGTGTGTGGAAGCCATTGGCTCCACCACCACCACCAGAGCGCAATATCTGCATGTCAGGTGGGCGTGTAAGTGTATTTGTGTGTGTGCAATCTAGGTGTCAGGTAAGGAAGTGTGCGTGAACACACATGCAGGACTTCTGTAAAAACACACACAGAAGCTACACACACCTTACACTAACACACATGCTCCTACCAGAGAGGATGCCCCACACCCCACAGCCCCCACAACTCCCACAACTCCCCAACAACCTTTTCTTTCTTTCTTCCCCCCCCCACACCCTCCCCCCCCCCCTGCACCCCCCCCCTCCCCCTGCCCCCCCCCTGTCCACCCCCCCTTTTCTTCCCCCACCGCACAGAGACCCCCCCCGTCCTCCCCCCCCCCCCGCCCGCCGCCCCCCTCCCCCCCTTTTCTCTCCTCTCCCCGCCACCCCCCGCCCCTCCCCCCAGGCCCCGGCCAGCGCGCTCGCCCCCTTCCCCCCCCGATGCATCCACCACCAACCACCTCTCTTAGAAGGCCCCATGTCCACACCCCCAACTCTTCCACCCCCGAGAGAAGGACCACAGCAGCCATTCTAGTCCGCTGCCCGGCTTCCCCTTCCCCCCCCCCAACTCCTCCCCCCCCCTGTCCCCCCCCCCAACCCCCATCCCCCCACGCCATATACGCCATGGTCACAACCATTTTCATACGCACAAACTTGCACACACGCCATACACCACAACATATGCTCACAGACTTATCACAATGAGATGGATCCCCCCAAACCCGCATCCTCTTACCATTTTCGCCGTCTCCCCCCTCCCGCCCCCCTTCCCCCCCTTCCCCCCCGTATCCCCCCACCTCCCCCCCCACCGCTCCCCTCCCCCCCCAGGGTGCTCAATATGGGGAGGCTGCAACCAAGCAAAACGCAATGACACACATACTTACACACGCACAAGCTATACACACACACACACACACACACACATAGGGCTCACTCACACACAACCTACACACACACACACACACATGTGCGCTCACTTCATCCCACCTACCCCCGCCCCCTCCTGCTCACCGCCACATTCTCACCCCCCCCCCCCGTTTTCCTCCCTCCGTCCCCACTCCCGCATTCCTTCCTCCGAATAAAAACCCCCTGTTCTCCCATCCCCCGCTCTCCGCCCCCCCCCCCCCCAAACCCCCTTTTCTCCCTCCCCCAACCCCCCCCCACCCCACCCCCCCCGGTATTGCAACGAACACCACCCACCCACCCCCCACACGGTCATACACTAACACCATCGCTCTCCACCTGGGAGGCTGCTCCATGCATACTACACCTCGCCCTCCCTTGCGCTTCATCGGCATCGGAATCAATTTTGAGCTGCCCCACCCGTTTAACGCCTAATAAGAGGCCAGAGGCCATGGCGGCAGTACCGGCCGAGGCCCCCCCCATACCCCGGCTCCTCCCTCCTGCACTGTAGGTGCGGCCGCCTCCCATACTGGGCTCCAAACCTGCAGCTCCAAAACCACCCTCCACCCCAGCGGCATCTTGGTCATCTCGTTCTCTATGGGGAGGGGCAAGATGTACCACGGAAAATTGTGACTTGTACTGGGCGCAAGTGTGAGGTGTAGTGCAAGGAAAGCTGAAAGCTGGCAGACAGGCTGTCCCATGGTTGCTTGCGCTATGAGAGGGCTTAGAGTGAGTTGTACTGGAGCACTTGTGAGGTGTGTGGCAGGAATACTGCAGCTTGACGACAGGGCTGTCAATGGTTGCTTGCGCTATGAGAGGGCCAAGTGGTTGGTATTTGGACAACGAGTGATTTGCAGTTTTTCTTCTGACGCCACGTCGCCCCTGCGTCGCCATTTCGTCGTCGTTGCGTGCGACGCATGACCCCCCCGCGAAAACCCCACGTCGGCACCCACTTTTATTTTGGTGCGACTCGTCGCCATCTCCCATTTCTTGCTGCATGGCGACGTATGGTGTCCACTTTAACTTATGTAAAAGTACTCGAACCTACTTGGCTCCGCGCTTCGCGCTCACACGGGGGTTTGGGGTGGGGGGGTCAGCACGTCGCACTGGGTCGCAACGGTCGTTATTTGCGACGCTCGCACAAAAACATAAACCACACCAGCCATGTGGAGGGTACGCAATATCCTGAATCATGCTTGAATAGCCCAAATGGATCCCCAAAACCTGGGCTATACAATTCCGGAAATACTAAAAGTACAAGCGGTTATTGGTAATAGGTGTTGTTGGTTGGTACTGAGCTTGTGTGTTGGTTTGGTATTTCTTAGCTTTGTTTTGTGGTTTGGTAATTCGCTTGTTGTTAGTTTTGTGGTTACTTAGTCTGTGTGTTAGGCATGTTGGCAGCTACACACATCATTGGAGTAAGTTAGATAATTGGATGGCTAGTTAGTTGGCTACGTAGGTAGATATTCTCAGAGGTACTCAGTTAGTAAGTTAGCAAGTTAGTTAGTTAGTTATATAGTTAGATACATATTTGGACAGTAGTTTGTTTATTTTCTTAGTGTTTATCTAATAGTCATGAGGTAGTTAGCGTTGGTTACTTACTTAGTTAGTTACTTAGTTAGTTAGTTATCCTAGACAACCGAGGAGCTGGGTGGTGCTAAACGTCTAGACAAACACTATTTTCCGCCACTGCACCCTCACCCACTCCACAACAACACACATTATACAACAATACTTGTGGCGCCTGCTGTTGGCCACCGGGGAGCTGAGTTAGTAGTGCAGCCTATCAGACAACAAAAGATCCCCCCCCCCCCCACAACCCCCCCCCCTCTCTTCCGGCGTTGTGTGCATTGTGGGACAAGAGGATGAGACGACGAGGTTCACTAGCACCTAGACAAACAGTCTTATGCTCACACCCCAAAATCACCCACATCAACACTATGAAACGTACTGGTACAAAGTTGATCGGCTCTGGGCAGCCGCTGCAGCAGCATGACAGCGTACTGCCTTGCAGTCACGGATCCAGGTTTACCATGTAGGACCCTCGGGTACAGCTCAGGGCCAGCTTCCCCGGAGGTCGAGATCATCTGAGGCGACGAGGATACAGTCTTACCTGCTGAGGATAGCGACATGTGTGGGTGGTTGGTGGTTGTTGGGTTGGTTGGTTGTGGTTGGTTGGTTGGTTGTTGGGTGTTGGTTTGTTGGGTTTTGGTTTATTACAAGGCGGCAGGTCCAAGGCATGGAGCTCACTGTGAGGGTGCGACATGTGTCTGCGTGGTGGTGTGGTTGGTGTGTGTATCGCTGGTTGTGGGGTGGTGGGTGTGATGTGGTTGGTGGGTTCTTCACAATGGCAGATTAGGCGAAGCATTGAGCTTACCCGTAGAGGGAGGGACATGTGTTGATGTAGGGGGTTGGTGGATGTTGGTTGGTGTTGGTTGTTGGGTTATTATAGGAGAAAGGTTCGTTTTTTTTTCGCATCGAGCTGCCTATTGAGGGAGGGGATTTCCATTAGGGACATGTGTTGGTGAGTTTGATGGTTTGGTTGATCCCTACAAAGGGAGCGTTAGTTCTTGTAGGTATATATGAATATCATGTATGTAGTCACAAAACTTCCAGTGCCATACCATGTGTTTACAATGTTGGGTTGGTTGTAGTAGGAACGGGGATTTTAGCTATACATGTGTTCAGGTTGGGTTGGGTGGTTTTGTTGGTTAATTGGGGTTGGCTTCTGTCTGTTGGGTTTATTTTAAGGCGGCATTGTTTCAGTTTGTCGGAAACAGTTTTTGTTACTTCCATTGACCACATTGTGTCCTAGCGCTTTAATCGCACATTTTGATATAAATTAAATAAATAACTGGCTTTGTTGTCTGTTTCCACCAAAAAGCGAAAAACTGCTTGCTTGTACGCCCCACAGGGGGTTGCACAAAAATGCTGCGAGATAACGCACTTTTTTATGTAGGGCTCAAAAAGGCAGCGCGGCCAAGCGCGCCAAAAGCGCAGCGCTTGGAAAAGCCTTGTCGGAGGAAATGGGACTTTGTGAGGAAAGCGATGTTGAGTTTGTGCAAACACACCTTTGGGGTGGAGGAAGCATTTTGTTCATCGAATGTATGTATTATGTTATCCATTCAGGGGTAGCATACTAGGCTAAAGCGACATTACAGACTTGAATATCTTGATAGACGTCAATGAACTGATTAACAGGATGGGGCTCATTGAAACTATTGCGTTGCGATGTGATGTAGAATACGCATAGTAAATACTACATGTTCTGTGTGTATAAGTGTATGTGGTGTATGTGGATGTGTAGTATGTGTGTTATGGGTATGATGTGCGTCTTGTGTATGAATGGTGTGTACGTTGTGTATGATGGTGCTGTGTGAGTATGATTGTGTGCTGTGTTAGTATGTCATACTTATGTGTATGATTGTGTACTTGTGTATGATTGTGTATGTGTGTGCATATGTATGTGCATGTGTATGATTGTGTATGTGTGTGTATATGTATGTGCATGTGTATGATTGTGTATGTGTGTGTATATGTATGTGCATGTGTATGTGTGTATGATTGTGTATGCGTGTTTGTTTCTATGTATGTGCTGTGTGAGGTGTGTATGTGTGTGTACGATTGTGTTATTGTGTGTATAGTATGGCATGTGTATTGCTTGTTGTCTGTGTTGTTTTTTATGATGTCAGTGGTGTAATGCTCTGGGCATTGTGTTGGGTGTGTATGTGGTGTATGTATGTGCATTGTGTGTGTAAGGTATGTGCCTGTGTATGATTTGTTGCATGTGTCTTGCTGTATATGTATGTGCACTGATGTGATATATGTTATGGCCGGGTAGGATTGTGTATTTATGGGTGGGTATATGTGGTGCATGTGTCTGCTTGTCGTATATTGTGGTGTTATGATGTGCATTTGTGGTATGATTGTGTATGTGTGTTGTATATTATGTGCATGTTGGTTTGTGTATAGTTTAGTGCATGTGTGATGCTTGTGTAGTGGGTGTATAGGCATGTGATGTGTATGTTATCTTGTGATGTGTTGTGATAGTTGTGCATGTGTTTTGTTGTATATGTCTGGATGTGTAGGATTGGTATGTGTGTTGTTATATGTATGTGCATGTTTGTAATGTATGTGCAGTGTTATGTATTTTGATGTGTGAGTCTATTTTTTGTATGTGCATATGTGGATGATTGTGTAGTTGGTGTGTATATGTAGTGAGAGTATTTGGTTGTTGCATCCATGGTGTATATTATGGCAGTGTATGAGGTGATGGTGTGTAATGTATGGCAATGTGTTTTTTTGATTTTGTGTATGGTGTGTGTGTATGTATGTGTCATTGTTATGATGGTATGGGTGTCGTGTACTGTACTGGTCAGTTATGATGTGTCCATCTCTCACAACACAAGAGTTCACTCAATGCGATCATCACTCCTGACAACAAAATCCTCATCACACTCATCCACTCATCCTCACTCACTTATCATCTTCCAGAGCTTGATGGCAGTGTGTGTGCTTCAGCGGCCAGAGCCTCACTAGACCTATCACCCCAGAAAAGTTTCTTATACAAACACATCATTATTGTTACAACTCATTATCACACTCCGCGCCACAAATCTATCACATATCTCTATACAACCAATGTCAGCCCTTCATCCACTGAGCTCCATCACTCACTTTATCATTTCCAGAGGAGCGCAGCGGTATGTTACCTTCAACGACCAGAGGCTCGGACATAACACCCCAAGAAAAAGCTCTCACCAAACATCAATTCACCATCTCATTATCACACTCCTGTCTTTCTCTTACCACAATCATCACACACTTACATAACCCCATCACCACTCCTCAATCAATTCATATCTTTAGGGAACGGAAAACTAATGTGTAGTGTTGTGTGTAAAATAACTAAAAAGAAACTCGAATCGTGATTATTAGTGTCACAATTTTAATATTAGTTTCAATCATTCGAAAGTTTCGGTGGAGACGGGCTCGTTTTTTTTTTTTTCTGAAATATTATACAATTATTTATTCAATAATTATCATAAAATATTACGACTGCCCCCTTACTCACTCATCTATTCCAGAGCTGACGCGGTAGCGATTTTGTACTTGTAATATATCGACCAGCGGTCTCTTTTCTAGGACCTATACACGCCCAGAGCAGCCCTCTACCAGGCCTTCTAGCTTGCGGCTGCCACCTCTAGCGCCATGAGACATGAGATGCGTTGAGCGACGAGCATCTGTACGGCTGGCCCTGAGGGTTAAGCGTATGTGCTGGCGGGGGTTTTGTGGTGGTTTGGTTGATGGTGCTGGATTCGGTGGCGTGGGTGTTGGGGTGATTGTGAGTGTAGTGGTTTTGTGTGTGAGTGTAGTGTGTGGGTAGGTGTGTGTTGTTGGATTTGTGTTTTTTTTTGGTGGGGTGTGAGTTGGGTTGGTTTGGGTTGCTCTGCCCACCTCTAGCGCCATGAGAAATGAGATGGCGTGAGCGACGTTACGTAGCTTCGGTAGGGTTGGCTCTAGGGTTAAGGATGGGTTGGGTTTGGGTGGATGTTGGGTGTGGGAGTGGTTGAGTGAGGTTGGTTTGTTTATTTGGTGGGTGTTTGGTCGGGTGGGGCAGTTGGTTTTGGTTGGTTGGCTTGCTACCTTCCAGTGTCAAGAGACATTTGAGTTGATGCAATATGCGACTTATGCTCTAGGTTTGGTTCACTCCAGGGTATGACAAGGGGCCGGTGGTGGTGGTGGTGGTTGTGGTGGTTGGTAAGAGTTGGTGGCAGGTGGGATTGGTTCCATTCTGGTTTTTTGGCCTGCTCAGGTGTTGGAGTTGTGTGCATACGTTTGGTGAGGGTGGTTTATTGCTATTACATGATTTTACTTTTTAAATATTTCTGTGCTTTGATAAAACAACAGGAAATTACAGGTGTATAACGGTCTGAACCCAGCTTGATAGGGATTCGGGAGGGATGGGGTCTAGGGTCGGATAGGGTCGGGTGGGAGTGGGGATAGTAAAGGTAGGGATAGGGTAGATGTTGTGTATGGGTATGGGGATTAGTGGTCTGGGATTGGGGGATATAGTAGGGTGTAGATTATGTCTAGTTTGGGGTGTGGGTTAGGGTTCTTTTTTCGGGGTAGGGATAGGGTGTTGTAGGGATTTCTCGGGTAGGGTGGGAATAGGGTAGGTGGGATCCCCGGTGAATGTAGGATTATTGAAGGATGCCATTGGAGTAGGACCGGTACTGTCAAATGCTACAGTTTCGGCTGTAATTTGGACTTCTATTCCTCTTTTACATTTGTCCCAGCTTTTGCCAGTGACGGCGGAGTGGTCTAGAGCGCCCGACCAAGTCAGGGTTAGGGTTAGGATTTAGCGACATGTACGTAAGTCTTTAGGCAACGCCAGATACTTTCGCTTTTTTGTTTGTATTGGGACTTCTATACCTTCATTTCATGTCCTGCTGCCTGTATTCATTGATGTTGATGGCGAGATTTGTTTTTTATGAGATTGGTGAGAAGCACCAGAACAGGGTTTAGGTGTTTTAGGGATTCAGGTTTAAGGGTTTAGCGTCAGGTTAAGGTTTTAGAATTTCTACCGATCGCATACGCAAGAACTTCAGCTGTTTTCGGACCTCATCCCTCACATCCGTCCCTGCTGTCACCGTTTAAGTTGATAGCCAGGATTGTTTCGATTGCGCCATGCACCTTGGTTTGCATTTTGCCAAACACATCGTGAGGTGATAGCTAGCGTCTAGTTCCTCTAGAGCCAAGTTGTCGGTTCGATATGTGGTTGACGTATTGTGGTAATGTTTGCCCTGGGGGTCGGAGTTTAGGGAGAGGTAGGAGTGTAGTGTGGATAGGTGGGAGTGGAGTGTGAGTGGCTGTGGAGTGGAGTGGAGCGGAGTGGAGGGGAGTTGGCGTGGTTGTGGTAATAGGTGGTATGTGTAGGCTGATAGGTGAGTGGGGAGTGGAGTGGGGAGTAGGATGCGGTAGGTAGGTTATTGTTAGTGTGGATAGTGTTGTGTCGGGGGGAGTGGAGTGGATTGTGGGTAGTTATCTTCGTGGATTGTATGTTAGTTAGGTAGTATTTCAGTTGTGCTAGGGTGGTGGTGGAGGGAGTGTGGTTAGGTAGGTAGTGTTAGGTTATGGGTAGGTATGGTAGGTAGGAGGTGGGATATTGTAGGTGAATAGGTGGGGTGGAGGGTGAGTGGGTCGGTAGGTAGGTAGGTAGGTATTGTAGGTGGATAGGTGGGTGGTAGTGGAGTGGGTAGTAGTGTATAGGGTGAGGTAGGTAGGAGGTTAGGTAGGGGGGTAGGTTAGGTAGGTAGGTAGGATGGTAGGGTATTTGGTAGGTGGATAGGGGGTGGAGTGGAGTGGGTAGTAGGTAGGATATAGGGGATAGGTGGGGGGGAGTGGAGTGGAGTATGTAGTGTAAGGTATGTGATGGTAGGTCGTAGGTGGATACGGTGGTGGTGGGTGGTTTTTTTTTTTGGGGGAGGTGGAGGTGGTAGGTTAGGTAGGTCGTTAGTAGGTAGGTAGGTAGGTATTTGGTTAGGTAGGTGGATAGGTGGGGTTTGGATGGATGTGGGTCAGGTAGGAGGTAGGTAGGTATGTATGTGGGATAGGTGGGGTGGGAGGGTTTTCTTTTTATTTGTGGGTAGGGTAGGTGGTATGTAGGTGGATAGGTGGGGTGGAGTGGAGTGGGTAGGTAGGTAGTATGTAGGTGCGATAGTGGGGGTGCGAGTGTGAGGGGGGTATGGTAGGTAGGGATGTAGGTGGATAGGTTGTGTGGAGTGGAGGGGTACGGTGAAGAGAAGGTGGATTAGGTGAGGGTGGAGTGCGTGCAGGTGGATGAGGGTTTGGAGGTGGATCGGTGGGGTTGTGGTGGATAGGGTTGGGTGGAGTGGAGTGGGTAGGTGGGGTGGAGTAGGATTGTGGTGTGTTTTTTTTCTTTTTTTTTCTTTTTTTATTGAGTGAGGTGGAGTTCGGAGGTGGGTAGGCTTGGGGTGGCGAGGAGCGGGTTAGGTAGGTAGGTAGGTAGGTAGGCAGGTGGATCGTGGGGAGTGGTGGAGGAGTGGATGTGGTGGTTTTTTAGGTGGATAGATGGGTTTGTAGGTGGCTAGGTTTGGGTGGAAGAGGATGGTGTAGGTTTGTTGGTTTTAGGGTAGGTAGGGTAGGTAGGTAGGTTAGGCTAGGTAGGTAAGTAGGGGGGAAGTGTGGTTTGTAGGTGGGGTGGGGTGGGTCGGTGGATAGGTAGTTTTGTTGGTGGGTTGGTGGTGGTGGCGTGGGGCATGTCGGTAGGTAGATAGGTGGGGTGGTTGGTTTGGTGTGGGTAGAAGGATAGTCGGGTGTTTGTAGGTGGGGTGATGTTGGGCAGGTAGACATGGTAGATGGGGGGGGTTGTATGTGGTAGTTGGGATGGGTATGGTTTGATAGGTTGGTGGTTTGTAGGTCGTTTTTTGTGGTGGGCGGGGTTGGTGGTTTTTTTTCGGGTGGGTGAGTTGGGGCGGGTTGGTAGTGGTTAGTTGGATAGGTTGGGTTTGTAGGTGGGGTGTCTTAATGTGGCGCAGGTAGACAGGTGATGGTTTGGATCGGTTTGTAGGGTAGGCCTGGTGTGGTGTTTGAGGTGGTAGGTGGGGATTTAGGTGGGTGGGGGGGTAGGGTGGGTATGTGTTTGTTGTATGGTGGGTGGGGATGTGGGAGTGGATAGGTGAGGGTTTGTAGGTGGGATGGGTTGTGGGTATTTTTTTTTTTTATTTTGGTGGGTGTGTTGGTGGTGAGGTGGGGTTGGGGGAAAAGGGCGGTTGGTGGTGGGTGGGGGGGGGTGGGGTGGGTGGGGGGGGAGTTTTTTTACAGGGGACAGGGAAAAGGGAGACATGACGGTAGGTTCGAGGGGAAGTCAATGAGGATAAGGATGAGGAGAAACGGAAGACTTGAGAATGGGGGAGATTAGGAGTGATAGGAGCAGAAGAAAAGGCGGGGGAAGGGCAGGGATTTGGGGGGGTCCAACGGCCACACGGGCTACTCTACTAGTATGTATTATACTGCCCTTCGATCGATTATTGAGGACCTTTCCCCTTATCCAACTTAACCAAACCTGTACGTGTGTTGGACTATAGTCTTGTTAAGGTTTCATAGCCTACTGATCTATTGTAATAGTCTGTGCCCTTTGCAGCTGCCCTTTCCAGAGTAATTCCTTATGACCCTAAGGTATCCTTGCGATGATTGAATTTGAAATTGTCTCTTAGCCGCTCCTTTATATCGTTGAGTCTCCCCCTTGTTGTAAAATTAACAGCCTTTTTCACTACTATTATATTATGTATTTATTTACGATGTGCTGATGTTATTAAACTTTAAACAGATTCTCCCACAAGTGCTTGGTCCTCAGTCCTTTTCCGTTTCCGCCAATGGTTTGGCGGACTGGTCAAAGGGTGGATCCTGGTATAGCCCCTCTAAAACTAGTCTAGACCATAAAACGTTTGAGTTAGGCAAGTATCTTTAGCTAATCAGCTTCCCCAGGGGACTGTAACCAAACACATACAATATATATATATATAGAGAGAGAGGAGCGAGTTCAGCCCCTCCTAATCCAAGGTTGGCAAGGTGGGTCCATTTATGCCTATCCTACTCCCTGGACGTAACAAAAAACTAACATATATATATATATATATATATATAGAGAGAGAGAGTTTCAGCCCCTCCTATTCCAAGGTTGGCAATACATAGTCCATTTTAGCCTATCCGCTACCCCCCTGGGACTGTACACATAAACACATCTATATATATATTATATAGAGAGAGAGAGAGAGTTAAGCCCCTCCTAATTCCAAGGGTGGGCAAGTTCCATTTAGCCTATCCTGCTACCCAATGACTGTAACAAAACAACACAAGAGTAGAGAGGGGGAGGTTGACACGGTTTTCATCCACATCTGGAATGCATTACATGAGTCCGATTCCAAGAGATAGAGAGAGCCATATATGTATTGATTGTCTACTGACAAACAAATACACAAATCCTACTAAATATTCTCCAGGGAATTTGATTCTTCACATGTGTGGATTGTATGTAAGGTGTTTGGTTTGTATGTAGTAGGTATAGCGATTGTGTGTATGTCTGTATGAGTATGTGTGTATGTATGTATGATGGTAGTATTTGTGTAAGTATGTGTGTATGTGTAGTATGCGTTGGTGTGTACGGAGTGTTAGTGTTTTTTTTGGGTGTTTGTGAAATGTGTGTGGGGCTGGGTGGTTGGGGTGGGATGTGAGCGTGGGGTGGGGTGATGGGGTGGGGTCGGGGGGGGGGGGGCATACTCATGTGTGGGGTTCCTCGTCTCCTGGCCATGATTAATTATTAACAGTGTGTGTACGTGTGTGTAAGTAGTGTGTGTGTACTCACGTGTGCGCCGGATGCGTGTGTGGATGGTGTGTTCTGTGTGGTAGGTGTGTGTACGTATGGTGTGGTATGTGTGTGATATGGTGTATGTGTGTGTGTCGGAGGGTGTGTGTGTAGGATGTGTGTGTATATGTGTGGTAGGTGTGAGTGTAGTGTGTGTGTGTACGGATGCTTGTGAGTGTTTAAGTGGGTGTATTGTGTGTTTATGTGTGTGTTATGTATGCGATGGTGTGTATTAGAGTGAGTAAGTATGTGTGCGAAGGATGTGCATGGAACGTTTTGAGGTGGTGTATGTGTGACCGTGTAGTATGTGTGTGTGATTATGTGTGTGTATGTGGGTGTATGTGGGTGTGTATATTATGTCTTGTCAATGTGTGTTGGGGTGTGTGTGTGGGCGGGGGGGGGGTGGGGGGGTGGTTGGGGGGGGCATCACTCGTGTGTGGGGGGTCACTCTTCTCAATGTATTTGATTCTTCGATAGAAGGTCTTGCCCCCCTCTCCAAAGCGAACTCTAGTCACTGGTTTCTTTATTGGGCTACGAGTAGCAGCTTATAGGCATCCCATCACCCACCTGGGCCAAACTGAAGCAAGCTAGTCGTTCTGAAAGCGGCCTGGTCCTGAACATGCATTCTATGCAGCTGTTTAATTTGGCCTCGGCTCAGTGCTGGGATAGTGGAGAGGGGGGTGGAAGCTACTACGCTCAACGCTAGACTCGCACAGCCCGCAAACAATAAACAGTCACCCAGGGAGTTTTTCCCCGCCTATATATAGCATTCGCTCTAGTTTCGACCCGTTCAGAGCAATTATCACGTTACTTAAAAACAAAGTTGCATATTCTGTGATTCATGGCCCTAAATGGCCCTAAAAAGCTACAGAAAGCCCTAAAACGCTGTCCCTGGAGGAGCCCCAAAACCATAAAGCTAGAAGAAACCCACTTTCAGATTTGAAAAAACAATCACTGGTTAAACGGTGCAGAATCCCATTAAGAGACCTTAGCAAAATTATTGAACAGGTATCAGCGAGGGTATCAGAATATTCAAAATATTGTTCTTCTTCAAATAAACCAAACGAAATGTACTACGAGTGCATTCAGAGAATATTATCTCAAACGTTGAAGGGAAAATACTCCCCCACGCCTTCAAGACATGAGTGGAGCTACCACCCCCCCCCCCCCCCCTCCCCCCCCCCCACCCCCGCCCCATGCCCCCCCACTAGAAATACATTTTTGAAGGTAGAAGCCGGTCCAAGTAGTTGCAACGAGCTCTATGAGCGATGTGGAAGTTATGTGTTTGAGCACTTTTCTATTATGAGCCAGGCTTGAGTCTTGTTATTGGATGCGTGGGGGCGATGCGCGCATTGCAGCGATCCTCGGCCAGGCAAAAAATGGAAACGGTTCCTTGTTTCCCTCTTTGCAGATCCACTCACACATACCTTGTATCCCCTCATTAGACGGCCTCTCGCAGTTACTTGTTTCAGTCAGTAGGTCCCACCATTTTGATGTGCAAGGTGGACCACGGACTACATGAAATACCCACCTTGGTTGATCCATGGTTATGTTCCGTCAGGTTGTAAGTATCAGGCATCTGTGTTCAGGGGGTCTGTGCCATTTTTGGTTGGCAGACAAGAAGCAGTCCACAGAGTGCATCAGGTGGACACGGATTACAAAACTAACCGCCGTGGTGCTCATGGTTACCGCCCCGTCAAAACAGGAAACCGTGCGTCTCGTACCTGGGCAAGCCCATACGGAGGAAGCCTAGGCCTTCCAAGAAGGCCGCCGTATAGTTTGCATCACTGTATGAGTTGCCGGAGTTGTCATAGTGGTCAAGAGAGGCATGATGAAGGTTAGTCGTCAGGACTCCTGCTTGGGGGACGTGGAGAGGAGGGAATGGATGGATGGATCAGTAGGGAAAAGGTTACAAAGGTATGTGTATGGGATTGCGTTCTGTAGATGTAGTCCTAGTGAAGTGGCAAGGAAGTGCACGATGAGGTCGTAGGACTCTGTTGGGGGAAGGGAGAGTAAGGGATGGATGGATGGATCAGTAGGGAAGGTTACAAAGGTATGTGTATGGGATTGCGTTCATGTAGATGTCGCCCTAGTTGCAGTGGTCAAGGAAGTGCACGATGAGGTCGTAGGACTCCTGTTTGGGGGAAGGGAGAGTAAGGGCTGGATGGATGGATCAGTAGGGAAGGTTACAAAGGTATGTGTATGGGATTGCGTTCATGTAGATGTCGCCCTAGTTGCAGTGGTCAAGGAAGTGCACGATGAGGTCGTAGGACTCCTGTTTGGGGGAAGGGAGAGTAAGGGATGGATGGATGGATCAGTAGGGAAGGTTACAAAGGTATGTGTATGGGATTGCGTTCATGTAGATGTCGCCCTAGTTGCAGTGGTCAAGGAAGTGCACGATGAGGTCGTAGGACTCCTGTTTGGGGGAAGGGAGAGTAAGGGCTGGATGGATGGATCAGTAGGGAAGGTTACAAAGGTATGTGTATGGGATTGCGTTCATGTAGATGTCGCCCTAGTTGCAGTGGTCAAGGAAGTGCACGATGAGGTCGTAGGACTCCTGTTTGGGGGAAGGGAGAGTAAGGGCTGGATGGATGGATCAGTAGGGAAGGTTACAAAGGTATGTGTATGGGATTGCGTTCATGTAGATGTCGCCCTAGTGCAGTGGTCAAGGAAGTGCACGATGAGGTCGTAGGACTCCTGTTTGGGGGAAGGGGAGAGTAAGGGCTGGATGGATGGATCAGTAGGGAAGGTTACAAAGGTAGGGTGTATGGGATGCTTCATGTAGAGTCTCCCCAGTTGCAGTGGCAAGGTTAAGTGGACGATGATGGTGTTTAGGACTCCTGCTTGGGGAAGGGGCGGGAGTAAGGGATGGACTGGACTTGTTGGATCCAGTAGGGAGGTTACCAATGGTTAAACCTGATATGCTGTAAAAAAGTTTGGAGTTGACGTCAGGTGGATGTCGTCCCTAGAGGCTTGTGGAAGGCACGAATAGTGACCGTAACCGTCGGAGGGTCGTAAGGACTCCATGTTTGGGGAAGGGAGGTCGTAAGGGACTCGGACTGGGGGGAACAGTCGCGCGACGGTAAAAGGTAGGTATTGAGGAGTGATGAGTCGTTGCAGGTAGAATGTCGCCTAGTTGCAGTTGGTCAAGGAGTGCACGATGATTACGAGTGTTAGGACTCCTGGATTTGGAGTGGAAGGTTGAGATAAGGGATGGATTGGACTGGATCCAGGTAGGACGGTTAAACAACAGGTAGAGATAATGAGGAGTTTGCGATTATGTCAAGTAGATAGGTCGGCACGCATAGTAGGGCAAGGGTGTGCAATGGCAGGTGCACCGATGAGGTTCTAGGATCTCCGTGGTATTGGGGGAAGGGAGAGTATTACAGAGTAAAGGAAAGGATGGATGGATCAGTAGGGAAAGGGTTACAAGGTTCTGTGTATGGGATTGGTTTTCATGTAGATGTCCCTAGTTGCAGTGCTTGTCACGGATGGCAAGTGCAAGAGGAGGTCGTAGGATCCTTTTTGGGGAAGGGAGCAGTAAGGCGGCAGCGGCTGGGAGGGATGGCTCCGTAGGGGAACGGCTTAGACAAAAGGTATGTGTAATATGGGAATTGCAGTTCATGTCGATGTCGGCCCTGAGATTGGACAAGGGTCTCAAAGATAGGAATGCACGATGTAGGTTTGAGGACTCGCTTGTTTGGGGATAGGGGCGTAAGGGCGGATGGATGGATCAGGGGAGGGAAGGGTTACGAATAAAGGTATGTAATGAGACGGTCGTATGGTATATCTGCCGTTTTTCATGTTAGCGTGTCGCCTAGATGCAGAGGTCAAGGGAATTTGACAGATAGTTGTGGACTTTTTTCCTCCTTTCAGGGAAAGAATCGATGGAAGGCACGATGAGGGTCAGTAGGGACTCCTGTTTGGGAAGGAGTGTAAGGGCTGGATAGATGGGGTTGGGAGATGGTATCAGTGACGGAATGGGTTAAACAAAGGTTGATGTTGTAATTGGGACCTTGCGTTAAGTGTATGATGTCGAGCCCTAGATTGCAGTAGTGTCAGGAGTGAACGATGAGGGTCGTAGGACTCCCCGGTGGTGGAGCAGGGAGAGTTATGTAGAGGGATGTATGGAGAGGATCAGTAGGGAGGTTACAAATGGTAGTGTGTTGGCGATATGGTTGCATTAGATGATGGCCCGAGTCTGCCGTGGTCACAGGATAGTGCACGATGAAGGTAGGTAGGACTCCCTTTGGGGGGAAGCGAGAGTAGTGCTGGATGGATGGATGTCAGTGGAAGGTACGAATGGATTGGTGTATGGTGATGCGTTCATGTAGATGTCGCACAAACTAGTGTGCATGTGGCTCACAGGACTCTGCACGATGAGGTATAGGACTCCTGCTGGGGGACAGGGAGAGTGACGGGTTATGGATCGGATGGAACTCAGGTAGGAAGGTTACAAAGGTATGGGTATGGGATTGCGTTCATGTAGAGTCGCCCTAGATGCAGTGGGTCCAAGGAAGTGCACGATGATGGTCGAGGTACTGTGTTGGGACAGGGAGAGTAAGGGATGTGATGGATATGGATCATTATGGGAATGTTTACAAAGGTGTATGTTAGTATGGATCGCGTCATGGTAGATGGCCCTAGTTGACAGTTGGTCAAGGGAATGGCACGAGAGGTTGCTTAGGACTCCTGTTGCGGGGAAGGGGAAGAGAGGGCGGTTATGGATGGCTCAGTAAGGGAAGGTTACAAATAGGTATGGGTATGGGATTGAGTCATTGTAGATGTCTCCCTAGTGCAGCT
>JACBWV010000387.1:0-53027 GCA_013435795.1 Chlamydomonas sp. ICE-L | reverse complement strand
AGTTGTCATCGACCAGTGTTAATTGTGTGCGAGTAGAGCCAGGTCTGCTCCAGCCTGGGCCTGAACACCATCCATCGTTCCGGCAGCTCTCCCTTTTCGAGATCGTTGTGTTAGGAGGTGGGGACCTTTTGGGAAGGAAAGGACTATTTGGATTCTTGGATACACTGGACGGGTCCGATACCACCCCATTTAGTCCCTTGGGGCTAACTTGGCTACCGCATGCCCCTCCCCTCCCCCCGACCCTCCTCCCCCCATGCAACTCCTACCCCCCCCCATCCTTCCAAGGTCCATCTATCCCCCGCTCCCCTCCAAGTATCCATTCATCCCATCCTTCATCCTTCCGCACCCTTCCTTTCCCTCCATCCCTCCATGTACCCTCATTCAAGGATTTTTTCTATATAAAATAGCGATATCTACTTATCCCATTTGAGCAAAATATCGCTATGAAAAATTTCATTTTTTTGTGTGTGCTCTAAATGGCCTAGAAAAGCTACGAAAAGCTACAAAATATATTAATAAAACACCAAAACGCAGACCTTGGAGGAGGCCTAACCCCTAAGCTAGAAAAACCCACTTCAGTTCAGATTTGAAAAAAAAGCACTCTTCATTCCCTCCCTCTCTCCATACATACCTTCGGAGAGTGTAGTGTCGCTTGCTGGGGTGGTCCGGGGCAATCCTCAACTTTATGGCCTTGATTGCAGGTCTGATTTGGGCAGCTTCAATTTCAACCGACCTGAGCTTCCCGCTTTGTCCCATGGTCGAGCGCAGAGAGTGTGGTCTGGTTGCTAGGGGGGTTGGGTTTTCGGAGCGTCTCCCAGCAGAAATGACAGGTCATTGGACAGCATGGACAGCCTGGGATCCCTGGGGGGGGCTTCGGACAATGCCGGCCCTCCTCGTCGGCGGGGGTGGAGGGTGGGAGCGGCGCCGCGAGACAGCTTCCTCCTCCACGGCACCACCTTTACTCTGCGAGCCTGAACACTGGCGGTTGGCCGCGGGCTGGGAGACTGCAATGCCCATTGACGTGTGGGTGAGCCGTGGGCTCCAGCACCACCACCAGAGCGCAACGTACCGCCAGACATCTGCATGTCAGGTGGGGGTGTGAGTGTGTGTTGTGGGTGGGTGCAAGTGTGGTGTGTGCGTGTATGTGTGTGCATACACCTACCACAACAACGTGAACGAATCTCCTAATACAAGAGCTTGAAACAGCGTGTGACTTTCAAATTAGCCTCATTGTGTGTGTGTTTGTCCAGTTTTCTGTGTGTGTTTTTGTTTGTCCAGGTTTCTGTGTGATGTGTGTTTGCCAGGTTTCCTGTGTGTGTGTGTTGGGGTGGGGGGGTGAGGTGAGGGGGGCTGTGTGTTTGTATGCGTGAGCTAGGTAGGTGCCAGGTGAGTGAATGAGTGAGTGAGTGAGTGTGTGTGGAAGCCATTGGCTCCACCACCACCACCAGAGCGCAATATCTGCATGTCAGGTGGGCGTGTAAGTGTATTTGTGTGTGTGCAATCTAGGTGTCAGGTAAGGAAGTGTGCGTGAACACACATGCAGGACTTCTGTAAAAACACACACAGAAGCTACACACACCTTACACTAACACACATGCTCCTACCAGAGAGGATGCCCCACACCCCACAGCCCCCACACTCCACACCTTTCTTCCCACACCCCACACTCCACACCCCACGGCCCCCACACCCCACAGCCCCCACACTCCACACCTTTTCTTCCCACACCCCACACTCCACACCCCCACAGCCCCCCACACTCCACACCTTTCTTCCCCCCCCCCCACACTCCACACCCCACGGCCCCACACTCCACACCTCTCTTCCCCCACCCCCACGCTGCCCACGCCCAAGGCCCCCACACCTCACACCCCATCCCCCCCGCCATACGCCATGTCACACACATTTTCATACGCACAACTTGCACACACGCCATACACCACAACATATGCTCACACCCACGCATATTACCTTGGAGAATGCTCCCAAGCCAGACAAACTGGCACACATACTTACACACGCACACACTCACACACACCTTACACTAACACACATGCTCATATGTGGGAGGCTGCAACCAAGCAAAACGCAATGACACACATACTTACACACGCACAAGCTATACACACACACACACACACACACACATATGCTCACTCACACACAACCTACACACACACACACACACATGTGCTCACCCCCCCCCCCCCCCCCCCCCCCACCCACCCACCCACCCACACAGGTCATACACTAACACCCATGCTCTCACCTGGGAGGCTGCTCCCATGCCAGACACCTCGCCCTCCGCCTTGCGCTTCATCGGAAGTCTAATTTTGAGGCTGCCCATCCGTGTACCGCCTAAGAGGCCAGAGGCCATGGCGGCAGTACCGGCCGAGGCCCCCCCCATACCCCGGCTCCTCCCTCCTGCACTGTAGGTGCGGCCGCCTCCCATACTGGGCTCCAAACCTGCAGCTCCAAAACCACCCTCCACCCCAGCGGCATCTTGGTCATCTCGTTCTCTATGGGGAGGGGCAAGATGTACCACGGAAAATTGTGACTTGTACTGGGCGCAAGTGTGAGGTGTAGTGCAAGGAAAGCTGAAAGCTGGCAGACAGGCTGTCCCATGGTTGCTTGCGCTATGAGAGGGCTTAGAGTGAGTTGTACTGGGAGCAAGTGTGAGGTGTAGTGCAAGGAATACTGAAAGCTGACAGACAGGCTGTCCAATGGTTGCTTGCGCTATGAGAGGGCCAAGTGGTTGGTATTTGGACAACGAGTGATTTGCAGTTTTTCTTCTGACGCCACGTCGCCCCTGCGTCGCCATTTCGTCGTTGCGTGGCGACGCATGAGCCCCGCGAACCCCACGGCACCACTTTTATTTTGCGACTCGTCGCCATCCCATTGCTGCATGGCGACGTATGGGTCCAGCTTAACTAGTAGTACATGAACCTACTGGGCTCCGCGCTTCGCGCTCCACGGGGTTTGGGGTGGGGGGCAGCACGTCGCACTGGGGTCGCACCGAGTCGTTGAATTTGCGACGCATCGCACAAAACAAAAACCACACCCGCCATGTGATGGCTACGCAATAATCCTGAAATCAGGCTTGAATAGCCCAAATTGATCCCCAACCTGGGCTACACAATTCGGAAATAAAAAAGTACAAGCGGTTATTTGGTAATAGGTTGTTTGTTGGTTTGGTACTTAGCTTGTTTGTTGGTTTGGTACTTAGCTTGTTTTTGTTGGTTTGGTACTTAGCTTGTTTGTTAGTTTGGTACTTAGCTTGTTTGTTAGGCAGTTGGGCAGTCCTACACATCTATTGAGTAAGTTAGATAATTGGATGGCTAGTTAGTTGGCTACGTAGGTAGATATTCTCAGAGGTACTCAGTTAGTAAGTTAGCAAGTTAGTTAGTTAGTTATATAGTTAGATACATATTTGGACAGTAGTTTGTTTACTTAGTTGGTTATCTAATTAGTCACTTCGTTAGTTAGTTCGTTGGTTACTTACTTAGTTAGTTACTTAGTTAGTTAGTTATCCTAGACAACCGAGGAGCTGGGTGGTGCTAAACGTCTAGACAAACACTATTTTCCGCCACTGCACCCCCACCCCCTCCACACACACACACAAACACACACACTGTGGCGCCTGTGTTGGACAACCGGGGAGCTGAGTAGTGCAGCCTATCTAGACAAACACTCTCCCCCCCCCCCCCCCCCCTCCCTGCTGTGGTGTCTGTGTGGGACGAGGATGAGCCGAGTGTCACTAGCCACCTAGACAAACACTCTTTTCTGCTCACCCCCAACCCCACCCCACCCACACCTATGAACGTACCGGTACAAAGTTGATTCGGCTCTGGCAGCCCGCTGCAGCAGCATGAAAGAGTACTGCCTGCAGTACGGATCCAGGCTACCATGTAGGACCTCCTGGTACAGCTCAGCAGCCAGCTTCACCGGAATGTCGAGATCATCTGAGTCAGACGAGGCATCGAGCTTACCTGTTGAGGGAAGCGACATGTGTTGGGTGGTTGGTGTTGGTTGGTTGTTGGTTGGTTGTTGGTTGGTTGGTTGGTTGTTGGGTGTTGGTTGTTGGGTGGGTTATTTCAAGGCGGCAGGTCAAGGCATGGAGCTCACCTGTTGAGGGTAGCGACATGTGTTGAGTGGTTGGGTGTTGGTTGGGTGTTGGGTATCGGGTGTTGGGTGTTGGGTGTTATGTGTTGGGTGGGTTATTCCAAGGCAGCAGGTCGAAGCATTGAGCTTACCTGTAGAGGGGAGGGACATGTGTTGAGTAGTTGGGTGTTGGTTGGATGTTGGTTGGGTGTTGGTTGGTTGGGTTCTTTATAGGAGACAGGTCGAGGCATCGAGCTTGCCTGTTGAGGGAGGGACATGTGTTGGGTGGTTTGATGGTTGGGATCCCTACAAAGGGAAGCGAGTTCATATTAAATGAATTATCAGCATAGCACAAACTCCAGGCCACCGTCGTTTACAATGTTGGGGGTTAGCATGAACGGGGAAGCAACATGTGTCAGGTGGTTGGGTGTTGGTTAAGTGTGGGTTGGCTGTTGGGTATTTTAAGGCGGCAGGTCGGAAACAGGGTACTTCCATTGACCAAATTGGCCAGCGCTTTAACGCACTTGAAAAATAAAAACTGCGCTTTGTGGTGCAAAAAGCGCAAAAATGCTTGCTGCGCCCACAGGGGGTTGCAAAAAACTGCGCGAAACGCACAGTAGGGCTCAAAAAGGCAGCGCGCCAGCGCGCAAAAGCGCGCGCTTGGAAGCACTGGTCGGAAATGGTGACCTTTGTGGAGGAAAGCGAGTTTGTCAAACACTTTTGGGGGGAAGCATTTGTTCAGACATGTATGAATGTTACAGTTCAGGGGTAGCCTACTAGGCTAAAGCGACTTCCACGACCTTGAATAATTAAGAACACTGAAAGATTAACAGGAGGGGCTAATTGAAACTATGCGTATGTCTATGTGTATGTAGACATACGCATAGTTACATACATACATGTCTGTGTGTATAAGTGTATGTGTATGTGCATGTGTATGTATGTGTGTATGTGTATGATTGTGCGCATGTGTATGATTGTGTACGTGTGTATGATTGTGTATGTGTGAGTATGATGGGTGTCATGTGATAGTATACGATGTGTATGGATCGTTACTTGTGTATGAATGGGTAGTGTGTTGTCATATGTATTGATGGTTTAATGGATTGTGTTGTGTGTGTGTATATGTATGTGCATGGGTAGAATTGTGTATGTTGTGTATATGTATGGTGCATGTGTATGTTGTATGCTTTGTGTTGCGGTGTGTATATGTATATGCATGTTTATGTTTTGTGTATGTGTGTGATATTGTGTATGTGTGTGTATATGTATGTGCATGTGTATGCTTGTGTATGTGTGTGTTTATTGTATATGTGTGTGTATATGCATGTGCAATGTAATGGTTGTTCTGTGGTGTTGTATTGTATGTGCATGTGGGGTGATAGGTATGTCATGTGTATATTTGCAGTGTGTTATGGTGTTTGCATGTGTGTATATGTAGTGCATGTGTATGATGTGTATGTGGTGTATAGTATGTGCATTTTAATGATTGTGTATGTGTGTGTATATGTATGTGCATGTGTATATTGTGTATGTGGTGTATAATGTTGTCATGTGTGTATTATGTATTGCTGTGTAGATTGTGTATTGTGTGTAATATGCTGTGCATTGTGTATGAGTTGTGTAGTGTGTGGTATACGTATGTGCATGTGGTGTGTATAGGTATGTGCATGTGTATGATTGGTGTATGTGTGTTATATTGTCTTGCATGTTGTGTCTATGTATGTGTAAATCGTGTGTATGATTGTGTATGTGTGTGTATATGTATGTGCATGTGTATGATTGTGTATGTGTGTGTATATGTATGTGCATGTGTGTATATGTATGTGCATGTGTATGATTGTGTATGTGTGTGTATATGTATGTGCATGTGTATGATTGTGTATGTGTGTGTGTATGTATGTGCATGTGTATGATTGTGTATGTGTGTGTGTATGTATGTGCATGTGTATGATTGTGTCCACTCTCACAACACATAGATTCACTCAATGCGACCACTCCTGACAACAAATCCTCACACACTCATCACTCATCCTCACTCACTTATCATCTCCATAGCTGAGTGCAGTGTGTGTGCCTTCAGCGGCCAGAGGCTCACAGACCTATACACCCCCAGAACAGCTCTCACAACACATCAATTCACTCATTATCACCACTCCTCGCCACCAATCATCACATACTCAACACCCATCACCATCACCACTCCTCATCACTCACTTATCATTTCCAGAGCTGAGCGCAGCGTATGTACCTTCAACGACCAGAGGCTCGCAGACCTATACACCCCCAGAACAGCTCTCACAACACATCAATTCACATCTCATTATCACCACTCCGCACCACCAATCATCACACACTCATCACCCATCACCACTCCTCATCACTCACTCTTAGGGAACGGAAACTAATGTTAGTGTTTGAAAAACTAAAATGAACTAATCTTATTATAGTGTCACAATAATATTAGTTTTTCAAATCATTTCGAAATTCTGGTGAGACGGCTCGTCTGATTAATATTATATCATATTATTTATTCACTAATATCATAAAACATAGCCGCCCCCTACTCACTCATCATTTCCAGAGCTGAGCGTAGCGTATGTGCCTTCAACGACCAGAGGCTCTCAGACCTATACACGCCCAGAGCAGCTCTCACCAGGCCTTCTAGCTTGCCGGCTGCCACCTCTAGCGCCATGAGACATGAGATTGCGGAGCGACGTAGCTCGTACGGCTGGCCCTAGGGGTTAAGGCATGTGTTGGGTGGTTGGGTGGTTGGGAGGTTGGGAGGTTGGGTGGGTGTGGGGTTGAGTGAGTGTCGGGTGTGTGTTGAGTGAGTGTTGGGTAGGTGGGTGTTGGGTGGGTGGATGTTGGGTGTTGGGTTGTCTGCCACCTCTAGCGCCATGAGACATGAGATTGCGGAGCGACGTAGCTCGTAGGGTTGGCTCTAGGGGTTAAGGCATGTGTTGGGTGGGTGGATGTTGGGTGTTGGGTGTGTGTTGAGTGAGTGTTGGGTAGGTGGGTGTTTGGTGGGTGGCTGTTGGGTGTTGGGTTGGCTGCTACCTCCAGTGTCAAGAGACATGAGATGGCAAAGCGACTTAGCTCATAGGGTTGGCCCTAGGGGTTATGACAAGTGGCCGGTGGTTGGTGGTGGTGGTTGGTGGTGGTTGGTAAGAGTTGGGTGGCAGGTGGGATTTGGTTCCATCTGTTTTGGCCTGCTCAGGTTGGAGTGTGTGCATAGGTGGTAGTGGTTGGTCATGCTATTACATACTTCAACATGATAAAACAACAGAAATACAGGTAAAGGTAACCCAGCTCAGGGATAGGGTAGGGATGGGGTAGGGTAGGGATAGGGTAGGGTGGGGTGGGGATAGTACAGGGTAGGGATAGGGTAGGATTAGGATAGGGATGGGGATAGGGTAGGGATGGGGATATAGTAGGGTGAGATAGTATAGGGTGGGGATAGGGTAGGGTAGGGTAGGGATAGGGTAGGGATAGGGTAGGGTGGGAATAGGGTAGGGTGGGGATCCTCCGGTGAATGTAGGATATGAAGGATGCCATTGGAGTAGACAGATACTGGCAATGCACAGCACTTCGGCTGTAATTGGACTTCATTCCTCACATTGTCCCAGCTTTTGCCAGTTGACGGCGGGATTGGTTAGAGCGCCCAGACCAAGTTCAGGGTTTAGGGTTTAGGATTTAGGACATGTACGTACGTATTTAGGCAACGCACAGCACTTTCGCTGTATTGGGAATTCATCCCTCATATCGTCCCTGCTGCCGCCACTTATGTTGATGGCGAGATTGGTGAGAGCACCCAGACCAGGGTTTAGGGTTTAGGGTTCAGGGTTTAAGGGTTTAGGGTTCAGGGTTAAGGTTTTAGAACACGTACCGGCAACGCAAAGCACTTCAGCTGTTTTCGGACCTCATCCCTCACATCGTCCCTGCTGTCACCCGTTAAGTTGATAGCCAGATTTGTTAGAGCGCCCAGGCACGCGGTGCCAACCACATAGTGAGGTGAAGCAGCGATTTCCTCTAGAGCCAAGTGTCGGTCGATCTGTTTTAAGATTTTGGACAGAGCCCTGGGGGTAGGAGTGTAGGTGGATAGGTGGGGTGGAGTGGAGTGGAGTGAGTGGAGCGGAGTGGAGTGGAGTGGAGTGGAGTGCGGTTGGTCAGGTAGGTAATGGTATGTGGATCGTGGGGGTGGAGGGGAGTGGGTTAGGTAGGTAGGTAGGTAGGTAGGTAGGTCGGTGGATCGGTGGGGTGGAGTGGAGTGGCGTGGGTAGGTGTAGTCTGTAGTAGGTCTGTCTGTGGTAGTGGGGGTGCTTGGCGTGGGTCGGTCGGTCGTCGTCTGTTTGTCTGTCGGTCGGTCGGTGTCTCGTGGGGTGGGAGTGGCGTGGTAGTCGTAGGTTCTGTCGGTCGTCGGTGGCTCTGTGGGGTGGGCGTGGCGTGGGTAGGTCAGGTCGTCGGTCGGGTCGGTCGGTCGTCGGTGGTCGGTCGGTCGGTCTGTCGCGTCGGTCGGTCGGTCTGTGGCTCGGTGGGGTGCCTGTCAAGTTGGTCGGTTCGGTAGGTATCTCGGTAGCTCTGATGGCGTGCGTGGCGTGGGTCGGTTCGTCGGTCTGTCGGTCGGTCTGTCGGCTCGTTGGCGGTGGGGTGCTTGGCGTGGGTCGGTCGGTCGGTCGTGTCGGTAGTGTCGGGGCGGTCCGGTCGGTCGGTCTGTGGCTCTGTGGGGTTGGCGTGGCGTGGGTCGGTCGGTCGGGTCGTCGGTCGTCGGTGGCTCGGTGGGCGCTGGCGTGTGGTCGTTCGGTCGGTCTGTCTGGTGGCTCGGGGGGTGGTCGTGTCGTGGGTCGGGCGGTCGGTCTGTCGTGCTAGGTGGTGGTGGCGTGCCGTGGCGTGGTCGGTCGGTCTCTCGTGTGGCTCGGTGGTGGCGTGGCGTGGGTCGGTCCGATCGCTCGTGGTCGTGGGGTGGCGTGCCGGTGGCTAGCTGGGTTTTGGCGTGTCGTGAGGTTTTGTTGGTGGTCTCGGTGGGTGGCGTGGCGTGGGTCGTGGGTGGCGCGGCGTGGTCGTCGGTCAGTAAGTCGGTCGGCCTGTGGCTCGGTGGGGTGCGGGGCGTGGTCGGTGGCTCCTGGAGTTTGTCTGTGGCTCGATTGGGGTGGCGCAGCGTGGGTCGGTGGTCGGTCGGCGGTCGGTGGTCGTCGGTCGGTCGGGTCTGTGCTCGGTGTGGTTTGTCGTGGGTGGGGTGGGTCGGTGGCTCGGTGGTTTTGTTAGTGGGGTGGCGTTCGCCTGAGGTCAGTAGATAGGTGGGTGGGTGGGGTGGGTAGACGGATCGGTGTGTTTGTCTGTGAGGTGGAGTGGGCAGGTAACAGTAGAGTGGGGTGTTTGTAGGTGGCAGTGGGGATGGGTAGGTGGATAGTGGGGTTTGTATGGTGGGTGGGGTGGGGTACTTGTGTAATTTGGGGCGGGTGGGTAGTTGGCTAGGTGGGGTTTGTAGGTGGGGTGGAGTGGCAGATAGACAGGTAATTGGTGGGTTTGATACCGGTGGGTGGGGTGTGTAGGTGGGTCGGTGGGGTTGTAGTGGGTAGGGTGTGTGTCGGTTGGGTCGGTGGTTTTTTGTAGGATGGGGGTGGGGTGGTTAGGTGGCTCGGTGGGTTGTCGGTGGGCTGGTGTGGGGTCGGTAGGGTGGGTCGGTGAGGTGGGTTGGGGCACCGGGCGTTGGTGGTGGGTGGTGGGGTGGGGTGGGGTGGGGGGGGGGGAGGACAGGGGACAGTGGGAAAAGGGAGACATGGAGGTAGGTTCGAGGGGAAGTCAAGGAGGATAGGAGAGAGAAACGAGAGAAGGGGGAGCATAGGAGATAGGAGGCAGAAAAGAGGGAGGAAGGGGCAGGGAGGGGGGGCCAACGGCCACACGGGCTACCCTACTAGTATGTATATACTTGCCCTTCGAGATATTGAGACCTTTCCCCTTATCCAACTTTACCAACCTTGACGGTGTTGGGACTATAGTCTTGTTAAGGTTCATAGCCTCTTGACTACTTGTAGCTTTGCCCTTTGCAGCTGCCCTTTCCCGAGTCATTTCCATGACCTTAAGGTATCCTTGTCGATGATTGAAATTGCCTTAAGCAGTTCCTTATATACGTTGAGTCTCCCCCTTGTTCAAATTAACCAGCCTTTTCACTATATATATATATATATACGAGTGCGATGAAAACCTTTAAATGATCTCCACAGTGCTTGGCCTCAGGTCCTCCGTTCCGCAATTGGTTGGGGACCTGGTCAAAGGGTGCTCCTTGGTATAGCCCCTCTAACTAGTCTAGCCATCAACAGTTTGAGGTTAGGCAAGTCTCTTTAGCCTAATCAGCTTCCCCCAGGACTGTAACAAACACATATATATATATATATATATAGAGAGAGAGAGAGAGTTTCAGCCCCTCCTAATTCCAAGGTTGGGCAAGTCCATTTAGCCTATCCTACTACCCCCTGGACTGTAACAAACACATATATATATATATATATATATATAGAGAGAGAGAGTTTCAGCCCCTCCTAATTCCAAGGTTGGGCAAGTCCATTTAGCCTATCCTGCTACCCCCTGGACTGTAACAAACACATATATATATATATATATAGAGAGAGAGAGAGAGTTTCAGCCCCTCCTAATTCCAAGGTTGGGCAAGTCCATTTAGCCTATCCTGCTACCCCCTGGACTGTAACAAACAACACAAAGAGTAGAGAGGGGGACACGGTTTTTCATCCAACTCTGGACTGCTTACATGAGTCCGATTCCAAGAGATAGAGAGAGACATATATGTATGATGTCTTACTTGACAACCCTACACACATCCTACTAAATATTATCCAGGGCATTTGATTCTTCACAGTGTGTGTATGTATGTAAGCGTGTGTGTATGTAGGTATGCGTGTGTGTATGTATGTATGCGTGTGTGTATGTATGTATGCATGTGTATGTATTTGTGTACGTATGTGTGTATGTGTCGTATGTGTTGGTGTGTACGGATGTTCGTGTTTGTGTGTTTGTGTGTGTGTGGGGTGGGGGTGGGGTGTGTGTGAGGTGGGGTGGGGTGGGGTGGGGTGGGGGGGGCATACTCATGTGTGGGGCTTACTCGTCTCCATGGCATGTAATTATTAACAGTGTGTGTACGTGTGTGTACGTATGTGTGTGTGTACTCATGTGTGCGTACGGATGCGTGTGTGTATGTGTGTGTATATGTGTGTGTATGTGTGTGTACGTATGTGTGTGTGTATGTGTGTGTATATGTGTGTGTATGTGTGTGTGTACGGATGTGTGTGTGTACGGATGTGTGTGTATATGTGTGTATATGTGTGAGTGTATGTGTGTGTGTGTACGGATGTTTGTGAGTGTATATGTGTGTGTATGTGTGTTTATGTGTGTGTGTATGTATGCGAGTGTGTAAGTGTGAGTACGTATGTGTGCGGACGTATGTGCATGTGAACGTATTTGTGTGTGTATGTGTGACCGTGTACGTATGTGTGTGTGATTATGTGTGTGTATGTGGGTGTATGTGGGTGTGTATATGTGTGTGTGTGGGGGTGTGTGTGTGGGGGGGGGGGGGGTGGGGGGGGGGGGGGGGGCATACTCGTGTGTGGGGGTCACTCGTCTCAATGGTATTTGATTCTTCGATATGAGTTCTTGCCTCCTCCCTCTCCAAAGCCATCTAGTCACTGTTTCTTTATTGGGCTACGCGTAGCAGCTTCTAGGCAGCTCCATCCACCCACCCTTGGGCCAAAACTGAAGCAAGCTAGTGCGTCTGAAAGCTGGCCTGACATGCATTCCTATGCAGCTGTAATCTTTGGCCTCGGCTCAGTTGCTGGATAGTGGAGCTGGGTGGAAGCTACTACGCTCAATGCACGCCTCCGCACAGGCACGCAAACAATAAACAGTCACCAGGGATGTTTTTCCCCGCTATATATAGCATTCGCTAGTTTCGACCCCGTTTCAGAGAAATTATCGCTAAAAACAAAGTTTGCCCTATCTCTGTGATACATGGCCCTAAATGGCCCTAAAAAGCTACAGAAAGCCCTAAAACGCTGTCCCTGGAGGAGCCCCAAAACCATAAAGCTAGAAGAAACCCACTTTCAGATTTGAAAAAACAATCACTGGTTAAACGGTGCAGAATCCCATTAAGAGACCTTAGCAAAATTATTGAACAGGTATCAGCGAGGGTATCAGAATATTCAAAATATTGTTCTTCTTCAAATAAACCAAACGAAATGTACTACGAGTGCATTCAGAGAATATTATCTCAAACGTGAAGGGAAAAATCACTCCCCCCACGCCTTCAAGACCTGAGGAGGGCTACCCCCCCCCCCCCCCCCCCCCCCCCGCCCCCTGCCCCCCCAAATAGAAATACATTTTTGAAGGTAGACGCAGTCCACAGAGTGCAACGAGCCTCATGAGCGATGGGGAAGGTTATTGTGTTTGAGCACTTTTATATTACTGAGTCCAGGCTGAGTCTGTTAATTTGGATGAGTGGGTGCCGATGCGCGCATTGCGCGATCCTCGGCCAGGCAAAAATGAAACGGTGCAGTATCCCATTTAGAGACCTGCAGCAGAAGCGGTCCACTGAGTGCAAGGTGGACCACGACTACCATGAAACCACCTTGGTGATCATGGTTATCGTTCCGTCAGGTAAGTATAAGGCATCTGTGTCTCAGGGGGTCTAGATGCCATTTTTGGTGGCAGAAGCAGTCCACAGAGTGCAAGGTGGACCACGATTACCAAATAACCGCCGTGGTGATCATGGTTACCGCCCCGTCAAAACAGGAAACCGTGCGTCTCGTACCTGGGCAAGCCCATACGGAGGAAGCCTAGGCCTTCCAAGAAGGCCGCCGTATAGTTTGCATCACTGTATGAGTTGCCGGAGTTGTCATAGTGGTCAAGGAAGTGCATGATGAGGTCGTAGGACTCCTGCTTGGGGGAAGGGAGAGTAGGGAATGGATGGATGGATCAGTAGGGAAGGTTACAAAGGTATGTGTATGGGATTGCGTTCATGTAGATGTCGCCCTAGTTGCAGTGGTCAAGGGAAGTGGCACGATGAGGTCGTAGGACTCCTGTTTTGGGGGAAGGGAGAGTAAGGGATGGGATGGATGGATCAGTAGGGAAGGTTACAAAGGTATGTGTATGGGATTGCGTTCATGTAGATGTCGCCCTAGTTGCAGTGGTCAAGGAAGTGCACGATGAGGTCGTAGGACTCCTTTTGGGGGAAGGGAGAGTAAGGGCTGGATGGATGGATCAGTAGGGGAAGGTTACAAAGGTATGTGTATGGGATTGCGTTCATGTAGATGTCGCCCTAGTTGCCAGTGGTCAAGGAAGTGCACGATGAGGTCGTAGGACTCCTGTTTGGGGGAAGGGAGAGTAAGGGATTGATGGATGGATCAGTAGGAAGGTTACAAGGTATGTGTATGGGATTGTGCGTTCATGTAGATGTCGCCCTAGTTGCAGAGGTCAAGGAAGTGCACGATGAGGTCGTAGGACTCCTGTTTGGGGGAAGGGAGAGTAAGGGCTGGATGGATGGATCAGTAGGGAAGGTTACAAAGGTATGTGTATGGGATTGCGTTCATGTAGATGTCGCCCTAGTTGCAGTGGTCAAGGAAGTGCACGATGAGGTCGTAGGACTCCTGCTTGGGGGAAGGGAGAGTAAGGGATGGATGGATGGATGGATCAGTAGGGAAGGTTACAAAGGTATGTGTATGGGATTGCGTTCATGTAGATGTCGCCCTAGTTGCAGTGGTCAAGGAAGTGCACGATGAGGTCGTAGGACTCCTGTTGGGGGAAGGGAGAGTAGGGCTGGATGGATGGATCAGTAGGGAAGGTTACAAAGGTATGTGTATTGGGATTGCGTTCATGTAGATGTCGCCCCTAGTTGCAGTGGGTCAGGAAGTGCACGATGAGGTCGTAGGACTCCTGCTTGGGGGAAGGGAGAGTAAGGGATGATGGATGGATGGATCAGTAGGGAAGGTTACAAAGGTATGTTGTATGGGATTGCGTTCATGTAGATGTCGCCCTAGATGCATGGTCAAGGAAGTGCACGATGAGGTCGTAGGACTCCTGTTTGGGGGAAGGGAGAGTAAGGGCTGGATGGATGGATCAGTAGGGAAGGTTACAAAGGTATGTGTATGGGATTGCGTTCATGTAGATGTCGCCCTAGTTGCAGTGGTCAAGAAGTGCACGATGAGGTCGTAGGACTCCTGTTTGGGGGAAGGGAGAGTAAGGGATGGATGGATGGATCAGTAGGGAAGGTTAAAAAAGGTATGTGTATGGGATTGCGTTCATGTAGATGTCGCCCTAGGTTGCAGTGGTCAAGGAGAGTGCACGATGAGGTCGTAGGACTCCTGTTTGGGGGAGAGGGGAGAGTAAGGGATGGATGGATGGATCAGTAGGGAAGGTACAAAGGTATGTGTATGGGATTGCGTTCATGTAGATGTCTCCCTAGTTGCAGTGGTCAAGGAAGTGCACGATGAGGTCGTAGGACTCCTGTTTGGGGAAGGGAGAGTAAGGGCTGGATGGATGGATCAGTAGGGAAGGTTACAAAGGTATGTGTATGGGATTGCGTTCATGTAGATGTCGCCCTAGTTGCAGTGGTCAAAGGAAGTGGCACGATGAGGTCGTAGGACTCCTGTTTGGGGGAAGGGAGAGTAAGGGCTGGATGGATGGATCAGTAGGGAAGGTTACAAAGGTATGTGTAATGGGATTGCGTTCATGTAGATGTCGCCCTAGTTGCAGTGGTCAAGGGAAGTGCACGATGAGGTCGTAGGACTCCTGTTTGGGGGAAGGGAGAGTAAGGGCTGGATGGATGGATCAGTAGGGAAGGTTACAAAGGTATGTGTATGGATTGCGTTCATGTAGATGTCGCCCTAGTTTGCAGTGGTCAAGGAAGTGCACGATGAGGTCGTAGGACTCCTGTTTGGGGGAAGGGAGAGTAAGGGATGGATGGATGGATCAGTAGGGAAGGTTACAAAAGGTATGTGTATGGGATTGCGTTCATGTAGATGTCGCCCTAGTTGCAGTGGTCAAGGAAGTGCACGATGAGGTCGTAGGACTCCTGTTTGGGGGAAGGGAGAGTAAGGGCTGGATGGATGGATCAGTAGGGAAGGTTACAAAGGTATGTGTATGGGATTGCGTTCATGTAGATGTCGCCCTAGTTGCAGTGGTCAAGGAAGTGCACGATGAGGTCGTAGGACTCCTGTTTGGGGAAGGGAGAGTAAGGGATGGATGGATGGATCAGTAGGGAAGGTTACAAAGGTATGTGTATGGGATTGCGTTCATGTAGATGTCGCCCTAGTTGCAGTGGTCAAGGAAGTGCACGATGAGGTCGTAGGACTCCTGTTTGGGGAAGGGAGAGGAAGGCTGGATGGATGGATCAGTAGGGAAGGTTACAAAGGTATGTGTATGGGATTGCGTTCATGTAGATGTCGCCCTAGTTGCAGTGGTCAAGGAAGTGCACGATGAGGTCGTAGGACTCCTGTTTGGGGGAAGGGAGAGTAAGGGCTGGATGGATGGATCAGTAGGGAGGTTACAAAGGTATGTGTATGGGATTGCGTTCATGTAGATGTCGCCCTAGTTGCAGTGGTCAAGGAAGTGCACGATGAGGTCGTAGGACTCCTGTTTTGGGGGAAGGGAGAGTAAGGGATGGATGGATGGATCAGTAGGGAAGGTTACAAAGGTATGTGTATGGGATTGCGTTCATGTAGATGTCGCCCTAGTTGCAGTGGTCAAGGAAGTGCACGATGAGGTCGTAGGACTCTGCTTGGGGGAAGGGGAGAGTAAGGGATGGATGGATGGATCAGTAGGGAAGGTTACAAAGGTATGTGTATGGGATTGCGTTCATGTAGATGTCGCCCTAGTTGCAGTGGTCAAGGAAGTGCACGATGAGGTCGTAGGACTCCTGTTTGGGGGAAGGAGAGTAAGGGCTGGATGATGGATGGATCAGTAGGGAAGGTTACAAAGGTATGTGTATGGGATTGCGTTCATGTAGATGTCGCCCTAGATGCAGTGGTCAAGGAAGTGCACGATGAGGTCGTAGACTCCTGTTTGGGGGAAGGGAGAGTAAGGGGCTGGATGGATGGATCATTAGGGAAGGTTACAATGTATGTGTATGGGATTGCGTTCATGTAGATGTCGCCCTAGTTGCAGTGTCAAGGAAGTGCAACGATGAGGTCGTAGGACTCCTGTTTGGGGGAAGGAGAGTAAGGGGATGGATGGATGGATCAGTAGGGAGGTTAAAAGGGTATGTGTATGGGATTGCGTTCATGTAGAGGTCGCCCTAGTTGCAGTGTGTCAAGGAGTGCACGATGAGGTCGTAGAGCTCCTGTTGGGGGAGGGAGAGTAAGGGCTGGATGGATGGATCAGTAGGGAAGGTTACAAAGGTATGTGTATGGGATTGCGTTCATGTAGATGTCTCCCTAGTTCAGGTGGTCAAGGAAGTGCACGATGAGGTCGTAGGACTCCTGTTTGGGGGAAGGGAGAGTAAGGGCTGGATGGATGGATCAGTAGGGAAGGTTACAAAGGTATGTGTATGGGATTGCGTTCATTGTAGATGTCGCCCTAGTTGCCAGTGGTCAAGGGAAGTGCACGATGAGGTCCGTAGGAACTCCTGTTTGGGGGGAAGGAGGAGAGTAAGGGATGGATGGATGGATTCAGTAGGGAAGGTTACAAAGGTATGTGTATGGGATTGCGTTCATGGAGATGTCGCCCTAGTTTGCAGTGGTCAGGAAGTGCACGATGAGGTGCGTAGGACCTCTGTTTGGGGGAAGGGGAGAGTAAGGGGCTGGCTGGATGGATCAGTAGGGGAAGGTTACAAAGGGTATTGTGTATGGGATTGCGTTCATGTAGATGTCCGCCCTAGTTGCAGTGGTCAAGGAAGTGCTACGATGAGGTCGTAGGGACTCCTTTTGGGGGCAAGGGAGAGTAAGGGATTGATGGATGGATCAGTAGGGAAGGTTCAAAGGTATGTGTATGGGATATGGGATTGCGATCATGTAGATGTCGCCCTAGTTGCAGTGGTCAAGGAAGTGCACGATGAGGTCGTAGGACTCCTGTTTGGGGGAAGGGAGAGTAAGGGCTGGATGGATGGATCAGTAGGGACGGTTACAAAGGTATGTGTATGGGATTGCGTTCATGTAGATGTCGCCCTAGTTGCAGTGGTCAAGGAAGTGCACGATGAGGTCGTAGGACTCCTGTTTGGGGGAAGGGAGAGTAAGGGATGGATGGATGGATCAGTAGGGAAGGTTACAAAGGTATGTGGTATGGGATTGCCGTTCATGTAGATGTCGCCCTAGTTGCAGTGGTCAAGGAAGTGCACGATGAGGTCGTAGGACTCCTGTTGGGGGAAGGGAGAGTAAGGGATGGATGGATGGATCAGTAGGGAAAGGTTACAAAGGTATGTGTATGGGATTGCGTTCATGTAGATGTCGCCCTAGTTGCAGTGGTCCAAGGAAGTGCACGATGAGGTCGTAGGACTCCTGTTTGGGGGAAGGGAGAGTAAGGGCTGGATGGATGGATCAGTAGGGAAGGTTACAAAGGTATGTGTATGGGATTGCGTTCATGTAGATGTCTCCGCTAGTCAGCGGTTCAGGAAGTGCACGATTAGGTCGTTAGACTCCTATTTGGGGAAGGAGAGTAGGGATGATGGATGGATCATTTATAGGGAAGGTTCAAAGTAATGTGTAATGGATTGCTTCATGTAGATTTCGGCCCTAGTTGCAGTGTTCATGAAGTGCACGCTTAGGGTCGTTAGGAACTCCTTTTTGGGGGAAGGTGATATTAAGGGCCTGGATGGAATGGATCAGTAGGGAAGGTTTACAAAGTATTTGGTATGGGATTGCGTTCATGTAGATGTCGCCCTAGTTGCAGTGGTCAAGGAAGTGCACGATGAGGTCGTAGGACTCTTGCTTGGGGGAAGGGAGAGTAAGGGATGGATGGATGGATGGATCAGTAGGGAAGGTTACAAAGGTATGTGTATGGGATTGCTTCCTGTCGATGTCGCCCTAGTTGCAGGGTCAGGAGTGCACGATGAGGTCGTAGGACTCCTGTTGTGGGGGACGGGGGGGTAAGGCTGGATGGATGGATCCGTAGGGAGGTGACAAAGGTATGTGTATGGGATTGCGTTCATGTAGATGTCGCTCCTAGTTGCAGCGTGGTCAGGAAGTGCCGATGAGGTCGTAGGACTCCTGTTTGGGGGAAGGGAGAGTAGGCTGGATGGAATGGATCAGTAGGTAAGGTTACAATCATGTGTATGGGATTGCGTCATGTAGATGTCGCCCTAGATGCGTTGTCGGAAGTGCACGATGATGTCGTAGGACTCCTTGTTTGGGGGAAGGGAGAGAGTAAGGGATGGATGGACGGATCGTAGGGAGGTTTACAAGGTATTTGTAATGGGATTGCGTTCATGTAGATGTCCGCCCTAGTCAGTGGTCCTGAGTACAACTGATGAGTTCGTAGTACTCCTGGTTTTGGGGAAGGGAGTCGGGCTGGATTGGGCTTGATCCAGTAGGGAAGTTACAAGGTATTGTATGGGATTGCGTTCATGTAGATGTCCCTAGTTGCGTGTCAAGGAAGTGCACGATGAGGTACGTAGGACTCCTGTTTGTGGGGAAGGAGAGTAAGGGATGGATGTGATGGATCATAGTGAATGTTACAACGGTATGGTGTATGGATTGCCGTTCATGTAGATGTCCCGCCCTAGTTTGCAGTTGTCAAGGAAGTCCGATGAGGTCGTAGGACTCCTGTTTGGGGGAAGGGAGAGTAAGGGATGGATGGATGGATCAGTAGGGAAGGTTACAAGGGTATGGGTATTGGGGTGTGGGTTTGCCTTTTATAGATGTCGCCCTAGTTGTCGTAGAGGTCAAGGAAGGGTATGATGATTAGTTCGTAGGACTCCTGCTTGGGGGAAGAGAGAGTAAGGGCTGGATGGATAGGTCAGTAGGGAAGGTTGTAACTGAATGGGGATGGCTCGATTATGTGTGTGTTCGAGTGTGGTGCGTGTATGGTGTTTGTGTGTGGTATATTTGTGTGTCTGTCTCAGTGTGTGTGTTACTTGGACTGTTGGCATTTGTGCAGCCGTGTTGCCTGAGTTGTCATAGTGGTCAAGGAAGGGCTTCATGATGATGATGATGAATGATGATGAAGATGATGATGATTATATGATGAGATGATGACTAATGATCATGCTATATTCTATGTAATGATGCTACTGATGATTATTTCTTGATGATGATGATCTGCTGCTCGATGACCATGTTCTGCTCTGATGCTGAATTTCTGCTGTCTGCTTCTGCTGCACCTTCTGCTGCTGATGCACTGCTCTGCTGACTGCTGCTGCTGCTCCTGCTCTCCTGCTGCTGCTCCTGCCTGCCTGCTGCTGTCCTTCTGCTCTGCTAGCGCTGCGGCTGCTGCTGCTGCTGCTGCTGCTCTGCTCTGCGGCCTGCTGTCCTGCGCTGCTGCCTGCTGCCTGTCCCTGCTCTGGCCTGCGCTGCTGCCCGCTGCTGCTGCCTGCTGTCCTTCCCCTGTGCTGCTGGCTGTCCTGCTGCTGCTGCTGCCCTAATCCAGGGCTGACTGCTGCGCAGCTGCTTCTGCCGCCGCCCCACCGCCGCTGCTGCTGCCATGATCTGCTGATGCTGCTCCTGCTGCTGCCCTGCTGCTCGTGCGGCTGCTGTTCTGCGGCTGCTGCTGCTGCTGGCTGCTTCTGCTGCTGCCTTTGCTGCTGCCTGCTGCTGCTGCTCGTGCTCTGCTTCTGCTGCTGCTGCTGCTGCTGCCCCTGCTGCTGCCTGCTGCACCTGTGCTCGGCTGCCGCTCCTGCTGCTGCTGCTGCGCGCTGATGCTCTGCTGCTGCTGTCCTGCTGCTCCTCTCCTGCTGCTGCTGCTGCTCTCTGCTAGCTGCCCTGCTGCTGCTCTGCTCTTCTGCTCCGGCTGCTGCTCCGCTGCTCCTGCTGCGGCTCTGCTACCATTTCTGCGCTGTGTCCTTCGGCTGCCCTCTGCGGCTGGCTGCTGCTGCTGCTGGCGTCTCTGCTGCCTCGTCTGCTGCTGCTGCTTCTGCTGCTCTGCTGATGCATGCTTCTGCTGCTGCTGCTGCCCTGACTGATGGCTCTTCTGCTGCTGCTCTGCTGCATTATTGATTCTGCTACTGCTCCGTGCTGCTGCTGCTGCTGCTCGCTGCTGCCGCTGCTGCTGCCTGCCCTGCTTTCCATGCCCTGCCTGCTGCGGCTCCTGCTGCTGCTGCTGCGCGGCGGCTGCTGCTGCTGCTCCTTCTCCCTGCGCTGCTGCATGCCTGCACTGACTGCCTGCTGCCGCATGCTGGGCTGCTGGCGCCTGCTGCTGCTGCTGCGCTGCTGTCATGCTGACCTGATGCTGCTGCGTCGCTGCGGAGTGCCTGCTGCTGCTCGCTGTCCCTGCGGCTCTTCTTCTGCTCCTTCTGTCCTGCTGCTGCTGCTGCTGTCCTCCTGCTGCCGGCTGCTTGCTGCCGCGCTGCTGCTGCTGTGCTGCTGCTGCGCATGCTGCATGCGCTCTCCTTCTTCATGCTGCTGCTGCTGGCTAGCCTGCCTGTCCTGCTGCGGCTGCTGCTGCTGATCTGCTGCTGTGCTGGCTGCCGCCGCCACGATGACACGACGATGATGAGATGATGAGAATGATGAATAGTGATGCCGACGATAGTGATGATGATGATGATCGATGATGATGATGATGATTGACGATAGTGATGACGCGATAGTGATATGATAAATGATGAATGATTATAAATGAGATGATGATTAGCATGATGATAATGATGATGATATGATGAGGATATGATGAGGGCCGTTGTACTCTTATTTTAGATTAAGGGCGAGTTACGATCGATGCATCAGTTGGAAAGGTTGTAACGGAATGGGGAGGGACATTTCGTATATGTACAGAAAAAAAGAGACCTATCCTTGCTGGTGAAATTCCTATCCCCCCCCCCCACGCCCCCATCTCCCCATCCCCCCTCCACGCACCACCCCTGCCTCCCAAAACCAAACATCGCAGACACCCACCCCCTACCCCCCACACACAGGTTGTGCAAGTCCATTAAGCCTATTTGGCTACCCCTGGACTGCAATGTACATGGAATACTTACATTTTATTTATTCGCCTGGAGGGATTTATTTTCAGAGTCTCTGGCTTGGCCCACAGCCAGTGGCACAGACTGACTGCAGCACCAAATGCTCAGCTAGGTCATACATAAAATGCTCACCTGGGGGGATCTGTTCTCAGAGTCTCTGGCTTGGCCCACAGCCAGTGGCACAGACTGAAGCACCAGATGCTCAGCTAGGTCATTGAAGTTATTAGGACGCAGCTGAAGAGTGACCGGGTCATAGCTCTGCTCCCTGAAGTACTTGTACAACGCATGCAAGCCTACACACAGTGTGTGTATGAGTGTGTATGAGTGTGTATGAGTGTGTGTGTATGTGTGTGTGTGTATGCGTGTGTGTATGTATATGCGTGTGTGTATGTGCGTGTATGCATGTATGCATGTATGCATGTGTATGTGTGTGTATGAGAGTGTGTATGCTTGTGTTTATGTGTGTGTATGAGTGTGTGTGTTTGTGTGTGCGCACTTGAGTGTAAGTGTGTGTATAAGGGTGTGTGTAGGTGTGTATGTAAGCATGTGTGTTTGTGTGTATGTATGTATATGTATGCATGCATGTACACACAACACTGCCATGCCTTGCCGATACGAGCACCTTGGGCGCATACCTGCTTTGTCTATTCTGCTTGTTTCACTGCCTTACAGCCTCTTCCTGCCTTGTATGTATGTATGTATGTATGTATGTATGTATGTATGTATGTATGTATGTATGTATGTATGTATGTATGTATGTATGTATGTGTGTTGTTTGTGTGTGTTTGTGTGTATTTGTGTGTCTGGTTTGTGTCGGTGTGTGTGTGTTTTTTGTGTGTGTGTGCTGTGGTGCTGTGTTTGTGTGTGTGTGTGTGTGTGTGTTTGTGTGTGTTTGTGGTGTGTGAGTTTTCGTGTGTGTGTGTCTGTGTGTGTGTTTGTGTGTGTGTGGTATGTGTGTTTGTGTGTGTTTGTGTGTCTGTGTGTTTGTGTGTGTGTGTTGGTGTGTATGTGTGTGTGTGTTGGTGTGTGTGTGGTATGTGTGTGTGTGGTGTATGTGTGTGTCTGTGTGTGTCTGTGTGTGTGTTGGTGTGTGGTGGGTGTGTGTGTGTCTCAACCGCTACCTGCAAAGTTGTTGGTTTCGGCAGCTGATACTCCTAGCATGAGCCCTGCCTCCACTCGAATGCGGCAGTACGTTTGCTTGTTGCATAGGCAGGACGCTAGGGCTGAGACAGCTCCTTGGGAGGGGGCCTCCACCGAGAGGAGCAAGTTGCCAAGACCTGCGGGTGAATACCAATAAATATTGTGCCTTATTACGAGGCGTGAGGTTGAGGGGGCCAACCTGTTTGCTTGCACTGGGGCCCACCACACCTGGGGGTGTTGTGTTGTGTTGTGATGTGGTGTGTTGTTGAGACAGAAATTTGGGCGGGGCCTCCAATGATAGGAGCAGTTTGCCAAGACCTGGGGGTGTTTTGTTTTATTATTTAGTTAGTTAGTTATGCAGTTTTTTCAGCCGTGTTGAAATTTGGTGCTTTGCGGTGTTGCACGGAGTTCTGTTGTGCGAGGGACAACTGGCAGTACATGCACAACCGACATGACTAGACAATCTTACTTACAACAGAAACAACCAACAAAATAGTCATGTACTTGTGTTGTGCTGTAATGTTGAGTTTTATGTGATGCGGACTTCATCTTTATATTCATATTTGTCCTGGGTTGCCAGGTATTACCGGTAATACCCCAAAATCGATTAGGGGAAAGTGGAATACAAGGGTCATATCTTTCTCAAATTGCATGTGATGGGGATTTTTACTGCGTCAACTTCAAAAGTAGTAGAACACATATATTTCTTCCAAAAAGCCGTAATGGTACATCCACATGTTTGAATTTGAATTTGAAAATGGCCTGTTTTCCGAAAAAACAAATTCAAAATTAAAACATCTTTAACAGCTGTATTGACTGGAGGGGGCCTACACTCACTGATAGGAGTAGATTTTCATCCAGTGAAGTCTGTCAGGTGATAGGAATCGGGGGGCGTTGTGTGTGTGCGTGTGTGTGTGTTTGGGGGGGGGGGGGGGGGGGGGGGGGGGGGGGGGGGGGGAGGGGGGGGGGGGGGGGGGGGGGGATAGCTTGCAATGAGGTGGGACTGATAGGAGTAGATTTTCAAGACCTTTGTTTTGCTGTTCCTGTTTATATTTATTTTTGTCTCTGACATGTTTTACTTGTGTTGCTTTTTGTTGATTTATCTGTTTTAAGTGTTTTAAGTGTTTTGCTGTTTTGTTGTACTGTTGTGTAGTGCTGCGTTGTGCAGCACTGCAGAGTGTTGCTGAGTGTTGAATTATGTTGTGCTGTGTTGTTGAGTGTTGTTTAAGCATGGCCTAAGTTTCAAGGCCAACATCTAGCATCACCAAGGACAAATTACCGACATGGTGTGTGTGCGTGTGTGTGTGTGTGTGTGTGTGGTGGTGGTGGTGTGGGGGGTGGGGGAGGGTGCATGGTGTGTGCGTGTGTTGGGTGGGGCATGGGGTGCGTGTGTGTGTGTTGGGTGGGTGGGTGGGTGGGGGTGGGTGGGGGAGGAATGGGGTGTGGGTGTGGGGGGGCACCCACCCACCCCATGCCCAGGTCCAACACAGACGTAAATGTGTAACATACACACGCACTCATGGTTTCCAGATGCAGCTTCCTTTGGAGATTCAAATCCAAGTTTCAAATCCAAGTTTCAAATTCAAAAATTCAAAATTCAAACTTGAATTCAACCCACCTCTGACGGCCAGCGACTGCGCCACCACCTCTTTGGAATGCTCCAGCTGTGTCGCCCACATCGTCTCCGTCTGTTGGATGGAGCTGCTACACAGCCACTCATGCCCCGGGTCCAAGCGCACGTAGAGCACCGGATGCTTCAAGCCACCTGCCTCTCCATCATCCCCACCGCTGTCGTCTCCCCCATCCCCTCCATCCCCTTCTCCCCCATCCCCACGTCCCCGCCCTCGCCCCCCCGAGCTCCTTCCCCGCCCCTTACCTCGCCCCTTGCCCCCCCCTTCGGCCTGAGACCCCCCCTCCTCCCCGTCCACAGCGGGGCTAAGCCCCCCCCGGCCCTTGCCTCGACCCGCCATCCCCCTCTTCCCCTTAAGCTTCCCTTTATCAGGCGTGGTCAGCTCCTCTCCCTCCCCACTGGGGCCAGCCGCAGAAGCAGGGGGCGCCGCCCCCTCTGGAGCCCCGCCCCCCTCGTCCTCCCCGCCCCCCACCATCGCCCCCCGCCTCGGCCGCGCCCCCCCCCTGGTCGGCTCTCGAGCACCACCTCCTGGAGCTGTAAGAGTCGTCCGGTCCCATTTTGAGCAGCACCTCATCTTGCTTGCCCTCCGTTTCGTATACTATGACCTGGGATATAGGGGTGTGTGATTTGTATGTGCTTGTGCGAGCTGGTGTGTCGGTGAGCGTGTGCGAGTTTGTGTGCTTGCGTGTAAGTGTGTAAGATTCATCCGGTCCCGTTTTGAGTGATGAGCAAATCATCTTGCTTGCTCCTTGTTTCATATACTATGACCTGGGATATGGGTGCTGGTGTGTAAGTCTGTATTTGTGTGTTATGTGGGGGTACGTGAGTGTGTGTTTGTGAGCTTGTGTGTAACAGTGTGCGTAAGTGTGTGTGTTTGTGTTTGTGTGGAACTGCTTGTGTGTGTTTGTTTATGTGTGTGTTTTTGTGTGTGTCTGTGTTTGCGTGTTAGTGTATGTAGGGAGCTTGTAAGATGCATCCGGTCCTATTTTGAGTAATGTGCAAATCATCGTGTTTGCTCCCTGTTTTGTGTACTTTGACCTGAAACATGAGTGTGTGTGCTTAGTGTGTTTTTGTGCTTGCTTGTGTTTGAGTGAGTTTTTGTGTTTGTGTGCGTGTCTGTGTGTGTAAGTGTGTTTGTGTTTGTGCGTAAGTGTGTAAGTGTGTGCGTTAGTGTGTGCATTTGTGCGTTCGTGCGTCAAGCATGGCTAGCAAGATCTTTTGGTTTGTTGAAAACTCATTTCAAGCCCCCCCCCACCCCCACCCCCACCCCCCCTCCCCCCCTCCTTTCCTCCCCCCCCCCTTCCTCTCTCCCTCGCCCCCCTCTCTCTCTCCTCCCCCCCCCCCCCCCCCCCTTGCCCTCCCCCCCCCCTCTCTCTGCGCCCCCCCCCTTCCTCTCTCCTCCCTCCCCCCTCTCATCTCCCCCCCCCCCTTGGCCCTCCCTCCCCCCCCTTGCCCTCCCTCCCCCCTCTCTCTCTCTTCTCTCTCTCTCTCCCACCCCTCCCTCCCCCCCCTCCCCCCCCCCCCCCCCCCCCCCCCTTGGCCCTCCCCCCTCTCTCTCTCCCCCCTCCCTCCCCCCCCCTCTCCCCCCCTCCCAACCCCCCCCTCCCCCCGCTCCTCCGCCCCCCCCCCCCCCCCTGCCGCTCCCCCTCTTCCTCTCCCCCCTCCCCCCCTCCCCCCCTCACTCCCGCCCCCCCCCCTCTCTCTCGCCCCCCTCCCTCCTCCCCCTTCCCTCCCTCCCCCCCCCCCATCCTCCTCACCTTGACAATGCTGTGACGATCAGCAGCTCCGAGGCTTTGGCTGCTGCCAGCCTGGCGCCTCGTTGGCTTGCAGTACACCCACTCTGGTGAACCGCTAGCTGCAGCGCATTGCGCACCTGCACATGGATCATCATCATTATTGTTATTTGTTGTTGTTTATATTAGTTTACACACACCGCCACCACTAATAAAATCACCACCACCACCACCCTACTACTTGCACATGGCTCGTCATCATCATCATCATTCTTGTTGTAATTGTTGTTGTTGTTGTTGTTGTTGTTGTTATTGTTGTTTCTGCACACCCCCACACGACTGCCTTGCCCCCCACCTTGAGGCAGCGAATTGCGAACTTACACATGGCTCATCATCATCATCATCATCATCATCATCATTGTTATTGTTGCTGTTGTTGTTGTTGTTGTTGTTGTTGTTGTTGTTGTTGTTAATGTTGTTGTTGTTGTTGTTGCTAATGTTGTTGTTGTTGTTGTTGTTAATGTTGTTGTTGTTGTTGTTGTTGTTGTTGCTAATGTTGTTGTTGTTGTTGTTGTTGTTGTTGTTGTTGTTGTTGTTGTTGTTGTTGTAGCTGTAGATGGTGTTGTTGTAAATGTTGTTGTTGATGTACACCCACACCCACATCCACACCCACACACTACTGCCCCCCACCTTGAGGTAGCGCACGTTCAGTTGTTGTTGCCATTGTGGTTTATATTAGTTTATTCAGCTATACATCATGTAGAATGCACTTACAGCCTCTTAGCCATTTCCACCAGAACCACCACAAACACCACCACCACTAATACCACCATCACCACCACCATCACCACCACCACCACCACTAATACAAGCTCACCACACCTCAACCACCACCACCACTATAACAACGCATCACCACCACCACCACCACCACCACGACTCCTACAAACAATCACCCCACCACCACCAGCCACTACTACTATCTCCCCCCTCACCACCAACCACCAACCACCACCACGCACTCATACAAAAATCACCACATCACCACCAGACCACCGACCACCCCCACCTATCAATACCATTCCTCACCATACACACCACCGACCACCGCCCCCACTACATACAACCCTCACCCTCACCACCTAACCCAATCGACCAAACTGTATCATCCTAAAACTCCCCCCCCTCACCACCAACGCACCACCACTACTACAATCCTCACCATCCCAACCACCCCACGCACCACTCTCCAAAAATCACCACCGACCACCACCCACCACCACCACCACCACCACCACTACATACCAACGCAATCACCACCACACTCATAGACCCCCCACGCACCACCCCACCACTCTCCACACATCACCCGCCCACCCACCACCCCTGTCCATGCTTGCCCCCCACCTTGAGGTAGCGCATGCCCACAGTGAGGTGGGGGCAGCCCCTACCAAAGATCCATCGCTCTGCAAAGGCCTGGATGCCCTTCTTGAAGCCTCCCAGGTCACCCATGTTCTTTAGAAAGGCTTGAGTTGTTAGTAGGCGAGGCGCCATGTCACTAGCTGCAGCACTGACTGTACCATCGCCTGAAAGGGTGGGGATGGGTGGGTGTGGGTTGAGGTGTTGGTGGAGTGCTGAGTTGGGTGTGGTGATGGGTGATGGGTGTTGAGTTGTTAGCAGGTGAGGCGCCATGTCACAGGCGGCAGGACTCATTGCACCATCGCCTGAAAGGGTGGGGGATGGGTTTGAATGTCATCCAAGTGGAGAGGATTGTATTGTCTCGTATTGGGTTGGGTTGGGTTGGGTTGGGTTGGGTTGGGTTTGGGTTGGGTTGGGTTGGGTTGGGTTTTCTTGTTTGGGTTGGGTTTCCTGGTCGGGGTTTGGGTTGGGGTTTGGGGTTGGGTTGGGGTGCGGGTTAGGGGTCCTATGACTGGCGCCGCACTGACTGCACACACTTACCGCATTGAAGAGTGAGAGTTGGGGTAGGGATGGGGGTAGGGGATGGGGTTAGAGGTGGGGTGATGGTTGGGGTCATATGAACTGTGCAGCAGCACTGACTGCACGCAGCCCTCACATGGGGGAAAGGTTGTTAGGGGTAGGGTAGGGTGAGGTGAGGTAGGGTTGGGGGAGGGGGAGGGTTGGGGTGAGGGTGGGTGTGGTTATGGTTAGGAGGTTGAGGGTTAGGGGGCTGTTGGGTGTCTTGCGCGTTGCGGTGTGTGGTTTTTATCTTTTCTGGCTCCTTTCGCGGTGTTCTCGTTTCGTGTTCGTATAGTCACTTTGTGTCTCTACTTTTTGGGTTTCCTCTCCCTCTGATAGTAGCATGGCAGTATCAGTGACTCACCTACCTGCCCTCCCCTTCACGCTGAGCGAGCGCCACAGCTTGGGTTTGATCATTCCTTCCAACACCCACCACCGTTGACGGATCTTTTCGCCGGACCTGGGAAAGGGATGAATGGGCAGGGGAGAGATGGGTGATGGCAAATGTGATGTGTGTGTTGATGGGGTTTGTGATGGTGGTGAATTACAAGGAGTGAGTTAATGGTGATATAGGATATGGTATGATGAGCTTAATTTTGCGTGGGGTTGATGCTTCTGGTCTGGTCCTTGTGCGGGCGCTGGTGCTGGTTCTGGTGCTCTTGTGTGCTCCCCTGGTGGTGGTGCTGCTGCTGGGCCTGGTGGTGGTGCTGCCTTCTCTGGCCTCGGGCTGGTGCCCGCTGCGCAGAGGCCTCCCCTCCGGCTCACTCCTCGCCTCCCCACTATTCTTGTAGCCTGCTCTTGGGCAATGCCCAGAGACCCATACACCCCCCCAGAGCGCCCCGCCACCAACCCCCCACCCCCGCATAGTACCCCTAGGGCCGCCACCCTGGTACCACTACTACCGAAACCCTGCCCCCCCCTTCCAGTTCCCTTCTTTTATCCCGCAGTTTCTCGATTCCACTATCCGCTAACCCTCCCAATGACCCCGAAAAACCTCCCTCTCCCCTATACTACTTGTCCCCCTCTATCCGTTGACCGCCGAACCTCCATTTGCCAGCATTCGCATCAACACCGCCGAGGCCTCCAATTCCTCCCTTTCCCCTCACTCAGCCCTCAGACTCCCTCCCCCCCCTCTATCCCGATCCCCTCGCCCATACCCCCCCCCAAACCCCCCAGAAAGCCCCGAGGGCCCCCCCCCCCCCGGCCCCCCCCCCCCTCCCCCCCCCCCTCACCCCCCCCCACCCCACCACCCCCCCACCCCCCCGAAGCCCCCCCACCCCCCCCCCACCCCCCCCCCCTTCCCCACTCTCTCTGTGTTCCCTACCTTCTTTGCAGCTGGCTTCGCATCAACCGCCGTGGCCTTCCCATCCCTCAGCGCCCCTGGCCTCCAAGAGCCTCAGTCCGAAAGAATTCCCGAAGGGTAGGTGGCTTATGGTCTCCTTGCCCCCAGGCACAAGAGGGGTGCGGGGAGACAGGGGCGGGGCCTCTCCGTCATCAGCAAGCAGGATGGCCTCACGCTCTTTGAAGCGCCTGATGGGGTGGTGGGGGCATAGCTGTGGGTGAGGCTGTAGGTGTAGGTATGGGTGTGGCTGTAGGTGTAGGTGTGTGTGTGGGTCGGTGTGTGTGGTTGTGGCTGTAGGTGTAGGTATGGGTGTGGCTGTAGGTGTAGGTGTGGGTGTATGTCGTTGTGTTGGTTTGTGGCTGTAGGTGATAGGTATTGGTGTGGCTGTAGGTGTAGGTGTGTTTGTTGGGTCGGTGTGTGTGGGTTGTGGCTGTGGTGTAGTCATGGTGTGGCGTAGGTGTAAGGCTGTGTGTGTTAGGTCGGTGTGTGTGGTTGGTGGGTAGTGTGGTGTCGGTACTGGGGGTGGCTTTAATTGTGTTTTTGGGTGTTGCAGTAAGTGAGTTGTGTGTGTGGGTTCTGTGGTGTGTGGTTTGTGGCCGGAGTGTAGGTTTTGGGTGCAGCTGTAGTGTAGGTGTGGGTGTGGGTCGTTGTGTTGTTGTGGCTGTAGTGTAAGGTGTGTGTGTGGCTGTAGATGTAGGGTATGTGGTGGGTCGGTGGTGTGAGGTTGTGGCTGTAAGTGTATGTATGGGTTGCTGTAGGTGTATGTAGTGTGGTGGGTTCGGTAGTATGTGATTGTGTCTGTAGTTGGTAGTGTGTGGTGTGGATGCTGTAGGTGTGGTTGTGGGTGTGGCTGTAGTGTAGGTGGTGTGTGGGTCGGTGTATTGATGTTTGTGTGGCTGTAGGTGTAAAGTGTGGGTGTAGGGTGTATCCGTAAGTGCAGGTGTGTGTGTAGGTCGGTGTATGTGGTTTGTGCTGTAGGTGTAGTATTGCTGTACTGTAGATGGCCATATAAGTGTGGTGTGGCTGTTAGGTATAGATATAGGTGCGCCTTTAAGGTGCCATGTGGGTGTAGCCGTTGTTTGAATATACGGTGTGTGTGTGGCCCGGTGTATGTGGTTGTGGCTGTAGGGTAGGTGTGTGGTTGCCGGGAGGTGTAGGTGGTGGTGTGGGTGTGTGGGTAGTGTTGAGTTTGTTGGCTGTACGGTTTTCGGTTTGGATGTGAGCTGAGGTGTACGTTGGGGTGTGGCTGTAGGTGTAAGTGTAGGTGTGTTTGTGGGTCGGTGTGTGAGTTGTGGTGTATATTTATAGGTGTGGGTGTGCTGTAGGTGTACGGTGGGTGTGGCTGTTAGGTTTAGATGGTACAAGTGGGCGTACGTGTAGGTGCAGGCGTGTTGTTTGGGCCGGTGTGTGTGGTGTCCGCTGTAGGGTGTAGGTGTGGGTGTGGCTGTAGGTGTAGGTGTAGGGTGTGGGCTGTATGTGGCTGTAGGTGTAGGTATGGGTGTGGCTGTAGGTGTAGGTGTGTGTGTGGGTCGGTGTGTGTGGTTGTGGCTGTAGGTGTAGGTATGGGTGTGGCTGTAGGTGTAGGTTTGTTGTGTTGGTCTTGTGTTGTGGTTTTGTGGCTGTAGGTGTAGGTATGGGTGTGTCTGTATGTTTAGTTGTGTTTGTGGTGGTCTTTTGTGTTTTGTTGTTTCTGTATGTGTAGGTATGGTGTTGTCTGTCATGTTAGGTGTTTTTTTTTTGTCGGTTTTGTGTGGTTTTTTCTGTCTTTGTTGTCTTGGTGTTTCTTTCTTTTTAGTTTTTTTTTGTTTCTTTTTTTTTTTTTTTTTTCTTTTCTTTTTATTTCTTTGTTTGGGCTGTAAGGTGTGGTGTGTGGTGTGGGTCGGTGTGTGTGGTTGTGGCTGTAGGTTGGTAATGGGTGTGCTGTAGTGTAGGTGTGGGTGTGGCTGTAGGTGTAGTTGTGTGTGTGGGTCGGTGTGTGTGGTTGTGGCTGTAGGTGTAGGTTTGGGTGTGGCTGTAGGTGTAGGTGTGGGTGTGGGTCGGTGGTGTTTGGTTGTGGCTGTAGGTGTAGGTGTGTGTGTGGCTGTAGGTGTAGGTGTGTGTGTGGGTCGGTGTGTGTGGTTGTGGCTGTAGGTGTAGGTATGGGTGTGGCTGTAGGTGTAGGTGTGTGTGTGGGTCGGTGTGTGTGGTTGTGGCTGTAGGTGTAGGTGTGGGTGTGGCTGTAGGTGTAGGAGTGTGTGTGGGTCGTTTGTTTGTTTTTGTGGCCTTTAGGTGTAAGGTTTTTTTTGTGGCTGTAATGTTTTTTTGTGGTGTGGCTGTAGGTGCTCGGTGTGTTGTTTGGTTTTTTTTTTACTTTTTTTTCTGTATTTTGTCTGTTTGTGTTTTTTCTTGTATTTTTTCGTAGTCGGTGTTGTGTGGGTCGGTGTGGTGGTGTGTGGCTGTAGGTTTAGTGTGTGTGTGGCTGTAGGTGTAGGTGTGTGTGTGGGTAGGTATGTGAGGTTGTGGCTGTAGGTGTAGGTGTGGGTGTGGCTGTAGGTGTACGTGTGGGTGTGGCTGTAGGTGTAGGTGTAGGTGTGTGTGTGGGTCGGTGTGTGTGGGTGTGGCTGTAGGTGTAGGTGTGGGTGTGGCTGTAGGTGTAGGTGTGGGCGTGGCTGTAGGTGAGGTGTGTGTGGTGGGTCGGTGGTGTGGTTGGGCTTGTAGGTGTAGGTCTTGGTGGGCTGTAAGTGTTAGGTGTGTGTGTGGGTCGGTGTGTGTGTTTGTGGGCTGTATGTGTAGGTAATGGGTGTTGCTGTAGGTTTGTAGGTGTGGTGTGTGGTCGTTGTGTTTTGTTGGTGGCTGTAGGTGGTGTCTGGGTGTGGCTTTAGGGTAGTGTGTGTGTGGGTCGGTGTGTGTGGTTGTGGCTGTAGGTGTAGGTATGGGTGTGGCTGTAGGTGTAGGTGTAGGTGCGGCTGTAGGTGTAGTTGTGTGTGTGGGTCGGTGTGTGTGGTTGTGGCTGTAGGTGTAGGTTTGGGTGTGGCTGTAGGTGTAGGTGTGTGTGTGGGTCTGTGTGTTTGGTTGTGGCTGTAGGTGTAGGTGTGTGTGTGGCTGTAGATGTAGGTGTGTGTGTGGGTCGGTGTGTGTGGTTGTGGCTGTAGGTGTAGGTATGGGTGTGGCTGTAGGTGTACGTGTGGGTGTGGCTGTAGGTGTAGGTGTAGGTGTGTGTGTGGGTCGGTGTGTGGCTGTAGGTGTAGGTGTGGGTGTGGCTGTAGGTGTAGGTGTGGGTGTGGCTGTAGGTGTAGGTGTGGGTGTGGCTATAGGTGTAGGTGTGTGTGGCTGTAGGTAAGGTGTGGTGGTCGTCTGTGTGTGTGTGGTTGTGGCTGTAGGTGTAGGTATGGGGGTTGCTGTCAGGTTAAGGTTGTGTGTGGTGGCTGTAGGTGTAGGTGTGTGTGTGGGTCGGTGTGTGAGGTTGTGGCTGTAGGTGTAGGTGTGGGTGTGGCTGTAGGTGTACGTGTGGGTGTGGCTGTAGGTGTAGGTGTACGAGTGGGTGTGGCTGTAGGTGTAGGTGTGTGTGTGGGTCGGTGTGTGTGGGTGTGGCTGTAGGTGTAGGTGTGGGTGTGGCTGTAGGTGTAGGTGTGGGTGTGGCTGTAGGTGTAGGTGTGTGTGTGGGTCGGTGTGTGTGGTTGTGGCTGTAGGTGTAGGTATGGTTGGCTGTTAGTTGTAGGTGTGTGTGTGGGTCGGTGTTGTGGTTTGTTGGCTGTAGGTGTAGGTTATGGGTGTGGCTGTAGTTGTAGGTGTGTTTTTTGTTTCGGTTTGTGTTTTTTGTGTCTGTATGTGTAGTTATGGTTTGTCTTTCTGTGTTGTTTTTTTTTTGCTGTAGTTTTCGTTGTGGTGTGTGGTTCTTTTTTTTTGTTGTGGCTGGAGGTGTCTGTTTTGTTTGTTTCTTTCCTTTTTATTTGTATGTGTTTGTCTGTTTGTTTTTGTTTTTGCTGTAGGTGTAGGTGGTGTGTGTGGCTGTTTGATGTAGGTGTGTGTGTGGGTTCGGTGGTGTGGTTGTTGTGGCTGTAGGTGTAATGGTATGGGCGTGCTGAGTTGTAAAGTGGTGGTGTGGCGTAGGTGTGGTGTATGTGTGTGTGTGGGTCGGTGTGTGTGGGTTGGGCTGTAGGTGTAGGTGTGTGTGTGTCTGTAGGTTGGGGTGGCGTTGGCTGTATGTGTAGGTTGTGTGTGTGGGTCGGTGTGTGTGGTTGTGGCTGTAGGTGTAGGTATGGGTGTGGCTGTAGGTGTAGGTGTGTGTGTGGGTCGGTGTGTGTGGTTGTGGCTGTAGGTGTAGGTATGGGTGTGGCTGTAGGTGTAGGTGTGTGTGTGGGTCGGTGTGTGTGGTTTGTGTGGCTGTGGTGTATGTATGGTTGGGCTGTATGTTTAGGTGTGTGTTTGGTCTGTGTGTGTGTTTTTGGCTGTAGGTGTAGGTAGGGTGTGGCTGTAGGTGTAGGTGGATGTGCGGCTGTAGGTGTAGTTTGTGTGTGGGGTCGGTGTGTGTGGTTGTGCTTAGTGTGGTTTGGGTGTGGCTGTAGGTGTAGGTGTGTGTGTGGGTCTGTGTGTTTGGTTGTGGCTGTAGGTGTAGGTTGTGTGGTGTGGCTGTAGATGTTAGGTGTGTGTGGTGGGTTCGGTGGTTGTGGTTGTGGCTTGTGGTGTAGGTACTGGTGTGCTGTAGGTGTAGGTGTGGGTGTGGCTGTAGGTGTAGGTGTGGGTGTGGCTATAGGTGTAGGTGTGTGTGGCTGTAGGTGAAGGTGTGTGGGTCGGTCGGTGTGTGTGGTTGTGGCTGTAGGTGTAGGTATGGGTGTTGCTGCAGGTTTGTGTTTGTTGTGGCTGTAGGGTCAGGTGTGTTGTGGGTCGGTGGTGAGGTTGTGGCTGTAGGTGTAGGTGGTGGGTGTGGCTTAGGTGTAACGTGTGGGGTGTGGCTGTAGGTGTCGGTGTATTACGAGTGGTTGTGGCTTTCGGTGGTAGGTGTTTTTGTGGGGTCGGTGTGTGTTGTGTGGTTGGCTGTAGGTGTAGGTGTGGGTTTTGGCTGTAGGGTTTAGGTGTGGGTGTGTCTTTAGGTTGTTGTGTGTTGTGGTTCGTTTTTTGTGGGTTTTTGGCTGTCTGTGTAGGTCTGGGTTTTGTCCTTTATGTGTAGGTTTTGTGTGTTTCTGTTTTGGTGGTTGTGGCTTGTAGGTGTATGTATGGTTTTTGGCTGTAGGTGTAGGTGTGGTGGTGGGTGGGTCGGTGTGTTGTGGTTGTGGCCTTAGGTGTAGGGGTCATTGGGTGTGGCTGTAGGTGTAGGTGTGGGTGTGGCTGTAGGTGTAGTTGTGGGTGTGGGTCGGTGTGTGTGGTTGTGGCTGTAGGTGTAGGTTTGGGTGTGGCTGTAGGTGTAGGTGTGTGTGTGGGTCTGTGTGTTTGGTTGTGGCTGTAGGTGTAGGTGTGTGTGTGGCTGTGATTTCTGTTGTGTTTTGGGGTCCCGGTGTGTTTGGTTGTGGCTGTAGGTGTAGGTATGGGCGTGGCTGTAGGTGTACGTGTGGGTGTGGCTTGTAGGGTGTAGGTGTAGGTGTGGTGTGGGTCGGTGTTTGGGCTGTAGGTGTTAGGTGTGGGTGTGGCCTGTAGGTTGGTATGTGTGGGGTGTGGGCTGTAAGGTGTAGGTGTGGTGTGGCTATAGGTGTCGGTGTGTGTGGCTGAGGTGAAGGTGTGTGGTCTGTCGGTGGTGTGTGGTTTGTGGCTGTAGTGTAGGTATGGGTGTGGCTGTAGTGTAGGTGTGTGGTGTGGTCGTTAGGTGTAGGGTGTGTGTGGGTTCGTTGTGTTAGGTTGTGTTGTGCTGTCTGTGTAGTTTTTGTTGTGGGCTGTAGGTGTACTGTGGGTGGCTGTAGGTGTAGGTGTTACTTTGGGTGTGGCTTGTAGGTTAGTGTTTGTGTGTTCGGTGTGGTGTGGGTGTGGCTGTAGGTGTAGGTGTGTGGGTGTGCTGTAGTGTATGGTGTGGGTGTGGCTATAGGTGTAGGTTGTGTGTGGGCTGTAGGTGAAGGTTTGTTTGGTGTCGGTCCGGTGTGTGCGTTTTGTGGCTGATAGGTTGTAGGTGTGGGTGTGGCTGTAGGTGTAGGTGTGGGTGTGGCTGTGGGTGTAGGTGTGGGTATAGGTGCAGGTGCAGGTGTAGGTATAGGTGTGGGTATATGTATAGGTGTGGGTATATGTATAGGTGTGTGTAGGTGTGTGCGTAGGAGTAGGTATAGGCATAGGTGTAAGTGTGGTCGTAGGTGTAGGTGTAGGTGTGGGTGTAGGTGTAGGTGTAGGAATAGGCATAGGTGTAGGTGTGGGTGTAGGTGTAGGTGTAGGTATACGCATAGGTGTAGGTGTGGGTGTAGGTGTAGGTGTAGGTGTAGGTATAGGCATAGGCATATGTGTATGTGTATGTGTATGTGTATGTGTATGTGTAGGAATAGGTGTAGGTGTGGGTGTAGGAGTAGGTGAAGGTGTGGGTGTGGGTGTAGGTGTAGGTGTAGGTGTAGGTGCAGGTCTAGGCATAGGTGTAGGTGTAGGTGTGTGCGTGTGTGTTTGTGTGCCTGTCTGCCTGTCTGCGTTCCCGTCTGCCTCCCTGCCTATTTGTCTGGTGCATGCTCAATTCTGCTCCCCCCTCACCCCCATACACCCACACACAAACACCCACACATTCTGACCTGTATGCCAGCTCATTCTGGCCAAGAGAGCGGCGCACAAGGAGGTCCTCCAAGTACCACTCCTCCCCAAGGCCCTTGGGCATCATCAACTTGACCCCCCCCCCCCCCCCCCCCCCACACCACACACACACACACCCCACACACACACAACCACACATTCTGACCTGTATGCCAGCTCATTCTGGCCAAGGAGGCAGTGCACAAGGAGGTCCTCAAAGTACCACTCCAACTCCAGGCCCGTTGGCATCAATCAACTCAACTTGACCCCTCCCCCCCCTAACGCCACCCCACCCCACCTCCCATCACACAACCACACCCACCCCACAACCACACATTCTGACTCCTGTATGCCAGCTCATTCTGGCCAAGGAAGCGTCGCACAAAGAGGTCCTCAAGATGTCCTGCAAGACCCTCCGCAATCCACTCGTCCTCCGGGCCCTTGGGCATCATCAGCATGGCCGAACCAACTGAAGGGCGAGTGCCTTGTCCATGATGACTCGTGACTCTATGGCCTGCGTTCATTTGTTTTTGTACTGCAAGTCCTTGGTTTTGCATGCGTGGCCTGCTGGTGGTAGGGTGGGCTGGTGGGTGTGTGGTGGTGGTTGGGAGGGCTGGTGGGAGGGGTGGGCTGGTGGGGTGGGCTGGTGGGTGGGTTGTGTGGTGGGTGTGGTGGCTGTGGGTGGGCTGGTGGGTGGGTATGCCTGGTGGGTGGTGTGGGTGGTGGTTTGTGTGATGGTGGTTGGGTGGTGTGGTGGGGTGTGATGGTGGGGTGGGGTGGGCGTGTGGGAGTGGTGGGCTGGTGATGTGGGCTGTGGAAGAGGTTGGCCGGTGTGTGTTAGTGTGGTGGTGTTAGCGATTCAATCTAACCATACCAACCCCTTCCCCCCCCCCCCCCCCCCCCACCCACACCACACCACACACACCACACCACCCCATCACCCCCAACACCACACACCCGCCCCTCCCACCCCCGCCACCCACCACCCCTCCCCCCCACCCCCCCAAAAACCCACACCCTCCCCCCCCCCCACCCCACCCCCACACCACCACCCCACACACCCAACCCCCCCCCTTCCCCCCACCGCACCCCCCTTCCCTCCCCTCCCCCCCCTTCTCCCCCACCCCCCCCGCCCTCCACCCACACACCCACCCCTTCCCGCTGCTCCCCCCCGCCCCGCCCACCACACCCGCCCACATCTCCTCCACGCACTCCCACCCCCCTCCCCCCTCCCCTGCTCCACCATCGAGTCATCAATCAACAGATCAGTGGATGCAACGACAATGTTGGCACCGACGCACACGTCCTGGAAGGTGCATGCAGCAGCGGGCACGTACACAAAGTGCAGCTGGGGGAAGGGGAACCTGGGAGAGAGGGTGGGGTGGGTTAGGGTGGTGTGGTGTGGTGTGGTGTGGTGTGGGGGAGAGAGGGTGGGGTGCCATGGGTGGGTGAGGGTGCAGGGGGTTGTTGTTTCTCGGTTTTTCTTTTGTTTTCGCTCTCGTTTTTTTTTTGTTTGGTTTCTTTTCTCGCTCTTTTTTGTTGTTGTGTGGTTTCGCTCTCTGCTTTTTTCTTGTTGTTTTTTTTTGTTTCCTTTTCTTGTTTTTTTTCTTTCTTTTTCTTGTTTTTCATTTTTTTTTTTTCTTTTTTGTCTCTCCTCTTTTTTTTTTTTTTTTTCTTTTTTTTCTTGAACAATAGTTTCTCGTCTTTTTTTGTTTTTTTATGTTTTTTAGTTTGATATTCTTACTCTTTTTTTATTGTTCTTTCTTATTTTTTTGCTCTTTTTTTTATTGTTTTTATTTTTTGTTTGAGGAGTGGGTGGTTGAATGTCTGTGTTTTTAAGGTAGTGATTAGGTTTATTAGTTTCTTTCAGGGTTTTGTTTTTTTAGAAAGTTAAATAAGGATTGTTTGTGAAGCGATATTAGGAGTTGATAGAAGGTTAATTGGTGTTGTAAATGTGGTGTTGGGTAGTATTTTTGCTTATATACATGTTGTCAGTAGCTTGATGTTATTTGTTAGATGAATTAAGACAAGTTTTTCAATGCTGTACGTTTTGTTAGAATTGTTGTTTTTTTTTTTAGAAGAAGTGGTATTAGAATTATTTAGTTTTTTGTTTAGTTTACGTGGACGGCTCCTTTGTTTTTATTTTGGAGAAGTGTTTTTTCTTTCTACCTACTTTTTTTTTTCTTGTTCCGTTTGTTTTCTCTCTCTTTTTTCTTCTTTCTTTTTGTTTTTTCCCTCTCCTTTTTTGTTTCCTTTGTTCTTTGTTGTTTTATTTGTCTCTTTTTTTTTTTTATGTTTTTTTCTTTCTCTCTTTTGTTTTTTTTTTTTTTTGTTTTTTTTTTTTTCTCTCTCTTCTCTTTTTGGTAGAGTGTGGGAGAGAGGTTGGGCCTCGAAATAAGGCGTACTATTATTTTAATTTTACACACCTGCATCCCAAGTAAGCCTCGAAGGCCTCCATGGGTAGGTACATCCAGCGCCCTGAGGACTGAATCAAGTCCTTCTGAGCTTTGGGACCAAAGTGTGTGATGGTGGTGGTGGACTCCTGCTGTTGCTGAACCTTGGCTTGGCCCAGAACATCTGAAATGATCTGCTGGGCCTGCTGCTCTGCATCTGGCTTGTACTGTGGCAGTACGGCCATGGGTCCGCAGACAAAGGCTACGTGCGAGGGACTGGTTGGGGTGGGCAGCTCGTAATGGTAGACCTGTGATACGGACAGGGGCCATGGGATGGGTGGATGCATGGTGTTAGCGTGGTGGGGCCTTGGCGGGTGGGGTATTTTCTGTGGTGTGGTGGGTGGTGTGGGGTGGATGTGGGTCGGTGTATGTGTGTTGGTGGTAATGTGTGGTTCGTTCCTTTTTGGTTTTTTCATTTTTTTTTTTTTTTTTGTGTTTTTTTTATGATTTTTGTTTTTGTTTTTTTTTTTTGTTTTTTACGTTTTTTTTTTTTCTCTTTTTGTTTTGTTTTTTTTTTCTGAGCTTCTTTTTGTTCCTTTTGGTCTTATTTAATTTTTTTTTTTTTTTTTTTACTTTGTTTTTTTCCATTTTCTATTTTTTCTTTTTACTTTCTTTTATTGTTTCTTTTTGTTTTTTTTTTTTTTTTTCTTCTTTTTATTTGTTTTTTGTTTTTTTTTGTTTTATGTTTTTTTGTTTTTTTTCATTTGGTTGTTTTTCTTTTTTCTCTTTGTTTCTTTTTTTTTTTGGTTTTTTTGTTTTTTTTTTGGTCTCTTTCCAGGTTTCTTTTTTTTTTTTTTTTTTTTTTTTTTTTTTTTTTTTTGGTTTTTCTTTTTGTTTTTGTTTTTTTTTATTATTTTTTTTTTTTTTATTTTTTGTTTGCTGTTTTGTTTTGTTTTTAATGTTTTGTTGTTTTTTTTGTTTTTTTATTTTTTTTTTTTGTTTTATTTTGTTTTGTTTGTTTTGTTGTTTTATGTTTTTGTTGTTTTGTTGTTTTGTGTTTTTTTTTGATTGTAGTTGTGCTTTGATTATTTTATAATCTGTTGATTTTTTTTTTTTGGTTTTTGAGTTTTTTTGCATAAAATGTAGTTTATTTATTCTTGGGTGAGTTTTTTTTTTTTTTAGTTTTTTTTTGTTTTTTTATTTTTTATTTTTTTGTAGTTATTGTTTTTTTTTTGATATTGATTTTATTCTTATTTGATTTTGTATGTTTGTATTTTTTTTTTTGTCTTGAGAAATGTTGTGTTTTCTATTATTGTTTTTATTTTTATTTTTATTTTTTGGTTGTTTTTATTTCTTGGGGGGGGGGGGGGGGGTATACAGGATGTTAGAAGTTGTTGTGTATTAGTTATAGTTGTGCTGTGTTGTGGTAACTTATGTGTGTATTATTCAGTTGTGTGTGCGTGTATTAGTTAGAAGTTGTGCGTGTGCTGTACTTACTTATGTGTGTATTAGTTCCTGGTGTGCGTATTAGTTCCTTGTGTGTGTATTATTTAGTTGTGTGTGTATTAGTTACTTATGTTCGTGTATTATTTAGTTGTGTATGTGTCTTAGTTACTTGAATGTGTGTATTAGTTAGTTGTGTGTGTGTATTAGTTACTTGAGTGCGCCCTACCTGCGTCTCGGCCGGCTTCCTCTGCCCTTCCTCATCTGCCAACACCACAGCGCTGCGACCTAGCAGGGTGCCTGAGCACACGGCTGTGTGGTCAGTCGGGACCTCAAGGTGGATGTCGAATGTGTAGTACGTGTTGGGTAGGTCAACACATGGGAAAGCTGAGCTGGTGCGGCGGAGCTGGGGATGGGCTACGGACCACGAGCCATCCATGAAGCACACGGCCCCCCCCACCTGGGCGGAGGGGGGGTCAGAGGCGGAGCTGACTGGCCCAGTGGTGCTAGGGGGAGAGGGGGACGGTGTGGAGAAGTCGATGCGGACGACCATTAGTCCTAGCTGGCTTGCGGTGCTCATGGGCAGGGGGGGCGCGCCAGTGCCAGCACCAGGTGTACTGCCTTGGTGGGCAGTACTAGCGGGGGCACTGTCAACCTCTGCAGTTGCCACGTTGTTTGTGTTTGGGGTCTCACCCACACGGGTCTGCTCATTTGGGGCCTTGTCCGAGGCCCCCCTGTTGTGCCCATTCTCTGCTCCTGCCCCCTCATTCTTTCTCCCCCTACCATCCCCCACAGGCTTGTCACCTGCAGGTTCTAGAGGGAGTTGCTGAGCTGGCGTGGGGGCGGCATCCCCTGGTGTGAAGTTTTTATCGGCAGCAGCTATACTGCCCTCCAGCCCCCCCCCCCGCCCAGGCGGCCCCAACACCTCCAAACCTCCCAGGAAGGGTGATGATCAGCTGAGCAGCTTGCTCATGTTGTACCGCTGCCAGGTAATCGTACAACGCATGCTCTGCAACGACAGGCAGAAGACAGATTGTATTTATGTGACCCAGGGTTCTATATGTTGTCATTTTGTGTTGCGCTTTTGACGCAACTGCCTCCTTTTGTGATGCGCTTTTGACGCAACTGCCTCCTTTTGGGTCGCGCTTTTGACTGAACCGAAATCGGAAATCTGCGTGCTGCGCCCAGAGGGAGTTTATAAATTTGCGTCAATCGCCCAGTGGGGCTCCAAAACCTTGCGCGCTAGAGTGCAATAGCGCGCGTCATGTAGCACCCTGGTGTGACCAGGAGGAAAAGTAATGATAACGCTTGGTGGGGCGTGGTATTAAGGGAGCCACGTCTTACGGCGGTAGGGAACGGGCTGCTACTTAACCTGGACAAAGCTACCATGGCGGTTGACAGCGACCGCAAACACTGAAGCGCACCCATATGGATTCGAGCCCCGCACCTTCTGCCTAATTTCAACCAACTAAAACTAAACAAATATGTTAATTTTATGCCAGATTTGTAATTATGTTCCACGATGAAAATAAAAAACTCAGCCATTGAGCCAATCGTCAAAACGGGAGATTGTCCGTAACCATGGAGGATAAGTATGAGGATCGGACGTAAGGATGGGGATGGTTGCACATCCTGTATGGGTTTTTTCGTTTCAGATTTTCCCAGCAGCTTCTAGACAGCTCCCTGAGCCAGCCACTGTGCAGCAGCCAAATATTTAAGAAGTTCTGGGCAGCTGATCCAGCCAGCTTCAAGGTGAACAGGGTTGTGTTTAGATTTAGGCTTGGGTTTAGGTTTAGGATTCACTTTAGATTTAGGTTTTGGTGTCAGGGATGGTGTTTTGTGCTGGTGTGTTGGTGTGTGTGTTTTTATTGGTGTGTTGGTGTGTGTGTTTGAGTTGGCGGGTTGGTGTGGGTGCTTGTGTTGGTATTGGTATTGCTTTTTGTGTTGGTGTAGGTGATGGTGTTTTTTGTTGATTTTGTGTTGGTCTGTAGCATGGAGCCACCTCCCACCTGCTACATTCTTGGCACATGACTGGGATGCGGTGTGTTTGTGTGGTTGATGGTGATTGTTTTGTGTTTTGTTGTTGTTGTTGTTGGTAGTGGACTGTAGCATGAAGCCACCACCCACCTGCTACATTCTTGACACATGACTGGGATGCGGTGTGTTTGTGTTTGTGTTTGTGTGGTTGATGGTGATTGTTTTGTGTTTTGTTGTTGTTGGTGGTGGTGGTGGACTGTAGCATGAAGCCACCACCCACCTGCCACATTCTCGAGTCACATGACTAGGGAAAGGCTAAGTTAGTTAATATTAGTGAATGAATAATATTAATGAATGTTATTTACGGGTTATTTAATATTAGATGGACGAGCCGTCTCACCAGAATTTTGAATTTATTTGAAAAAGTAATAATATTGTGACACTAAAATAATATTAGTTAAAATTAGTTTTTCAAACTCTAATATTAGTTGCCGTTCCCTCAGCATGACTCGGATGCGGTGCCCACTAGGAGGGCCTACAGAAAGATAGTTACTGCTACCTTTACCCACGCACAGGACCCAACCCACCCACCCTGTTTTGTGTTTTGTGTTGGTGTTGGAGTCGGTGTTGGTATCGGTATTGCAGCGGTTTAGGTGATGGTGTTTTGAGTTGGTGTTGGAGTTGTTAGAGTTGGTATTGGTATTGGTTTCACTCATGCACATGACCTAACCCACCCACCCATCCTACCACGTACGTGGCTTTTGTCACCCGCCCCTACTTGTGTGCCCTCCACAGGGACCAACTGCACACCCCCCACATCCTCGACACATGACTGGGGATGCTTGCCCATGGAAAATATGGAAATATGAGAAGGCTTCCTACCCGGGACCACCAGGGGCACCCGACAGGCAACAGCTATCTTCACTCAACTAGACAGCACCACGGGGAAACCTCAACCCACCATCAATCTACCACCTCCGTGGCCCCTATGCACAACCCGCCCCTACTTGTCTGCCACATAAGACAAACACCAACCACTGACCGCCCACGATCCTGACTGATGACTGGGATTTGCCAGGGTGCTGTGTGGGTGATGTGATTTTTTGAGACGCCCGAACCTTGCTGTGGTTGCAGTGGTGGTGGGCGTGTAGCATGAAGCCACCACCACCACCGCCACATCTTCCGCACCTCACTTGACTGGCTGGATGCCGTTGTTGTGTTTGTGGTTGTGGGGGTGTGGTGATTGTTTTCTGTTTTGTTGTGTTGTTTGTTGTTGTTTGTTGGTGGTAGATCAACGGTGGTGGAATGTCGGATAGAATGAAGTGCACCACCACATGCCACATCCGTAACAGAATGGACTGGGATGCGGCTGTGCTTAGTGGTGTTTGCGTCTGTGTGCGCACGTGAAAGATTGGGATTGTTGTTAGGTTGTTTGTTGTTGGTAATGTGATATTGTTTGTTGGTTCCCACCGGTGGTGTGTTGGTGGTGGTTGGTTTTTGGTGTGGTGGTGGACTGTATTGCATGATAGTCACTCACCCATCTCTGCAATCCCCATCCTTAAACATAATGAAACCACAGGGATGCCCGGTGATTTTGTGTTGTGTCGTTGTGGGGGAGACTTGACAGGTGCATTGTCTAATCACTGATCTTTGTTGTATGGGTTTGTGTCCGGCGGGACTGTAGCCGAAGCCACCCCACCGGCCACATCTTAACAATGCTGGGATGCCACCACCCACCCAGGAGTTAATAGCCCCCACACATAGGCCGAGGGGACCCTAGAGGGCTCCCCGAACGCGCTGCCCCCTGCCCCGACACGTCGCTTCAACGAATTCAACTGTAACGCGGTGGATTTTTTGACACAGCCCCCAGCGGAGTGTAAGCCAATGCGGTGAGGCCAGGCTGGGAACACTTCAGGTTCGTGCGTGTATCTGCATTCGGCTCCAAGTGGAAGAATGGGGGGGCCAAGGGCTGCGGGTTGTGCCGGAGGTGTGGGCGGCGCGGAGTTAGGCGCGTGTGCGGTCTGGGGTGCAGCTCTGTGACCGGTGTGGGTGTGGAGTAGGGGGGGGTTGGGGCGGTTGGGGGTTGGGGGAAGGGGAACAATCCAATGGTGATGGGGCCCAGTGGGTGGTGGTGTGGGGGGTCGGGGGTGGGGGGGTATCAATCCGATGGTGGTGAGTCTAGGGTTGTGGAACACTTTCAGGTTCGTGTATCTGCGCTCATTGAAAGGATGCGGTTGAAGCTGGGGGGGGGCTTGAGTTTATTGGTTAGGATATGCCACCATTGGGCTTAGGGCAGGGTTTGATTTTGTAGGTTTAGGGTTAAACACCCTTAACCCTGGGGGGGGTACCTTTTCCATATGTACCAAGAGGAATGATATGATATGATATGATATGATATGATGTGATGTGATATGATATGATATGATATGATATGATATGATGTGATATGATGTGATATGATGTGATATGATATGATATGATTGATATGCTATGCTTGTGATGTGAGGGTGATGTGATATGAGATGAGGTGCGATTGTGATATGATATGGATTGATGTGATATGAGTATTGCGATGTGATGTGATGTGTGTGGATATGATTTATGTGATATTATGTGATGTGATTATCTGTTGAGTGATGTGAGTAGTGATGGTGGGATTTTTCCGGTGATGGGTGATCTGTGATCTTTGCTTGTGCGTGCTTTGATATGATGTTTGATTGTGATGTTGTGCCTCATGTGATCGAGTTCCTGGTGAGACTTGGGTATTCTTATGTGATTGTGATTGTGAGTGAATGTGTCCTCTGTGATATGATATGATATGATTATATATGTGATGTTCCTGATATGATGACGATACGATAATCAGCCAACACAAAAGTCTGTATATTATATATGATCAACAGCAAAAAAAGACGTCGTACAAAAAAGAAAAAGCAACAAAAAAAAAAACTGTCGTCAAGGCCATGTGAATCTTTTTTTTTCCTTTGGGATACATCATAGCAGTTCCTTGGCAGCTCCTTGTTCAGCGGGTCACTTGGGCCCAAACCCCAAAAGCTATGTAGTGTGTCATGAACTGACATGAATGTATTCCAATGCAGCTTGGATTGACGTAGAGGCTTCTGGAAGCTGCCATGAGTTGTGGCTGTCCAATGGAGCTCGCTGGAAGCTGCCATGCGTAGCCACATCAGAGGCTTTTTCCCCTACCAGTAGCGATCGCTACCTGGGACCCTATGTTGGCCAAACCTTCCGCTACCAAGAGACCCGAATCTCGGCCCTGCCTCCCAAACCCCTCCCAGGCCGGCCGTTCAGGCTGCCTAACCAAATCCCTGGTCGCTACTAGAAGTCCCCCTTTCTGAAAAAAAAACTCTGACCTACTTGGGCAAGAACAAACGCATTAATGAGATCACACGTGGACAAGAAAACAAGAAAACGCACATGACCGACCGGACAAACCACATTGGACAAGAAACACATGCATGTTTGTGCGCCAAATACATTCCTTTTCGCCAAAAGTCCTATCCGCCCATCATTGTAGCACCCACTCCAACCACCCGGTTGGATTAACATCAGCACCCACACCTGCACCACATGGACTTCTGTTAGGGGGATTAGACACGGAAAAGCATAGCATGCTGCTGCCAAGCGTCCATCTCGCGATGATGAAGTGAATCATTCACTGTGTGTGAGTGTGTGTGTGTTTGGTGTTGAGGGGTACTGTTTGTGTGTGTGGTGGTGGTTGAGGGGAGGGGGGGGCGGGGGGGGGGGGGGGGGCCAGGGGGGGGGGGGGGGGGGGCACTGAGTTTGGACAAAGGCAATTATTGCAGAATACCCATGCAGCTCTCAGTCTTGGCATCTAAGCTCAGGTTGCACTGACTGGTGGTTAGATGGATGCAACGCATCCCGACGATTTGTCGACAGTGCCCTCTAGCTGACACCAATGACGAGGCCTAGCTTCACAGTATCAGAAGAATGGGAGAACAACAGTCAATTGATGGAGCCACACGCACGGTTGGATGGGAACTATAGTGGATTGAGCTGGGAAGGAGCCGAATAATCTGATGCGACTGTTACCACGACCGGGAAATTATACGCCTACGACAAGCACCTGATGACAAACGAAAGCACCTTGTGACAAAAGAGCTTCATCATCTTTTCCCTTCTTTGCTAAGCTGCGTTGACATGCAACCCAAATAAGATGTCACCCCAACTGCTTGCCCGCTCCCACTCGCCTAGCCAGTAGCCGCACATGCGGCGTGCGGGGAACGCGACCGAATCGGAGATGTCTGAAGTTGGCTCCCAAGTTCCTGGCCAACACTACAGGCTCCCACCCCCACCCCAACACGCGTACAGCCGCTTTAACCCTTCCCCTCAGGCTCCAAGGGAGCTGACCATCCGAGTTACCTAAGTAGCTCTAAAGCTTCGCACCATTTCATCCAGCCGACTCAGCGCCACCCACCTATCCGGCCCTTGTGGTTGATACGGACGTTCGATCCCCCTGCTCACCTTTTTTCCTTTCGTTACCGCAGGCGAAGAAACACCAAACATAAATTCAGTTTTAGCACATCACCCTTAATTACCGACACTACCTCCCACTTGCCCTCTAAGTTGAACAAGCCCCGACAAACCTTCTTGTCCGCACCCCTCACTAGTCATGCGAACTATCCTTGCTGCTATGAAACACTAGAACCGCCTGGATGACCCCAGATATCACAACGAACTACGCTGTCTATCTGGAAAATCATTCCCGTAATTCGACCTCGCCCCCCCCGTCCACCCCACCCTAATCCTACTCTATCCTATCCCAGACACAGTGTCGTACTTTATGGCCGTGGCTGTGATGGGGAACGGGGGACCGGCCTCCCTCGACCCCTCTCGCTGGGAACCCCACACAAGGAAGGTGAACCCCGGACGCAACTGTTAACCATTTCTATGTGCGTAGTTCTCTTAGTGTGCCAACCCGGACCAAACGCCCAAGAGTACGCCCCACAAATCCAACGGACGACAAAAAACCGGGCCCCCCGGGCTAAAAACACAACAACCCCCGAGTGACGGTGTTTTTTTTCCCCTCAACCCCATGCCCAATCGAAAGGCTTTGCCAGATTTCGATCCTATCCAAATTCATTGTGTGCCCACTTCCTTGCGCCCAAAGCAGATGCTCGTGCCATGCCCAATGCACTCGAAACGATTTCTTCCCATCAGATCACTTCTTTCGCCATGGCAGATGTACACCCGCGTTTTCTCCCCGCCCACCTTGCCACCCAACTTCTGCCGATGCCCCAATTGACCTAGTATCCCAATGAAAACAGCGGAGATCTCACAGTGTCATGGTCCAACAGAGCACAGCCACTACATACCCAACAACCACCACCTGAACAACCACCCCCAGTGTGTCCTCCCGCAATGTTCTCTTGCTATTCATGCCACCACAAAATTTGACCGCCCATGATATCTGACACCCCATGTCCCTATCCCACAACTGACCTCCACCCACCTCCAACACCCCCACCCCCCAACACATGGTTGACGCATGATCAAGCGAGCACAAATGTTCTGCCGCACACGTTTCACCAAAACATGTAACAAATGCACCAAATGCGCCTCAGTCACACAGCAGTGTTGAAATGACCACTCACATTCATCAAACATACAATAACCACCTGACACCCCCCCCCGTACCTCCCCCCCCCCTGGGGCCTCCCTACATTTAACCAACCAAACACACTGTCACACAACCACGTGTACCACAAGCGTCAGCCCTTGAGAACTTATTCTCCATGCCTTAGCCACAAGCTACTCAACCAACTCCCTAACCGTTTGCTCCCTCTTCCCTGCGTGAAGCCTTCTTTTGAGACAGGCGCCAAGGTATCATGCATAGCTTCATTCGACAATCAGCCTCGTAAGTAGTATCAAAATATGTAATCATTTTTGACAGGCGCCAAGGTACCATGCATAGCTTCATTCGACAATCAGCCTCGTAAGTATTATTAAAGCAAGTCCTAGGCAGCGTCGCAAGCAAAATAGAAAATTGGCGCAGAGTGTTGGCTATCAGATATATAGGTGGCAACAAAATATAGCAGACAAGAAAGCATGTTAGTACAAAGCAGGAATCGTAGTAACTGTAGGCTCCGTCTCGGTTCCACGTCGGTCGGTTGGTCGGTTCGGTCTTTCTGCACAGACAGACAACGGTCGGTGACACTGTGGGGCTCCGTGCCATAAGATTAGGTAGGGATGCGCCAGAGCCCGGGGGCTCTCGCCCATACCCAAAATATTGTGCCTAAGACATCTAGTAAGACAGGCGTAGGTTATGCGTATGCCCATATTCTTCCACTTCGGCCATCAGCCTCATTCAGTATTATGAAAAATATTAAACATTTGAGACAGGCCGCCAAGGTACGATTGCATAAAAGCTTCATTCAACAATCAGCCGTTGTCCAGTAATAAGTATTCATTGGTGATACTTGAAGTAGTAAACATATTACAAAACCCTAATAAACTTTGATTTGTAACATTTTTTGCCCGAGACTATACGCCCCCACACCACCCCCTCCTCACTCCGACCGCTTTGGTCCCCAGACGGCGAGAGGACCCCCATGTTCTACCCATTGTCTGTCCGGAGCCATACATCCCCCCACCGACCGAACGCCATCCATGCCCCTGACGCGACCTAAGCCGGGACACGTCAGCTAATGGTCTCGAGAACACCCCTAACTGTCCGCTTACATTGCACCCACCTGGCACCTGCACGCTACCGCACGCCGCCCCGCCCCCCCCGATTGCTCACCCTCTCCGCCCACACTTTTTCGCGCAGCATTGCCACCCAAGTGCACACTTCGCACCACTGATTAACCCCTCCCATGCAACGATAAGGCTTCGTGTTGGCAGCCAAAAACTCGCCGAGTTGCACCCACAATCTCCGGCGCAGCCGCATGCACTCTTTCATGTGGTGCGGTCTATACACCACTTTATTTATTAGGGCACACACACAAACCCGCACACTTCACATAGACACACCCACACATTCAGAATTCCTAGACATACCCAAACAGTCATTTAAGGGCCACCCCACACCATTCTCACATTAGAGAGGCGACACCCAAGACAACTGTCAGACACATAACACACACCCCATGTACTCCCCCCAATCAGCCACCACCCACACAATACTGCAACAGATACCACCCCTAACCACACACCCGCAACCTAATCCACACACTAGACACACCCACACACCCCTTCAATACCGTATAACCACCACACACCGCTCCACTCCACCTCGAAACACCCACACCTTCAGATATAACTACAACGCCACACTCCACACTAGCGACCACAAACACCCACACATTGTTGTTCATATTAGTTTAACACACACCCGCACACTCCACACTAGACACACCCACACACTTCTATGATAACACACCACCCGCAACACTCACAGAGACACACCCACACAATTATATATTAACACACACCGCCCACTCCACATAGACACACCCACCACCGACCTTCATATATAACACACACCCGCACACTCCACACTTAGACAAACCAACAACCGCCCTGGACTTCCCCGCAGACCGTGCGGTGAGTAATAGGGCACAAGGTAGAGGTACCACGCCGCGGGACCCCCCGGCGGCGCCGTCACGGGGAGGTTGTACGGCTGCTTCACGCGCATAACACCAACACCTTAGAGCGTGACAACAGCGGACTGGGACGAGTGTGGTACCTTCAAAGGGAATGCTTGTCAAACTAGCCACACGCCAAGACTGTCAACATTATCATCGCCCATGTACCCATGCCATCACGGCCTATTGCAAGTCGAGGTGTTAAGTTCTCGGCACAATGGATGGCTAGATTACATGTTTGTAGCCATTATCAATCATCCAAATCTAAATTAGTAATGAGATATCAACAAACCAACAGCGACCTTGAAGCCGCCAGCATCATGTTTTGTCTCGACCCCCTCCCCGTCCCCCCCAACCCTCATTTACCCCTCCTGAACGCTTGTCCATAGATTTGATTGTTACATAGTTTTCAAACAGCAAGAGTTTCATGCACCCAACAAAAGTTATGGGTCATGTACAAGCTTATATTATAACATGGGTTATTGGCCAACTCTGGGCTGCTCGCCGTTTTCCATTTCCAATTCCCCCCCTGTGCGATACCCACGGAAACCCAGGAGCAAAAAAAAAGTAATGATAACGCCTGGTGGGGCGTGGCTTTAAGGGAGCCGTGTGACGGCGGGGCAGGGTAGGGTTTGTTTCTACTCCTGGACAAGCTACCATAGCGGTTGAAAACACCCACACCCAGGAGCCAAGGACTATAGGGAGTAGATGAGTTTTTAAAGACTGTCCTGGTCAAGTCCTCGCAATGTAGCTTGGTGGTTGGGTATAATAAAGCCGTGTTTGTCCTGGGTGGCCGGTTGTATCGCCGGTAATACAAAAAAAAACAGTTTAGGGCGGAGTGTGGAATACAAGGGTATCTCTTTCTAGGAATTGAACATGGGATGGTACACCTTATTAGAGACTGTGATGTGAGGAGGCCAGCTTGTTTGGACTGCACTGGGCCAACAGGGGTCTGAATTACATGGTATAGTCAGCGTTTCAGGACGGTGCTCTAATCTGTCATCGTATTTAAATGTTTTTTACGAGGGGGCTGGGGGGCCCCCGCGGCCGCGGGGCGGGGGGCAAGCGGAAATAGCGGCCGTTTATCGCCTCTTCGCTTTAAATGGAGCTTAAATCCTCAAGATACAAAAGGACAAAAAGATTTTTTTTTTAGCCAAAAATAAAAGTTGTACAGAACAGGGGGTGGGGGGGGTGGGGCAGAGAGACAGATTTGGACCGCATGTTCAATATGGTAGGTCGTTCAGGAGGGGAACGACGTTGGAATTGTGCGAAGTTCAATAGAACGAGGGGAAAGCTAAAGTTGAAACATGGTTTGTTACCCCCCCCAGACCCCCCCCGAAGTTGTTTTGACAAAAGCGGCCAAACACAAATCTTAACTTGACATAAATCAGTGGGGTCTGGGCATCCCATGAAAGAGGTAAGAGCAATACTGAAAGGGCAAAAAAAGATCTTTAGAACGACCCCCATTTAGGGGCGTAGGTCTGTGAGGTAACAAGGGTTCCTGGTGGCTGGTTTTCTACCCCTTTTAGGAGGGGATGAGAGGGGGGGGGGCCGGGTAAAAACTTTTGCCGCAACGTTATTTCCCCCCTGCTTTGTCATGAAACCCCTTCCACTAACTTCAAGTCCAACTCTGAATCGGACCACCATATTGACAGGCGGATCCAAAAATCTGTCTTTATCAGCCCCCCCTTTGTATTGTACAATTACGCGGGCGGCTTGGGTGGCTGTGGGGGTAGGGCGTGGGTGGCAACGTGAGGCACGACAAAATGGGTTGGCATTGTAGGGGGCTGGGGGGCTGGTATAATTACCCTTGGGGATGGAACTGGAGCATCCTTACTATTATATGCCTTGGAAGACATCTGTGGGTATGTGTGTGTGGGCGGTGTCGGTCGGGCGGCTGCTGTGTGTGGCCCGGGGGGGTAATGATGTACGTAACCTGTGAGGGTGGGGGGTTGGGTGTAACCAGTGCTTGGTGCGAGACTGATAGTATTCTCAATTGCAGCATCACTCACCCACATGACACTTCCAGGTTTAAAAAATGTAATGTGCTAATCCCCGTCATAGTTGGCGAGGATAGGGAGGGGTGGTAGAGACGCCTCTGATTCATAGGGGGGAGTGGGGTAGACCCTCTGTTAACCCATTTGTCAGTTATGTACCCGGACCGAAAAACTTTATTGAAGCCTGACAAGTCATCAACAGGGGTTCGCGTGTGATAAGAACTGCGTCTTCGTCAGAACAATCGTGCCCCTTTCGTTCGCCGTTGTCCAAGCAGAACTACGACAAATTTTGCATGCGTCGCTTGCCGACGTGAGATAGGAGGACTTGTTGCCAATGTTTACACCACATCAATTTCCAGAAGCGGAAGTAGAGCCAACGATCGTTGTGGTGTTTACGATCTTGAACCCACTAATCGACAAAACATACAGTAAACTGTGGCACACAGAATCAGGGACCTCGTAGGTTAAAACGATTGTTTGGGCGTAAGTCATCAGCGCTTTTTCTTTACGCCCTTTCCTATAAGGTGCGGCAAAGTGCCATTTATCGCACCGTTGGCCGCCTACCCCCTGGCACCTTATCATACACTCACATATTCACAATTGACATGCTTTCTTCTAAATAGCTGCAGGGTATAGCATCTATGATTTCTAATGGAAGATAATGTCAAGATGTAAAAATAGACAAAAAGATTTTTTTAAGCCAAAATAAAGGTGGGTACAGTAAGCAGGAGGGGGTGGTGGCGGGGGTGGGGAAGAGTATGACAGGTATTTTGGACCGCAGGTTCATGTATGGCGCAGTAGCTTCAGAGATGGGGTATGAGATTGTGGTATAGGTGATTCATATAGAATCGAGGGGAAAGATTAAAGTTGAAACAAGTTTTTTACCCCCCCCCCCCCCCCCCCACACCCCCCCCCAAAAAGTGTGTTGGTACCCAATAGCTGGCCCAAAATCTTATAATCTTGACGATGATAATGACACGTGGGGCAATCCAGAAAGAGTGTGAAGGCATAACCGATGAAATGGGCAAAAAAAAAGATCTTGTCGAACGACCCCAATTTTAGGGGTCGGTGGTTAGGTAGGGGGAGTGGGTGGTTTAGCGGTCTGAAGGGGCCTTGGTGATAGGTGGTACCGGGTTTTAGGAGGGGAGGGGGTGAGTAACCGAGAGGAGTGGGGGTGGGGGGGAGGGGGGGTGGGTTGGAGGGGGGGGGGTAAAAATTGTTGCCGCAGTTTATTTACCTGATTTGTATGACAACATTCAAACTAAAAGTGATAGTCCCCTTCTGAATCGGACAGCCATAGTTGAACATGCGGTCCAAAGATCTTCTTATGCCCACCCCTGTATGTACTACAATTACGGGTGCGTGACTTGTGTCGGTGTGATGGTGGGTGGGGTGGGGGCACCGGGCAGGCAGCAAAATGGGTTGGCAGTTTTAGGGTGGCCATGGTGTATAGATTACCCCTTTGGGGGTATGAGACTTGGAGCTCCAGATTATTATATGCGCTTGAATGATGTGATATCTGTGTGTATGTGGTGTGTGGGGGTGGTAAGGGGTGTGTGTTGTGGGAGGCGGGGGTAGTGAGTACGTAAGCATGGTGAGTGGGGTAACAGTTGTAGTGCAGATGTAATTCTCAATTGCACACACTCACAAACATACACCATCCAGGTGTTTGACAAATGTATGCTCATCATGTTCAGTATGGAGGAGCCCCCTTAAGTGGGGAGCGGTGATAGCTACCAGTGTGAAAAACATTTGTCCGTGGGGTGGGGACTTAACGCGCATCGAGACCGAAAATTTATTTGAAGCGTGACATCGTCATCCAACGGAGTCGCGTAAGCGTAACGTCATTGCTGTTCGGTCAGTCTCATACGTTGCCACATTAGTGCC
>JACBWV010000386.1:0-52426 GCA_013435795.1 Chlamydomonas sp. ICE-L | reverse complement strand
AGTGGGAAGTGGGTGTGTGTGCAGGCGCGGGTGAGTGGGAAGGGTGGGTGTGTGTGGCAGGCTGGGTGAGTGGGAAGAGGTGTGTTGAGCAGGCTGGGTGAGGGGGAAGTGGGTGTGTGTGAGCAGGCTGGGTGAGTGGGAAGTGGTGTGGTGAGCAGGCTGGGTGAGTGGGAGTGGGTGTGTGTGAGCAGGCTGGGTGAGTGGGAAGTGGGTTGGGTGTGAGCAGGTGGGTGAGTGGGAAGTGGTGTGTGTGAGCAGGCTTGGGTGAGTGGGAAGGGGTGTGTGTGGGAGCGGCTGGTGAGTGGGAAGTGGGTGTGTGTGAGCAGGTGGGTGAGTGGGAAGTGGGGGTGTGTGTGAGCAGGTGGGTGAGGTGGGAAGTGGGTGTGTGTGAGCAGGCTGGGTGAGTGGAAGTGGGTTGTGTGTGAGCAGGCTGGGTGAGTGGGAAGTGGTGTGTGTGAGCAAGGTGGTGCGTGGGAAGTGGGTGTGTGTGAGCAGGTGGGTGAGTGGGAAGTGGGGTGTGTGTGAGCAGGCTGGGGAGTGGGAGTGGGTGTGGGAGCAGGCTGGGTGAGTGGGGAAGTGGGTGTGGGGTGAGCAGGCTGGGTGAGTGGTAGGGGGTGTGTGTGAGCAGGCTGGGTGAGTGGAGAGGGGTTGTGTGGTGGCAGGCTGGGTGAGTGGGAAGTGGGTGTGTGTGAGGCAGCTGGGTGAGTGGGAAGTGGGTGTGTGTGAGCAGGCTGGGTGAGTGGGAAGTGGGTGTGTGTGAGCAGGCTGGGTGAGTGGGAAGTGGGTGTGTGTGAGCAGGCTGGGTGAGTGGGAGGGGGTGTGTGTGAGCAGGCTGGGTGAGTGGGAAGTGATGTGTGTGTGAGCAGGCTGGGTGAGTGGGAAGTGGGTGTGTGTGAGCAGGCTGGGTGAGTGGGAAGTGGGTGGTGTGAGCAGGCTGGGTGAGTGGGAAGTGGGTGTGTGTGAGCAGGCTGGGTGAGTGGGAAGTGGGTGTGTGTGAGCAGGCTGGGTGAGTGGGAAGTGGGTGTGTGTGAGCAGGCTGGGTGAGTGGGAAGTGGGTGTGTGTGAGCAGGCTGGGTGAGTGGAAGTGGGTGGTGTGAGCAGGCTGGGTGAGTGGGAAGTGGGTGGGTGTGAGCAGGCTGGGTGAGTGGGAAGTGGGTGTGTGTGAGCAGGCTGGGTGAGTGGGAAGTGGGTGTGTGTGAGCAGTGTGAGTGGGAAGTGGGGTGTGTGAGCAGCTGGGTGAGGGGAGTGGGTGTGTGTGAGCAGGTGGGTGAGTGGGAAGTGGGTGTGTGTGAGCAGGCTGGGTGAGTGGGAAGTGGGTGTGGTGAGCAGGCTGGGTGAGTGGGAAGGGGGTGTGTGGAGCAGCTGGGTGAGTGGGAAGTGGGTGTGTGTTGTGAGCAGCTGGGTGAGTGGGAAGTGGGTGGGTGTGAGCAGGCTGGGTGAGTGGGAAGTGGGTGTGTGTGAGCAGTGGTGGTGAGTGGGAGTGGGTGTGTGTGAGAGGCTGGGTGAGTGGAAGTGGTGGTGTGAGAGGTGGGGAGGGGAAGTGGGTGTGTGTGAGCAGGCTGGGGTGAGTGGGAAGTGGTGTGTGTGAGCAGGCTGGGTGAGTGGGAAGTGGGTGTGTGGTGAGGCAGCTGGTGAGGGGGAAGTGGGTGTGTGTGAGCAGGCTGGGTGAGTGGGAAGTGGGTGGTGTGAGCGGTGGGTGAGTGGGAAGTTGGGGTGTGGTGAGCAGGCTGGGTGAGTGGGAAGTGGGTGTGTGTGAGCAGGCTGGGTGAGTGGGAAGTGGGTGTGTGTGAGCAGGCTGGGTGAGTGGGAAGTGGGTGTGTGTGAGCAGGCTGGGTGAGTGGGAAGTGGGGGGGTGTGAGCAGGCTGGGTGAGTGGGAAGTGGGTGTGTGAGCAGGTTGGGTGAGTGGGAAGTGGGTGTGTGTGAGCAGGCTGGGTGAGTGGGAAGTGGGTGTGTGTGAGCAGGCTGGGTGAGTGGGGAGTGGGTGGGTGTGAGCAGGCTGGGTGAGTGGGAAGTGGGTGTGTGTGAGCAGGCTGGGTGAGTGGGAAGTGGGTGTGTGTGAGCAGGCGGGGTGGTGGAAAGTGGGTGTGTGTGAGCAGGCTGGGGTGGTGTGGAGTGGGTTTGTGTGTGAGCAGGCGGGTGAGTGGGAAGTGGTGTTGTGAGCAGGCTGGTGGTGAGTGGGAGTGGGTGTGTGTGAGCAGGCTGGGGATGGTGAAGTGGGTGGTGTGAGCAGGCTGGGTGAGTGGAATGTGGTGTGTGAGCAGGCTGGGTGAGTGGGAAGTGGGTTGGTGAGCCGGTGGTGAGTAAGTGGGTGTGTGTGTGATTGTGTGGGGGTGGGAAGTGGGTGTGTGTGAGCAGCTGGGTGAGTGGGAAGTGGGTTGTGTGGTGAGCAGGCTGGGTGAGTGGAGTGGGTGTGTGTGAGCAGGCTGGGATGTGGGGAAGTGGGTGTGTGTGAGCAGGCGGGTGAGTGGGAAGTGGGTGTGTGTGAGCCGGCTGGGTGGTGGGAAGTGTGTGTGTGAGCGGCTGGGTGAGTGGGAAGTGGTGTTGTGTGAGCAGGCTGGGTGAGTGGGAAGTGGGGTGTGTGTGAGCAGGCTGGGTGGTGGGAAGTGGGTGTGTGTGAGCAGGCTGGGTGGTGGGGGGGTGAGTGGGAAGTGGGTGTGTGTGAGCAGGCTGGGTGAGTGGAAGTGGGGTTGGTTGTGTTGGTGTGAGCAGGCTGGGTGGTGGAAGTGGTGGTGGAGCAGGCTGGGTGAGTGGGAGTGGGTGTGGTGTGAGCAGGCTGGGTGAGTGGGAAGGGGTGTGTGTGAGCAGCTGGGTGAGTGGGAAGGTGGGTGTGTGTGAGCAGGCTGGTGGTGGGAAGTGGAGTGGTTGTGTGGAGCAGGCTGGGTGAGTGGGAAGTGGGTGTGTGTGAGCGGCTGGGTGAGTGGAAGTGGGTGTGTGTGAGCAGGCTTGGTGAGGGGATGGGTGGTGTGAGCAGCGGGTGAGGGGTGGGGTGTGTGAGCAGCTGGGTGAGTGGAAGTGGTGGTGTGTGAGCAGGCGGGGAGTGGGAAGTGTTGTGTGTGAGCAGGCTGGTGAGTGGAGTGGTGGTGTGAGCAGGCTGGGTGAGTGGGAAGTGGGTGTGTGTGAGCAGGCTGGGTGAGTGGGAAGTGGGTGTGTGTGAGCAGGCTGGGTGAGTGGGAAGTGGGTGTGTGTGAGCAGGTGGGTGAGTGGGAAGTGGGTGTGTGGCAGGCTGGGGAAGTGGGAAGTGGGATGGTGTGTGAGCAGGCTGGGTGAGTGGGAAAGTGGGTGTGTGTGAGCGCTGGGTGAGTGGGAAGTGGGATGTGTGTGAGCAGGGGTGATGGGAGTGGGTGTGTGAGCAGGCTGGGTGAGTGGGAGTGTGTGTGTGAGCAGCTGGGTGAGTGGGAAGTGGGTGTGTGTGAGCAGGCTGTGGTGAAGTGGCGGTGGTGTGTGTGAGCAGGCTGGGTGAGTGGGAAGTGGGTGTGTGTGAGCGCGGGTTGAGTGGGAGTGGGTTGTGGTGTGAGCAGGCTGGGTGGGTGGAGGAGGGAGTGTGTGTGTGAGCAGCTGGGTGAGTGGGAAGGGGTGGGTGTGAGCAGGCTGGGTGAGTGGGAAGGGGGTGTGTGTGAGCCGGCGGGTGAGGTGGAAAGTGGGGTGGTGAGCAGGCTGGGTGAGTGGGAAGTGGTGTGTGTGAGCAGGCTGGGTGAGTGGGAAGTGTGGTGTGTGTGAGCAGGCTGGGTGAGTGGGAAGTGGGTGGGTGTGAGCAGGCTGGGTGAGTGGGAAGTGGGTGGTGTGAGGCAGGTGGGTGAGTGGGACGGTGGTGTGTGTGTGAGCAGGCTGGGTGAGTGGGAAGGTGGGTGTGTGTGAGCAGGCTGGGGGGAGGGGGAAGTGGGTGTGTGTGAGCAGGCTGGGTGAGTGGGAAGTGGGTATGGTGTGAGCAGGCTGGGTGAGTGGGAAGTGGTGTGGTGTGAGGCAGGAGTGGGTGAGTGGGAAGTGGGTGTGTGTGAGCAGGCTGGGTGAGTGGGAAGTGGGTGGGTGTGTGAGTGGTGGGTGAGTGGGAGTGGGAGTGTGTGAGCAGGCTGGGTGAGTGGGAAGTGGGTGTGTGTGAGCAGGCTGGGTGAGTGGGAAGGGGGGTGTGTGTGAGAAGGCGGGTTTGAGAGGCGGTGGGTGGGTGTGAGCAGGCTGGGTGAGTGGGAAGGGGTGATATGGTGTGTGAGCAGGCTGGGTGAGTGGGAAGGGGTGGGGGTGGGCAGGCTGGGTGAGTGGGAAGTGGGTGTGTGTGAGCAGGGGGGTGAGTGGGAAGTGGGTGTGGTGGAGCAGGCTGGGTGAGTGGGAGGGTTGTGAGAGCAGGCTGGTGAGTGGGAAGTGGGTGTGTGTGAGCAGGCTGGGTGAGTGGGAAGTGGGTGTGTGTGAGCAGGCTGGGTGAGTGGGAAGTGGGTGTGTGTGAGCAGGCTGGGTGAGTGGGAAGTGGGTGTGTGTGAGCAGGCTGGGTGAGTGGGAATGTGGGGGGGTGTGAGCAGGTGGGGAGAGTGGGAAGGGGGGGTGGGTGAGCAGGCTGGGTGAGTGGGAAGTGGTGGTGTGTGAGGCAGGCTGGGTGAGTGGGAAGTGGGTGTGTGTGAGCAGGCTGGGTGAGTGGGAAGTGGGTGTGTGTGAGCAGGCTGGGTGAGTGGGAAGTGGGTGTGTGTGAGCAGGCTGGGTGAGTGGGAAGTGGGTGTGTGTGAGCAGGCTGGGTGAGTGGGAAGTGGGTGTGTGTGAGCAGGCTGGGTGAGGGGGAAGTGGGTGTGTGTGAGCAGGCTGGGTGAGGGGGAAGTGGGTGTGTGTGAGCAGGCTGGGTGAGTGGGAAGTGGGTGTGTGTGAGCAGGCTGGGTGAGTGGGAAGTGGGTGTGTGTGAGCAGGCTGGGTGAGTGGGAAGTGGGTGTGTGTGAGCAGGGTGGGTGAGTGGGAAGTGGGTGTGTGTGAGCAGGCTGGGATGGGAAGTGGGTGTGTGTGAGCCGGCTGGGGGTGAGTGGGAAGTGGGTGTGTGAGCAGCTGGGTGAGGGAAGTGGGTTGTGTGAGCAGGCTGGGTGAGTGGGAGTGGTGTGTGGAGCAGGCTGGGTGATGGGAAAGTGGGTGTGTGTGAGCAGGCTTGGTGAGTGGGAAAGTGGGGGGGGTTGTGAGCGAGGCGGGTGAGGGGGAAGTGGGGTGTGTGTGGGCAGGTGGGTGAGTGGGAAGTGGGGTGTGTGTGAGCAGGCTGTGTGAGTGGGGAAGTGGGGTGTGGGAGCAGGTGGGTGCGTGGAGTGGGAAGTGGGGGGTGTGAGCAGGCTGGGTGAGGGGGAAGGGGGGAGGTGTGAGCAGGAGGTGAGTGGGAAGTGGGTGTGTGTGAGAGGCTGGGGTGAGTGGGAAGTGGGGGTGTGTGAGCAGGCTGGGTGAGTGGGAGTGGGTTGGTGAGCAGGCTGGGTGGAGTGGGAAGTGGGTGTGTGTGAGCAGGCTGGGTGCGTTGGGAAGTGGGTGGGTGTGAGAGGCGGTGGTGGGGGGAAGTGGGTGGGGGGGGGTGTGAGCAGGCTGGGGAGTGGGAAGTGGGTGTGTGTGAGAGGCTGGGTGTGGTGGGAAGTGGGGTGTGGTGTGAGCAGGCTGGGTGGTGGGAAGTGTGTGTGTGTGAGCAGGCTGGGGTGAGTGGGAAGTGGGTGGTGTGTGAGAGCAGGGCGGTGTGAGGTGGGTGAAGTGGGTGTGGGTGGTGTGAGCAGCTGGGTGAGTGGGAAGTGGGATGTGTGTGAGCAGGCAGTGGTGGGAGTGGTGAAGTGGGTGGGTGTGTGAGCGGGGGGTGAGTGGAAGTGGGGTGTGTGTGAGAAGGTTGGGTGAGTGGGAAGGGGGGTGTGTGTGAGCAGGCTGGGTGAGTGGGAAGTGGGGGTGTGTGAGCAGGCTGGGTGAGTGGAATGGGTGTGTGTGAGCAGGCTGGTGGTGTGGGAGTAGGGGTGGGGAGGATGGGGAGTGGGAGTGTGTTTGGGCGTAGTGGCAGGCTGGGTGAGTGGGAAGTGGGTGTGTGTGGAGCAGGCTGGGTGAGCTGGGAAGTGGGTGTGTGTGAGCAGGCTGGTGAGTGGGAAGTGGGTGTGTGTGAGCAGCGCTGGGTGAGTGGGAAGTGGGTGGTGTGGAGAGGCTGGGTGAGGGGAAGTGGGTTTGTGTGTGAGAGGCTGGGGAGTGGAGGGAAGTGTGTGTTGTGAGCAGGGCTGGGTGGTGTGGGAAGTGGGTGTGTGTGAGCAGGCTGGTGAGTGGGAAGTGGTGTGTGTGAGCAGGCTGGGTGAGTGGGAAGTTGGTGGGGTTGTGTGAGCAGGCTGGGTGAGTGGGAAGTGGGGTGTGGGTGTGAGCAGGCTGGGTGAGTGGGAAGGGTGGGTGTGAGAGGCTGGGGAGTGGAAGTGGGTGTTGGTTTGAGCAGGCTGGGTGAGTGGAAGTGGGTGGTGTGGCAGGATGGGTGAGTGGGAAGTGGGGTGTGTGAGCAGGGGGTGAGTGGGAAGTGGGTGATGTGTGTGAGCAGTGGGTGAGTGGGAAGTGGGTGGGTGTGAGCAGGCTGGGTGATGGTGGGAATGTTAGTGGGTGTGAGCAGGCTGGGTGAGGTGGGAAGTGGGTGGTTGTGAGCAGGCTGGGTGAGTGGGAATAGTGGTATAGGGTGTGAAGCAGGACTGGGATTGAGTGGGAAGTGGGTGGGTGTGAGTGGGCTGCATTGGGTGGTTGGGGTGGTTGGTGGGTTGTGGGTGGGTGAGTGGGTGGGGCGGATGAGTGGGTGGGCAGGTGGGCGGGTGGGCGGATGGGTGGGCAGCGCAAGGCTGGGTGAGGGACGTTCAGGATGCATGTGAGCGTCCTTTTGTCAAGAGGGGGTGGGTGTGTGGGTTGGTGGGTGGTGGGTGGGTGGGTGGATGGGTGGTGAGTGGGTGAGAGGGTGGGTAGGTGGGGCAGGTGGGCAGGTGAGCGTCCTTTCGTCCAGAGAGAGAGGTGGGTGGTGGGTGGTGAGCGTATGAGTGGGTGGTGGTTGGGTGTGAGATGGGTGGGTGGGTGTGAGTGGGTGGGATGACATTCAGGATGCATGTGAGCGTCCTCCTGTCAAGAGAAAGAGGTGGGTGGTGGGTGGGTGTGAGTGGGCTGCATTGGGGGGTGGGTGGTGGGCGGATGAGAGGGTGGGTGGGTCGTGGGTGAGAAAGAGGAGGGGGGGGGGGGGGTAATTTGGACCAAACAGGTCAAAAGTAGCGATCGCTATGTATAACGGAAAATAATCCCTCAGGGAGGATCACCTGTCGTGTCCATCCGCCACTCGCCCTCCGTAGTTACACTCCAACCAACTACCCACCACCCACCCACTACCAACTACCCACCCTCTACCAACTACCCACCACCCACCCACTACCAACTACCCACCCTCTACCAACTACCAACTACCCACCACCCACCCACTACCAACTACCCACACCCACTACTACCAACTACCCACCCGCTACCAACTACCCACCACCCACCCACTACCAACTACCCACCCTCTACCAACTACCAACTACCCACCACCCACCCACTACCAACTACCCACCACCCACCCACTACCAACTACCCACCCTCTACCCACTACCAACTACTGCTAGGGAGGATCCCCTGTAGTGTCCATTTGCCACCTGCCCTCAGTAGGTTTATTGTTTTTATAGCTCAAGTAGCTTATTATAGCTTTTATAGCTTTTTAGAGCCATCTAGGGCAAACAACAAAATTAGCGATAATTGGGGCAAAAAACGGGAAAAAAGTAGCGATCGCTATAGAAAAACAAATTCACCTGTCGTGCCCATTCGTCACTCGCCCTCCGTAGTTACTCTCCCCAGTCACTGACTACCCACTACCCAATGCTAGGGAGGATCACCTGTCATGACCATCCGTCACTCGCCCTCCGTAGTTACACTCCCCAGTCACCCACTACCACCTACCCAATACCCACCCACAGCTTTTCCGATTGGACGATGCGCACAACCATGACCTAAGTGCCCTGGGCAATGCTAGGGAGGATCACCTGCCGTGTCCATCCGTCACTCGCCCTCCGTAGTTTTTGTATACCTTTTTTAGCTTTTAGGGCCATGTAGGAAAAGAAAAACGATAATTTGGACTAAAACTGGGTCAAAAGTAACAATCGCTATATATAGCGGAAAACAAATCCTTGAGGGAGGATCACCTGTCATGCCCATCCGTCACTCGCCCTCCGTAGTTACACTCTCCAGTCAAGTAGCTGAGCGCTTTCAGCGGTAGGTCGGAGAACTCGTTCAAGAACATCTGTAGCTGTCTTGCACTGATGACAAAGTCTGGCTGAGAGAACTGGTAGGGCACGTTCCACCCCAGGGGACCAAACTTGAGTCGCTCCTGGGAAAGGGCACAGTAGTGGTGGTGGTGGGAGTTGGGGTGGTGGTGGTTGGTTGGTTGGTTGTGGTGGTGGTGGTGGTGGTGGTGGTGGTGGTGGTGGTGTGTGTGAGTGTGTGTGTGTGTGTGTGTGTGTGTGTGTGTGTGTGTGTGTGTGGGGGGGGGGGGGGGGGGGGGGGGCATGTTGCACTGATGACAGAGGCAGGCTGTCAGAACTGGTAGGGCACGTTCCATCCCAAGGGACCAAACTTGAGTCGCTCTTGGGCAAGGGCATGGTGGGGTTGAGGGATGGGGTGGTGGGGGTGCGGGTTGCACTAATGAGGAAGTCAGGCTGAGAGAACTGGTAGGGCACGTTCCACCCAAGGGGACCAAACTTGAGTCGCTCCTGGGCGAGGGCATGGTGGGGGTGGGGGGTGGGAGTTGGGGTGGTGGGGGCGGATCATATGATATCATATTGCCGTTCCCTACTCACGTGACACACACGAAGCATGAATTCAGGGGCCCTGTTGGCAAAACGAATGTTTGGGGTTCAGCTTATCAACGCCATTTCTTGTTAAGCCCTTCCCATCACGGTTGGGCAAGTCCTTTTAGCCTATTTGGCCTCCCCTTGGACTGGAACATACATACATACATACATACATACATACAGCATACATACATGTATACATACATACATACATACATACATACATACATGTATACATGCATACGCACGCAGCACCAACCAGGACAAAGGCATGGAAGAAGCACAGGTCATGATAATGATAACGCCTGGTGGGGCGTGGTGTGAAGGGAACCCGTCGTACGCGGGTAGGGAGCGGTCTTCTACCTCAACTGGACAAGCTACCATCACGGTTGACAACGACCTGCGACGCCAAGAGCAACCGAAGGGGAGATCGAACCCCCGACTCTTCATCCTCATAGTGATTTGGTCTACTAGACCAATGTATATCACTGAAAGGGGCTACAGGTCATGAGATTAGAGGATGAAGCAACACATGTGACTCACGCAGCACCTACCTGGGAAATGAAGATGCGTGCGTGAAACAGACAACCACCTCAACCACCTCAACCACAGCTAATCACACATTCAGGCATGAAATTATGGTGCGTGCGTGAAACAGACGTAAAATACAAAAGATAAAAAAACTGTCCCTAACACATGTTACACACGCAACACCAAGCTGGACAAAGGCATGGAAGAAGCACAGGCCAAAGAGGAGTTTCTTGAACTCACATGCATACACACATGCATACATACACGATTACACACCAGGGTACTTCCATTGACCAAATTGGTCAGCGCTTTAGCGCACTTGAAAAAATGGAAACTGCGCTTTGTAGTGCAAAAAGCGCAAAAATTGCTTGCTGCGCCCACATGGGGTAGCAAAAAACTGCGCTAAACGCGCAGTGGGGCTCAAAAAGGTAGCGTGCCAGCGCGCTCTTGGAAGGACCCTGTTGTGTACCCCACCACCACCACCTTCAAAGTACCCTTACACACTGTTGTGTACCCCACCCACCACCACCTTGGAAGCACCCTGTTACACACACGGCACCTACCTGGACAAAGGCATGGAAGAAGCACAGGCCAAAGAGGAGTTTCTTGAACTCGGCTGGCCGGGTGCAGCTATCGAAGAACTCAGGGTCGTTGACAGGATCGCTGATGTAGCTGCCCAGCAGGTTTGCCCGCAACCCCTTGGGGGGGTCGTTGGTCATCTTAATTCCGTTCTGCAGGACGCTGACGGGAAAGTGAGGCGATGGATAGGACGTGAGCCACAGCCGGAACTGTGGGTTGGTGCTCTCCGGCTTGAACTGCTCGCAGATGCGTTCCAAGGTGGGCATCCAGCTAACTGCCAAGTGGCAGTTCTGTAGCACCACCCAGCCACCTGGGGTTAGGGGTTGGGGGAGGGGGGATGTGTGTGTGTGAATGGGTGGGGGGTGGGGGGGACGTGAGCCACAGCCGGAACTGTGGGTTGGTGCTCTCCGGCTTGAACTGCTGGCAGATGCGTTCCAAGGTGGGCATCCAGCTAACTGCCAAGTGGCAGTTCTGTAGCACCACCCAGCCACCTGGGGTTAGGGGTTGGGGGAGGGGGGATGTGTGTGTGTGAATGGGTTGGGGGTGGGGGGGACGTGAGCCACAGCCGAAACTGTGGGTTGGTGCTCTCCAGCATGAACTGCTGGCAGATGCGTTCCAAGGTGGGCATCCAGCTAACTGCCAAGTGGCAGTTCTGTAGCACCACCCAGCCACCTGGGGTTAGGGGTTGGGGGAGGGGGGATGTGTGTGTGTGAATGGGTGGGGGGTGGGGGGGACGAGAGCCACAGCCGAAACTGTGGGTTGGTGCTCTCCAGCATGAACTGCTGGCAGATGCGTTCCAAGGTGGGCATCCAGCTAACTGCCAAGTGGCAGTTCTGTAGCACCACCCAGCCACCTGGGGTTAGGGGTTGGGGGAGGGGGGATGTGTGTGTGTGGTGGTGGTGGTGGTGGTGGTGGTGGTGGTGGTGGTGGTGGGGGGGGGGGTGGGGGGGGTTCGAAATGTTCAAATAATCAAGAACATGTATAGATTCACAGTATTAAAGGTGATGTTTGTTCATGGTAATGATGATTATGATTATGATGGTGTTAAAGGTGATGGGTATTTATGATGATGATGATGATGATGATTACATGTTTCCTGGTGCCCTACTGGACTCCAAATGTGCCCTCGGCTTGACAGAGTCAAGTGGGACTTAATATTTCCACCTGCGGATTTCGCCTGTTCAATGAGTTTGGAAGCCTTGGGGCCTTGTCCCTGTCCCAAGGAGATGCTCTCCACTTCAATGTGTACCGAGTCGGCGTACTTTAGTCAAGCAGACATGGGGTTCACCCACAGGCTTAAATTCACAGTTTATAAACCTATCGCACCTGCGGATTTCGCCTGTTCAATGAGCTTGGAAGCCTTGGGGCCTTGTCCCTGTCCCAAGGAGATGCTTTCTACCTCGATGTGCACGGAGTCAGCGTATTTCAGTAAAGCAGACATGGGGTCCACGCCCGCGGACAGCACAAAGATGAGAGGCGTGAGCGAGCTGGAGTCCTGATAACACTTGTCCAGGTCAAACGGAGGCGGCTCAATGAACTTGCGTCCCATGGTCTGAAGAACGTAGTTCTGCATCGACATCACGAGCTTGTCGGGCCGGATCAAGCGCATGAGCAGCAACCGTTGGAATATGTCTAGTTTCTCGTGCCATGGCTCTGGATAGGAAATCGAACTGGGGTCTTGGCTATCGTAGATCTCTTTCCAGGGCGCCATGTTCTCCTTGAAGCTGTCCGACAAGCCATTGAAGGGAGGGAAGGTCTCTGACAAGCGGCACATCTCGCCCCACAGCTTATCAGACAGCCAGTCCGAGGGGTTGGGAGGTGGCTCCCCTGTAGCCACGCCACCTGTCAGCAGGAAGCGGTACTGCAGCATGTCCACGTTGTCCTCGATAGCTGACTGAATGGCGACGCAGAGGGAGAAGCTGAAGAGAAGCTTGTCCTTCTCAAACAGGGAGCGGCAGACGTTGACGTAGAGAGAGTAAGTGAAGTGTTTGATGAGCACTTCGATCCTCTTGCCCAGGTCCTTGTGCTGTTCTGCCTTGTTGATGGTGTACTCGAACAGGTTGACAAACCATGCAAGGGAGTACTGGTACATGGGTTCTATGGAGGCGAGGTCTGAGATGTTGAAGAAGAGGACGCTGACATGGCGGGCGACTGGCTTGTAGCCCATGCGGGCTTCGTCGATCTTCTTCTCAGTCTTTTCTGCAATCACCTGCGGGATGCGTGTATGTGTGTGCGTGTGTGTGGTGCATTTGTGTGTGTGTGTTTGTGTGTGTGTGTTTGTGAGTGTGTGGTGGTGGTGGCAGTGAGCCATTGGCATGTAGCCCATACGTGCTTCGTCGATCTTCTTTTCAGTCTTCTCTGCAATCACCTGCAGGGTGTGTGTGTTTGTGTGTGCGTGTGTTGGGCAAGTCCCGTTAGCCTATTTTGCTACCCCTGGACTGTAACACCACACTCACTTACACACACCTGCTTCTGCACAATGCCATTGGGCAGGGTCTTGGAGGAGGACACCAGTGTTTCGGTTCAGTTCATCACTGTCTTTTCTTTTTAGCCCCTCCTGATACCACGGTTGGGCGAGTCCCTTTAGCCTATTTGGCTACCCTTGGACTGTAACATCCATACAATGTCCGCATTTTGCAATCATGAATTAGCCTGACAAGTACATACACACATCGGCTTCTGATGAATGTCGTTGGATAGGGTCTTGGAGGAGGACACCACCTTGATGGCTGTCTCGTATCAAGAATATTCCCAAACAGGTCATATTTCGGTTCAGTTTTTCAATGCTTTTTCTTTTACGCCCCTCCTGATACCCTGGTTGGACAAGTCCCGTTGGCCTATTTGGCTATCCCTTGACTGTAACAACACACACACCTGCTTCTGCGCAATGTCATTGGACAGGGTACCACCTCGATGGCTGTCTCGTCTTCAATAATCTTTCAAAACAGGTCACATTTCGATTCAGTCCATCACTGCTTTTTATTTGTAGCCCCTCCTGATACCCTATTTGGCTACCCCTGGACTGTAACAACACACACACACCTGCTTCTGAGCAATGACGTTGGACAGGGTCTTGGAGGAGGACACCACCTCGATGGCTGTCTCGTCTCCAAGAATGTTCCCCTCACTCGTTGACAGGATCTCGATAATCTTGTCCTTGATCTCCTTCAACTGGCAAGCGTACTCATCCCTAGAAGCACCTTTAGCCTATTTGACTACCCCTGGACTGTAACAACACACACACACATACACACACCTGCTTCTGCGCAATGTCATTAGACAGGGTCTTGGAGGAGGACACCACCTCGATGGCTGTCTCGTCTTCAAGAATGTTCCCCTCACTCGTCGACAGAATCTCGATAATCTTGTCCTCGATCTCCTTCAACTGACGAGCGTTCTCAGCGCCTTGGAGCACGAGCTTGGTCTTCTCCTCCTCCAACTCAGGTCTCTCCTTGAGCACCACGATCCCCAGCAGCTGGTCCTCTAGACCCTCGGGGGTGATCATGAAGTTCAAGAGGGTGACCTTCACGGCCACCTCGGGGAGGTAGTGGGGGTTGCGGAGCTTGGTGGTGATGTAGAAGCGGAAGGATTCGCTATACTCAATGGTGGAGTCGCCCAAGCGAATACACAGACCGCCCCCTTGTTTGAACACGTTCTTCAGCAGCAAAGGCTCCAGGGTGGGGTCCAACTCCTCCCCTACGTTCTCCAATAGCACCGGGTTGCCGAACTGGATACACATTTCCAGCCGTCGGACGTAATCTCCGTCGCTTAGCTTGAGCACTTCTAGCTGGCTCTTACTCTCCATGTTTCTGATCCAGCGGTTGGCCTGGCCCTGGGGGTCGATGAGGAGGGGCCAGCGGCGTGCCTTGGAAACCATGATGCCGTTGTCGATGGAGAAAGAGTCATTGGGCAGTCCGTCGATGACCCAGTCGCGGATCTTGACTGGGTCACCAAGGACAGTGACCAGCCTGTGTGAATGGGGTTGTGAGTGAGTGAGTGTGTGTGTGTGTGTGTGTGTGTGTGTGTGTGTGGTGGGGGGGGGGGGGGGAGGTAGTGTTGGAGTGTGGCACATGGTTGAAGGAAGCATTAAGAAGCTCCATTCCGTTGCCACCTATTGTTCTGATACCCAACACTCTCCGCCAATTTTCCGCGTCGCTTGCGGCGCTGCCTAGGGTTCTGTGTTCATAAGCCCCCCTTGACTGTGTCAGGCCACGGGCACATCTGGAGTCCAGCAGGGCAGTCCAGTAATCATCATTATCATCATCATTATCATCACAAACCACTGAAGCAAACTCTACATTTTCAGGTTTCACTTCAAATCACAAAAAAACGAAAAATTATATGAGATGTACCAATTATAAGACTTCTTGATACCGGACATATTCTCACGAGACCACATATGAGCATCGCAATTCAAGAAGATACCCACACCTGAAAGTATCAGAGCAAGGAATCTTCTCTCCCTTGCACAGCTTCGTCTACTCCGTGGTTGGGGTATGTATGTATGTATGTATGTATGTATGTATGTATGTATGTATGTATGTATGTATGTATGTATCACTATCATCATCAGTACCCCATAGAAGCAAACTCTACAATGCCCGCACCTGAAAGTATCTGAGCAAGGAATCTTCTCTTCCTTGCACAGCTTCGTCCACTCTGTCGTGGCCTCGTCACGGTAGGCTGACGTGAAGGCTCCTAAATAAGCAATGAAGCCGGACGAGAGCAAAACATCCCCAGTCAGGTTCTCGTAGTCCTCTCCGAGCTTTAGTGCAACCTGGGATGTGGGCGGGTGGGTGGTGAGCGGGAGGGGTGGTGGTGGAAGGGCGAATGAGTGGGTGGATGGGCAGGGCAAGGCAGGGCGAGGTAGGGCAAGGCTGAGGTAGGCAGGATGAGACAGGGTGAGGTAGGGCAAGGCAGCACACCACCAGCCAGGTTCTCATAGTCCTCTCCGAGCTTGAGTGCAGCCTGGGATGTGGGGGGTGGTGAGCGGGAGGGTGGTGAGAGGGTGGGTGGGTGGTGGGAGGGTGGGCGGGTCTGTGGTGGGAGGGCAGTGGGAGGGAGGGAGGGAGGATGAGTGGTGGAAGGGCGGGTGGGCGGGTAGGTGGGCAGGCGGGCGGGCGGGTGGATGGGTGGTGGGAGGGCGGGCGGGTGGTGGTAGGAGGATGGGCGGATAGGTGATGGGATGGTGGGTGGTGGGTGGGTGGTGGGCGGGTGGTGGTGGGAGGGTGGGCGTGCGTGTAGGTGGAGGGATGGTGCGTGGGTGGTGGGTGGTGGTGGGAGGGTGGTGGGTAACCTGGAATAGACTGTAATAGACTGAAATATATCAAAATGGCCTGGAATAGTCCAAATTAGCCTGAAATATACCGAAATAGCCTGGAATAGCCTGAAATAGACTTAGAAAGCCTGAAATATACCAAAATAGCCTGGAATAGCCTGAAATAGACTTAGAAAGCCTGAAATAACCCACCTCAGTCCATCTGGTCTTTTCTCCACCCAATCCTCCAATGAGCTTGGTAGCCCTGTCAAGCTTCTTCTCACACAGGTCCACGTCAAACTCCAGCTGTTTTTTCTTCTGCTGCATCTCTGCCAGCTTGGCATTCAAGGCTGCCAATCGATCCTCCACCTCCTTCAGCTCGGCTTTCTTGGCATTCAGGCCAACCATAAGCTGCAGGCAAGGGGTGTGTGTGGGGTGTGGGGGTGTGTGGGGTGGGGGGGTAAGGGTGGGCGGGGAGTGTGTGTGTGTGTGGGTAGCATTCAAGTCAGCCAATCGATCCTCCACCTCCTTCAGCTCGGCCCTCTTGGCATTCAGGCCAACTATAAGCTGCAGCCAAGGGGTGTTTGTGTGGGGTGGGGGTGGGTGGGGTGGGGGTGGGCGGGGAGTGTGTGTGTGTGTGGGTAGCATTCAAGGCAGCTAATCGATCCCTCCACCTCCTTCAGCTCAGCCCTCTTGGCATTCAGGCCAACCATAAGCTGCAGGTAAGGGGTGTGAGTGGGGTGGGGTGGGGGTGGGGTGGTGTGTGGTGTGTGTGTGGGGGGGGGAGTGTGTGTGTGTGGGGGGGGTAGCATTCAAGGCTGCTAATCGATCCACCACCTCCTTCAGCTCGGCTTTCTTGGCATTCAGGCCAACCATAAGCTGCAGTCAAGGGGTGTATGGGGGGTGGGGGTGAGGTGGCTGGGTTGTGGGGTGGGTGTGTGTGTGGGTGGGGTGGTGTGCTGGTGGTGGTGGAGGTGAGAAGAAACAGTGTACAACACGTACCTCAGCGAAGTCAGCCTCAGCCTCAGCCAGCTTGGTGGTGGCGGTGTGGTGGTGGCAGTGTGGTGGTGGTGGAGGTGAGAAGAAACAGTGTACAACACGTACCTCAGCGAAGTCAGCCTCAGCCTCAGCCAGCTTGGTGGTGGGATGTGGGATGTGGTGGTGGTGGTGTGTGTGTGGCAGGGTGCTGTTGGGATGTGGTGGTGGCGGTGTGGTGGTGGTGGTGAGAAGACATAGTGCACACCACATACCTCAGCGAACTCAGACTCAGCCTCAGCCAGCTTGGCCTTCTTGGGAGCTACCACCTTGGCCACTCTGTCGTAGGCTTCCATAGCACGTGCCCAGCAGCATAAGCCATAGGCTGCCTTGGACGCCTTTTTGACCAGATCTGGCTCAAACTCGGGCATGGCGATGTAAGGGCGCATAACCTGGACGGGGTGAGTGGGATGGGAAGGGTAGTTGGTGGGAGGGGCATGGGAATGTGAGTGGGATGGGAAGGGTGGTTGGTGGGAGGGGCATGGGAAGGGGCATGGGAATGTGGGTGGGTGTATGTATGGGTGGGGCATGGAAAGGGGCATGGGGGGGGGAGAGGTGGGTAGCAGATTTGCCTGGCTTGAACTCGGCATGGCAATGTCCTAGCCGGACAACTAAACCCTAAACCCTAAACATATCCACACCTTGGTGGTAGAGTGTGAGATGTTGTCCTTGTCAGACTAACCCTAACTAAACCAAAACCTAACCCTAAAGACTACACGAAACGAAACCCTAACCCCTAACTTTAACCTCTCAACATATGTTCACCTTGATGGTGGCCTCTGGGATGTTGTCCTTGCCTGACTAAACTCTAAACCCTTGTCATCTTTTCACCTTGATGGTGGCCTCTGGGATGATGTTTTGCCTGACTAATAAACCCTAACCTCTAACCCCTAAACGTATTTTCACCTTGATGGTGGCCTCTGGGATATTGTCCTTGTCAAAGTCCTTGAGTTGTTGGATGAAGGTGGGGTCTGAGAGGAAGGCCTGAGACACCGACCAGAAGTCATCAATCTTCTTGCTTGGGTTGGCTGGGTCATTCATCCTCTTAGGCTTGATGTGGAATATGTGACAAATGACCTCCATCACCAGCTTCACGGCCGCAGGCGGCGATTTCATGCTCTTGATCTCAGTGATGTCGTTCTTGTTCAGAGTGTCTAAGGCGGACATGGCGGCCTCGAGCAGGGGCATGGCGACAGCTAGCTCCGACGTGCACTCGTCCTTGATGGCCTTAGCAGATGCGGCCTTGGTGTTGGCCGAGGCCTCGTCGGCTTGGACTATGACCTTCTGAGCCTCGGCTTCTATGGTCTCCTTGGCGACGACGATTAGGGTCTCTTCAACCTCCTTGCCTGTCTCGACCAGCTTGGGCTGAAGCTCAATGAGCTCTTTTTTCATCACATTCACATCCTGCTCTGCAGCTAGGAGCTTCTCAAGTCCGACTTGATAACGGCGCTTCATCTGGGGTAGGGTGGAGTGGGGGGTTGGGGGGGTGGGTTGGGTTAGGTGGAGTGGGTGGAGTTGGGTTGGGTTGGGTTGGGTTGGGTTGGGTTGGGTTGGGTTGGGTTGGGGGAGGGTAACAAATACATATATGTTTCATCACATTCACATCCTGCTCTGCAGCTAGGATTTTCTCAAGTCCAACTTGATAACGGCGCTTCATCTGGGGGTGGGGGGGTGGGTTTGGTTAGGTGGAGTGGGTGGAGTTGGGTTGGGTTGGGTTGGGTTGGGTTGGGGGAGGGTAACAAATAAAGCTATTTTCCATCACATTCACATCCTGCTCTGCAGCTAGGATTTTCTCAAGTCCAACTTGATAACGGCGCTTCATCTGGGGTAGGGTGGAGTGGGGGGTTGGGGGGTTGGGTTGGGTTAGGTGTAGTGGGTTGGGTTGGGTTGGGTTGGGGGAGGGTAACATTTAAAGCAATTTTTCACCACATTCACATCCTGCTCTGCAGCTAGGACTTTCTCAAGTCCAACTTGATAAAGGCGCTTCATCTGGGGTTGGGGGGTTGGGGTTGGGGGGTTGGGTTGGGTTGGGTTGGGTTGGGTTGGGTTGGGTTGGGTTGGGTTGGGTTGGGTGGGGTGGGGTGGAGGGGTAGTGTGGGTGAAGTTGGGTTGGCTTGGAGCCTAGCAGCGCGATGCTCAAGTGGAACATGTATAAAACATTTACGGGAGGTTTCAAGATCGCTAAAATAAACGTGGGTCTTGCGTGCTGTTTCAATTCTTGTATTCTTTTGGACTTGAAATAAGCGCCACATTTTTTGTTTACAAAAGTTAAAAAACATTCACGGGCGGTTTCAAGATCTCCAAAATAAGCGTGGCTCTTCCGTGCTGTATCTTTTTTTCCGGGCTTGAAATAAGCACTACATGTTTTGTTTACAATAGTTAAACTAGAATGACCGCCCATGAAAAACCGTGCAGCTGTCGGGGAAACGCTCTTTGCAATCTATCGCGATCATGGTCAGGCGGCTTGCAACCGATGCTAAGGTCGACACGAACGCTTTAGGTTAAATGGCTCCGCACCCAGTGTGACCAGTGTAACCGTCGTGTCTCTCCTATATTGAGGGCAGTAAAAGCACGATGTATCGGGCTGCAAGATTTTCCTTCCAACAGCCAAGCCTAACCGACAGCCAAGTCTAACCGACAGCCAAGCCTGACCGAGAGTACAACACGATGAATCACTGTACCTGGTACACCGTCTTCCGCTTGGATCCCAGGAGCTCTTTGTAGGTCTGGATAAGCTCCAGGTATGAGGTGGGCGTTGCGTAGTAGTGGCGTTGCAGCTGGCGGTAGAACTTGTCTGCAAGCGAGCGAACAGTCTGGTGGAACACCATACACATGTCTTCAACCTGTCAAAATGAAAAGAGGGGTGCTCAGAAGGGGAGGGGTGAGGGGGTGGGTGGGGGTGGGTGGGTCTATGAATGAGGGGTGGCCAAAAAGGAAAGGAGAGGGGGGCGGGGGAAGGGGGGGGGGGGGGGGGGGGGGGGGTCTATGAATGAGGGGTGGTCAGAAGGGGAGTGAGAGGGGGGGGGGGGGGGGGGGGGGGTCTATGAATGAGGGGTGGTCAGAAGGGGAGTGAGAGGGGGGGGGGGGGGGGGGGGTCTATGAATGAGGGGTGGTCAGAAGGGGAGTGAGAGGGGGGGGGGGGGGGGGGGGGGGGGGGGGGGGGGGGGGGGGGTCTATGAATGAGAGCAGGTCAGAAGGGGAGTGAGGGGGGGGGGGGGGGGGGGGTCTATGAATGAGGGGTGGTCAGAAGGGGAGTGAGAGGGGGGGGGGGGGGGGGGGGGGGGGTCTATGAATGAGGGGTTGTCAGAAGGGGAACGAGAGGGGGGGGGGTCTATGAATGAGGGGTGGTCAGAAGGGGAGTGAGAGGGGGGGGGGGGGGGGGGGGGGGGGTCTATGAATGAGAGCAGGTCAGAAGGGGAGTGAGGGGGGGGGGGGGGGGGGGGGGGGGGTCTATGAATGAGGGGTGGTCAGAAGGGGAACGAGAGGGGGGGGGGTCTATGAATGAGGGGTGCTCAAAAGGGGAGCGAGAGGAAGGGGTCTATGAATGAGGGGGGGTCAAAAGGGGCGCGAGAGGAAGGGGTCTATGAATGAGGGGGGGTCAAAAGGGGAGCGAGAGGAAGGGGTCTATGAATGATGCACCATTTGTAATGGTGACTCTTTGCCTTGCTCTCTCATCTACCCTTCTAGTCGGCCCGGACCACACACCCATCTCAGGGCCCCTGCCGGTAAATTTTTGTTCGGGGTTCAGTTCATCAGTGTTTTTTCCGTTTTAGACCCTCCTGATATCATGGTTGGGCAAGTATTTTTATCCTATTCGGGTATCCCTGGACTCTAACAACCTACACACCCGGACCACCCACGAATTCACCGAAGCACGGGTCTCCTCGGTGTCTATATATATATATATATGTATATATATATATATATATATATATATATATATATATATAAGTATATCCGGTTCCACCCATCACGCCCAACCCAACCCAACCCACGAACTCACTGAAGCACGGGTCTCCACGGTGTCTATATATGTCTATCTTGGGTTCCATCAATCACGCCCAACCTAACCCAACCCACAAACTCACCAAGCACGGGTCTCCTCGGTGTCTCTCTCTCTATATATATAAGTATATCGGGTTCCATCCATCACGCCCAACCTAACCCAACCCACAAACTCACCGAAAGCACAGGCCTCCACAGTGTCTATCTATCTATCTATCTATCTATCTATTATCTACCTATATAGATATCTATCTATCTATCCATAGATATCTATCTATCTATATAGATATCTATATATCGGGTTCCATCTATCACGCCCAACCCAACCCACAAACTCACCGAAGCACGGGTCTCCTCGGTGTCCATCTCCACATCCTTCAGGAAGCGAGACGCAACACTCTTCAGCGCATCAGCCGGCCACTCTGAGAACCAGTCGATGGTGGTGCAGTTGACGAGGGAGGGGAACTTGCGCAGCCGCTCACGGAAGGCGTTGCCTACGGGGGACATGCAAATGACGAGATGCAGGTTCTGCCTGCATTGGTCGACAAAGTAGGCGTACAAACTCGAAGGGGTGAGAGGCTTCCCAGCCCGCTTCGCACGCTGAGTCACGGCCTCCATGATCACCATCAGCTCGTCCTTGGGAAACAAGTTTGGCACCTCCCCGGTGTTCAAGATATTGTTGATGTCTTCGAGGAAGGACTCGTCCTTGATCTGGTTGTCCGAGAAGAGGAACACTGTGGGTTGGTTTTGAGCGCCGGCTTGCTTCAGCACGCTTCGCAAGTCCTCCTGCCACTCCACCGAGGTGTAGCTCTTGGTGATTTCAATGCTGAACACTTTGAACTCCGCCATGAAGGTGGCGATGCGGCAGAGGGATTGGCGGCCTAGGGGTGGGGTGGGGTGGGGTAGGGTGTGTGTGGGGTGTGTGTAGGGTGTGTGTATGGTGGTGTAGGGGGTGTGTGTGGGGTGGTGTGTAGGGTGGTGGTAGGGGAGGGGTGTGGGGGTGTGTAGGGTGGGGTAGGAGGGTGTGGGGTGTGTGTAGGGTGGGGTAGGGAGGGTGTGGGGTGTGTGTAGAGTGGGGTAGGGAGGGTGTGGGGTGTGCGTAGGGTGGGGTAGGGAGGGTGTGGTGTGTGTTGAGGGTGGGGTAGGGAGGGTGTGAGGTGTGGGGTGTGTGTAGGGGTGCGGTGGGGTGGGGTAGGGTGCGGTGGGTGTGTGTGTGTGTGTGTAGGAAAGATATAAGATAACAATAACGAATGCGATTATATAAAAAGCTGTACCTGAGCCACCCACTCCCACCAGCAGGGCGTTGCCATACGGCTGTTTGATGATACGGCTGATGCGGCAAATGTGCTCAGCAGCGTACATGAAAAGGACCAGGTCCATGCGGGTCTTGGACTGCGCATTGTAGTCGCCTAGGTACTCCTCCACCATGGACAATAGCTGTTGAATGTCCGACACGTAGTCGTACTTCTGGTTGTCAGCCCCCTGGGTCACGGGTGGTGTGGTGTGGTGTGGTTTGAGGTGGGGTAGGGGTAGGGTTGGGTTGGGTTGGGTTGGGTTGGGTTGGGTTGGGTTGGGTTGGGTTGGGTTGGGTTGGGTTGGGTTGGGTTGGGTGGAGTGGGTGGAGTGGGTGGAGTGGGGTGAGATGGAGTGGGGTGTGGTGGAGTGGGGTGGGGAGGGGTGGGGGTGGCATGTGGGGAAGTGGGGTGGGGTGGGGCGGAGTGGGATGAAGTGGAGTGGTGTGGGGAGGGGTGGGGTGCATTGTAGTCGCCGAGGTACTCCTCCACCATGGACAAGAGCTGCTGAATGTCTGACACGTAGTCATACTTCTGGTTGTCAGCCCCCTGGGTCACGGGTGGTGTGGGTGGGGTGGGATGGGGTGGGGTAGGGGTAGGGGTAGGGGTTGGGTTGGGTTGGGTTGGGTTGGGGTGGGTTGGGTTGGGTTGGGTTGGGTTGGGTTGGGTTGGGTTGAGGTGGGTCGGTTGGGTTGGGTCGGGTTGGGTTGGGTTGGGTTGGGTTGGGTTGGGTTGGGTTGGGTTGAGGTGGGTTGGGTGGGTTGGGTTGGGTTGGGTTGGGTTGGGTGGGTTGGGTTGGGTTGGGTTGGGTTGCGTTGGGTTGGGTTGGGTTGGGTGTGGTGTGGTGTGGTGGAGTGGGGTGGGATGGAGTGGGGTGTGGTGGAGTGGTGTGGGGAGGGGTGGGGTGGCATGTGGGGAAGTGGGGTGGGGTGGGGCGGAGTGGGATGGGGTGGAGTGGTGTGGGGAGGGGTGGGGTGCGTTGTAGTCGCCTATGTACTACTCCATCATGGACAAGAGCTGCTGAATGTCTGACACGTAGTCGTGCTTCTGGTTGTCAGCCCCCTGGGTCACGGGTGGTGTGGGTGGTGTGAGGTGGGTTGGGTTGGGTTGGTTGGGTTGGGTTGGTTGGGTTGGGTTGGGTTGGGTTGGGTTGGGTTGGGTTGGGTTGGGTTGGGTTGGGTTGGGTGGTGGGGGATGGCGTTGGGTTGGGTTGGGTTGGGTTGGGTTGGGTTGGGTTGGGTTGGGTTGGGTTGGGTTGGGTCGTGTTGGGTTGGGTTGGGTTGGGTCGTGTTGGGTTGGGTTGGGTTGGGTGGGGTGGAGTGGGATGGAGTGGGGTTGGGAGGGGTGTGGTGTGGTGGAGTGGAGTGGGGAGGGGTGGGGTGCATTGTAGTCGCCGAGGTATCCCTCCACCATAGACTAGAGCTGTTGAATGTCTGACACGTAGTCGTACTTCTGGTTGTCGGCCCCGTGGGTCACGGGTGGTGTGGGTGTGGTGGGATGGGGTAGGATGGGGTGGGTGGGGCAGGGTGGGAGGAGGTGGGGTAGGGTTGGGTTGGGGTGGGATGGAGTCGTGTGTGGTGGATGTGGTGTGGTGTGGTGGAGTGGGGTGGACTGGGGAGTGGGGTGTGGTGGATTGTGGTGGGATGGAGTGTGGTGGGATGGGGTGTGGTGGAGTGTAGTGGAGTGTGGTGTGGTGGGAAGGAGTTGGGTGGGGTGGGGTGGAGTGGGGTGGGATGGAGTGAGATGGGTTGGGTTGGGTTGGGGTAGGTTGTTTTGGGTTATTTTGGGTTGTTTGGGTTGTTTTGTTTTGGGTTGGGTTGGGTGAGTGGTGTGGGTGGGGTGGAGTGAGGTGGTGTATTGTGGGGCGGGGGGAGGTGGGGTGGGATGGTGTAGTGTGGGGCGGAAGGAGGTGGGGTAGGGTAGGGTAGGGTAGGGTAGGGTAGGGTAGGTAGGGTAGGGTAGGGTAGGGTAGGGTAGGGTAGGGTAGGGTAGGGTAGGGTTGGGTTGGGTTGGGTTGGGTTGGGTTGGGTTGGGTTGGGTTAGGTTGGGCTGGGCTGGGACGCGAGGAGGTGGGGTAGGGTAGGGTAGTGTGTGTGGGGGGGGTGGGAGGTTGGGTTTGGGTTGGGTTTGGGTTTGGGTTCTGGTTTGGTTCTGGTTTGGGTTCTGGTTTGGTTTGGGTTCTGGTTTGGTTTGGGGTCACACCTGGGTCATGAAGTCGCAGTATAGTACATTGCGCAGGTTTCCAGGGTCCCCTTTGGTCATGCCCTCTGGAGGCTCAAACACATTGTCGAACTTGAGACCTAGATGCTTGTTCACCATCTCCTTGATCTGAGTCTGGAACCACAGGCGGTCCTCGTCCGACACCAACCGATCGTGAAACACGCGGAGCGTCTCATGGGCCCAAAGCTTGGTGAGTTTCTTGGTGTCGTCTAGCAGCACGCCCAACATCTGCATGCCTTGGAATACCTTGGACAGATCTCTCATGTTGTAGGTGTAGTGGCTCTTGGCGGGGGTAGGCAACAGCTCTGCTCTGATGGTGTTGTAGATCTCGATGGTGGCCTTGACGATGGCCGGGCCCTTGAGCCGAACTTCCTCGGGGATCTTGGCACGGCGGAACCACCAGTCGGCTATGGCGGTGTAGATGCGGATGTACGTGCCGTCGTCGAACTCGGTGATGCAGATGGTGTTGAAGTGGCGGATGAAGCGTGGTGTTACTGGGTTCCGCCCTCCTCCAGGGGGGCCCATGGCACACACGTATTGGATGTCCTCGAGCTTTCGGAACGAGTTGTCGCTTCGGTCATACCACCCGCCGTGGTCCATCCATTGCCTCAGCAGCTCGATCGGTGGCTGTGCTCCGTACACCTAAATTAGGAGGAGTTCATAAAAATCGTCAAAAATTTATAATAATATGTAAAAAAAAAAATACACTGTCTCAGCAGCTCGATCGTTGCCTGTGCTCCGAACACCTTAGTAGGGGGGAGTTTATTGAAATGGTCAAAATTTGATCATAATATTTATTTAAAAATCCATTGCCTCAGCAGCTCGATCGGTGGCTGTGCTCCGTACACCTAAATAAGGAGGAGTTCATAAAAAGCGTAAAAAATTGATCATAATATATATTTTAAAAATCCACTGCCTCTGCAGCTCGATCGGTGGCTGAGCTCCGGACACCTTGGTAGGAACGAGTCAGGAGAGGAGTCAATATAAAATCATCCAAAGGCGATAATAATAATACTAATAATGTTATTATTAATCATGTTTATTAAAGAGTTTCCACTGCCTCAGCCACTCAATCACTGGCTGTACTCCTTATTCATTATTAGGGATGAGCTTACAGAAATCGTCAAAACTTGATCATAACATTTATTAAAGAGTTTTTAATCAACTATGCCGTTAACTGCACCTAACTATAACTATAACTATACATACTATATAATAATATATAACATATAACCATATTTATTATATAATAATATATAACATATAACTATATATACTATATAATAATATATAACATAACTATATTTACTATATAATAATATATAACATATAACTGTATTTACTACATAATAATATATAACATATAACTATATTTACTATATAATAATATATAACATATAACTATATATACTATATAATAATATGTAACATATAACTATATACCTAACTATAACTATGATGTTAACTATACCTCTAGAGCAGGGATATTCAGGTCATAGGCGAAGATGATACATTTCATGCGGCAGCGCGATTTTGCACACGCTTTTTGATCCCCACTGCGTGTTTCTCAATGTTTTTGAACCCCCTGTGGGCGCAGCGCACAGTTTTTGCGATTTTTGCACTACCAAAGCGCTGACCAATTTGACAAAATGTAGTATCTATCTATGTAACTGTACCTCCAGAGCAGGCATGTTCAGGTCATCGACAAAGATGATACATTTCATGCCGATGGGAGGTCCGAAAATGCCTTTCCTCCTCTTGTCAAGCTTCATGTCGATGATGTCCTGCACCTGGTTTGCGTTGGTCTGCGCACTGAAGGCAGTCTGGATGTTCTGGTACTGGGTCTTGTCCATACCCTCCAGCGTGTTCTTGATGTACACGGTCTTTCCAGTACCTGTCGAGTATGAACAGCTGTGTGAAGAGGTGTATGAAGAGGTGAATGCGCCTGGTTTGCGTTGGTCTGCGCATTGAAGGCAGTCTGGATGTTCTGGTACTGGGTCTTGTCCATACCCTCTAGTGTGTTTTTGATGTGTATGGTCTCTCCAGTACCTGTCGAGTATGAAAAGCTGTGTGAAGAGTGGTATGAAGAGGTGTATGAAGAGGTGAATGCACCTGGTTTGCGTTGGTCTGCGCACTGAAGGCAGTCTGGATGTTCTGGTTCTGGGTCTTGTCCATACCCTCTAGCGTGTTTTTGATGTACACGGTCTTTCCAGTGCCTGTTGAGTATTAAGAGTTGTGTGCAGAGTGGTATGAAGAGATTGGATCAAGTCTTATTATAGGTATGATTCGTTTTTTGTCCTGTTTTTTCCCGTTCAGAAGAAGAAGAAGAAATGGAAAAATGGAAAAAATGTTTTCCTTACAAATTTTACATTGACCAAATTTTACATTGAGGGGTGGCATGAGGCACGGGGCATTTCACTATACATTCCTCCTTAAGTAGCCCCCTTCAGTGATATACAATTGTCTAGTGGTAGACCAGATCGCTTGAGGATGAAGAGTCGGGGGTTCGACTCCCCCTTCAGTTGCTCTTGGCGGTGCAGGTCGTTGTCAACCGCGATGGTAGCTTGTCCAGTTGAGGTAGGAGACCGCTCCCCACCACGTACAACGGGCTCCCTTAACACCACGCCCCACCAGGCGTTATCATTACTTTCCTCAAGTTCTTTGTGCCAAAATGCAGGATGGACTACCCTACTAGTACATACATACATACACACACATACATACATACCTGTTGAGCCAGCAAAGTTGACGTGCTTTCCATGGCTTACCAGCACCTGAGAGAATGAGGGGTAGAAGTTTTGTTGAGAAGGGAGTAGGTGGGAGTTGGTGGGAGTAGTTGTGTTGAGAAAGGGGCAGGCTGCAGGCTATTTGGCCTACCCTGGACTGTAACAGACCCACCCACCCATCTTCCAGCCCCGACCCCCCAACCCATACCCCCACAAACCCAAACCTAAACCCCCAAACCCAGTAGGTGGGAGTAGGTGGGAGTACTTTTGTTGAGAAGGCGGCAGGCTGCAGGCTATTTGGCCTACCCTGGACTGTGACATTCCCACCCACCCATCTTCCAACCCCCAACCCAAGCCCCCCAAACCCAACCCAAATCTAACCCAAACCCAACCCGAACCCAGTAGGTGGGAGTACTTTTGTTGAGAAGCATCTTCCATCCCCGACCCCAGCCCAACCCCAAGCCTAACCCCCCCACACCCAACCCAAACCCAGTTGGTGGGAGTAGTAGGGAGTAGTTGTGTTGAGAAGGGGGCAGGCAGCAGGCAGCAAGGACATGTTCCCATCGTCAGTAAAGGTTTGTATGATCAACAAGGTTCAAGGTTTAGTTAGGACATGTTGGTACAAAATGGTTTGTATGATCAACAAGGTTTAAGGTTTAGTTAGGACATGTTGGTACACAAAGGTTTGTATGATCAACAAGGTTTAAGGTTTAATTAGGACATGTTGGTACAAAATGGTTTGTATGATCAACAAGGTTTAAGGTTTAGTTAGGACATGTTGGTACAAAATGGTTTGTATGATCAACAAGGTTTAAGGTTTAGTTAGGACATGTTGGTACAAAATGGTTTGTATGATCAACAAGGTTCAAGGTTTAGTTAGGACATGATGGAAACAAAAAGGTTTGTACGATCAACAAGGTTTAAGGTTTAGTTAGGACATGTTGGTACAAAATGGTTTGTATGATCAACAAGGTTTAAGGTTTAGTTAGGACATGATGGTACAACACGGTTTGTACGATCAACAAGGTTTAAGGTTTAGTTAGGACATGTTGGTACAACACGGTTTGTACGATCAACAAGGTTTAAGGTTTAGTTAGGACATGTTGGTACAACACGGTTTGTACGATCAACAAGGTTTAAGGTTTAGTTAGGACATGTTGGTACAACACGGTTTGTATGATCAACAAGGTTTAAGGTTTAGTTAGGACATGCTGGTAACAAATCAAGTTTCCAAACCATAAGAACACTACATACATGCAAACATACATACATACACATGCATGCATACATACACATGCATACACATACATACATACATACATACATACATACATACATACATACATACATACATACATACACGCATACACATACATACATACATATATACATATATACATACATACATACACATACAAACACATACATACAAAGAAACCAAACAGTACGGCAGTGGTCACCTCAAGGAGGTAGCTGTAGCGCACAGTGTCAGTGGTCTGCACACCACTCTAAACCCTGAACCCTAAACCCTAAAAAGTACGGCAGTGGACACCTCGAGGAGGTGGCTGTGGCGTAGGTGTCAATGGTCTGCACACCACTCTAAACCCTAAACCCTAAACAGTACGGCAGTGGTCACCTCGAGGAGGTAGCTGTAGCGCACGGTGTCAATGGTCTGCACGATGATCTCATTGAAGGTGGAGGTCTCAGGGATGTCAGCTAACTTCACAGTCTCCATCCACTGTTTCCACTGTCCCTTACTCTTGTCGTACATAAAATCGTAGATGGTGCCTTCCTTGGGGAAAGGCCTGCGGCGGAGGTTTAGTTTGGTTGGGTTTGGTCGAGTTGGCTGGTTTGATTGGTTTGGTTGGTTTGGTTGGTTTGGTTTGCTTCAGAATAACCAACCCTTAATCTTGTCGTACACAAAATCGTAGATGGTGCCTTCCTTGAGATAAGGCCTACAGCAGAGGTTTAGTTTGGCTTAATTGGTTTGGTTGGTTTGGTTGGTTAGGTTGCTTAGGTTGGTTTGGTTTGGTCTGGTTGGTCTGGTTTGATTTTTCTCTACCAACCCATTTCTTAAACGAGTGGGGGGTGACAATTTCTTTAACAAGTGGGGGATGAGCGCGGAGGTGTTGAGAAGCGCGGCTAGTGTATCGATTTTGACACTCACAAAGCCAGGGTCCGTGATCTCTAGGCCAGGTCCCTGGTGTGGATGTGGGTGTGGGTGTGTGTGGGTGTATGTATGTGTGGGTGTGTTGTGTTGTGTGGGTGTGGGTGTGACTGTGGGTTGATGTGTGTGTGTGTTGTGTGTGTGTGGGTGGGTACGGGTGTGTGTGTTGTGTGTGTTTTGTGTGTGTGTGTGAGTGGGGGGAGGGGGTGGGGGGTGGGGACGGGGAGGAGGGAAGTGGGGGAGGAGCGCGGAGGTGTTGATGAGCGCGGCTAGTGCATCGATTTTGACACTCACAAAGCCAGTTTGAAGCCAGGATCTGTGATCTCCAGGCCAGGTCCCAAGTCAAAGTCAGTCCGATCCATCTTCCTATCCACCTCGTTGTTCAGCAGCTTCCGTAAAAAGTCCGAGAACTTGGCACGGCCATCGCTTTCAGTGGTGCCGCCGATGGACCAGATGAGTGCGAAGACGAAGACACTGTCGATGAACTTGACGATGTCCTTGGCGGGAAGCTGGAGGGGCTTGCCTTCAAGAGGTCTGAGCTCATCCATCAAGCTGTCCATGATGTTCATGAGACTCACGGGCAGGGCGATGTCTGAGGTGGGCACCTGCAGGTAATTTTTGAATTTGAATTTGAATTTGAATATGGATGTCTTTGTATAAGACTGTCCATGATGTTCATGGGACTCACGGGCAGGGCGATGTCTGAGGTGGGCACCTGCAGGTATTTCTTGAATTTGAATTTGAATGTCTATGTATAAGACTGTCCATGATGTTCATGAGACTCACGGGCTGGACGATGTCTGAGGTGGGCACCTGCAGGTTATTTTTGAATTTGAGTTTGAATTTTTATTTTATGTCCATAATGTTCATGAGACTTACAGGTAGGGCGATGTCTGAGGTGGGCACCTGCAGGTTATTTTTGAATTTGAATTTGAAAGTCTATGGCTATGTCAATGCCTACGATGTTCATGAGACTCACAGGCAGGGCGATGTCAGAGGAGGGCACCTGCAGGAAAATTTTGAATTTGAATTTGAATCTGAATGTCTATGTCAATGTCTACGATGTTTATAAGACTCACAGTCAGGGCGATGTCAGAGGTGGGCACCTGCAGGTAATTATTGAATTTGAATTTGAATTTGAATTTGAATTTGAATGCATATGGCTATGTCTACGATGTTTATGAGACTTACAGGCAGGGCAATGTCAGAGGTGGGCACCTGCAGGTAATTATTGAATTTGAATTTGAATTTGAAAGTCTATGGCTATGTCAATGTCTACGATGCTTATGAGACCCACGGTCAGGGCGATGTCAGAGGAGGGCACCTGCAGATGATTTTTGAATTTGAATTTGAAAGTCCATGGGTATGTCTACGATGCTCATGAGACTCACGGTCAGGGCAATGTCAGAGGTGGGCACCTGCAGGTAATTATTGAATTTGAATTTGAATTTGAATATGGATGTCTTTGTATAAGACTGTCCATGATGTTCATGGGACTCACGGGCAGGGCGATGTCTGAGGTGGGCACCTGCAGGTATTTCTTGAATTTGAATTTGAATGTCTATGTATAAGACTGTCCATGATGTTCATGAGACTCACGGGCTGGACGATGTCTGAGGTGGGCACCTGCAGGTTATTTTTGAATTTGAGTTTGAATTTTTATTTTATGTCCATAATGTTCATGAGACTTACAGGTAGGGCGATGTCTGAGGTGGGCACCTGCAGGTTATTTTTGAATTTGAATTTGAAAGTCTATGGCTATGTCAATGCCTACGATGTTCATGAGACTCACAGGCAGGGCGATGTCAGAGGAGGGCACCTGCAGGAAAATTTTGAATTTGAATTTGAATCTGAATGTCTATGTCAATGTCTACGATGTTTATAAGACTCACAGTCAGGGCGATGTCAGAGGTGGGCACCTGCAGGTAATTATTGAATTTGAATTTGAATTTGAATTTGAATTTGAATGCATATGGCTATGTCTACGATGTTTATGAGACTTACAGGCAGGGCAATGTCAGAGGTGGGCACCTGCAGGTAATTATTGAATTTGAATTTGAATTTGAAAGTCTATGGCTATGTCAATGTCTACGATGCTTATGAGACCCACGGTCAGGGCGATGTCAGAGGAGGGCACCTGCAGATGATTTTTGAATTTGAATTTGAAAGTCCATGGGTATGTCTACGATGCTCATGAGACTCACGGTCAGGGCAATGTCAGAGGTGGGCACCTGCAGGTAATTATTGAATTTGAATTTTAAAGTCCATGGCTATGGCTATGGCTATATCCACGATGCTTATGAGGCTCACGGTCAGGGCAATGTCAGAGGTGGGCACCTGCAGGTAATTTTTGAACTTGAATTTGAAAGTCCATGGCTATGTCAATGTCTACGATGTTTATAAGGCTCAGGGTCAGGGCAATGTCAGAGGAGGGCACCTACAGGTAATTTTTGAATTTGAATTTGGATGTCTATCCAAATTCATAGACATGACTATGAATTGAAGTCAACATGTCTATGTTTATGCATTAATCTGCCCGTCCGTCAGACCAAACAATACCTGACCCACCAAGGAACCATCTTGTAACTAACTGGCTTCAGTCCGCTCCATTCCGTTGCCACCTGCCATTCTGACAGCAAACACTGTCCGCCAATTTTCCGCGTCGCTTGCGACGATGACTAGGGCTTGTTACAGAAAAGAAGCGGTGTCTTTACATGGCACCATGGCACACCATGGCAGGCACCGTAGTACTTCAGGGTGCTACTAGCAGCTTTCTTTGGGGGAGAGCAAGCCCGAGAGGCTCCATTTGACATTCAGCATACATGCCTCACCGTCAGGGGTTCAGGGGTTCAGGGGTTCCATCCATCCATCCATCCACCCACCCACCCATTCATCCATCCATCCATCGCCTGGGGTTCAGTCAATCAGTGCTTTCTTTTTCTTTTTAGACCCTCCTGATAAAGGTAATGATAACGCCTGGTGGGGCATGGTGTTAAGGGAGCCCGTCACACGCGGGTGGGGAGCGGTCTTCTACCTCAACTGGACAAGCTACCATCGCGGTTGACAACGACCTGCAACGCCAAGAGCGACCGAAGGGGGGATCGAACAACTCTCATGATAAAGGTTATGATAACGTCTGGTGGGGCATGGTGTTAAGGGAGCCCGTCACACGCGGGTGGGGAGCGGTCTTCTACCTCAACTGGACAAGCTACCATCGCGGTTGACAACGACCTGCAACGCCAAGAGTGACCAAAGGGGGGATCGGACGACCCTCCTGATATCAAGGTTGGCAAGTCCCTTTAGCCTATTTGGATACCCCTGGACTGAAACAACATACATACGTAACATCCATTCCCGAACTACTCGCCAGCTCTCTGCAGTTCTTGCATACATAACATCCACTCCCCAACTTCTCACCACAGGGATTTGTTCTTCAAATCTAGTATCGCTATACATAGCGGGAATAAAAATCCCTGACTCACCAGCTCCCTGCAGTTCTTGCGTATAAAGGCGATGCATGGGTCCACCAGCTCCCTGCAGTTCTTGCACACATAACATACACTCCCCTAGTACTCACCAGCTCCCTGCAGTTCTTGCATACATAACATCCATTTCCCAACTACTCACCAGCTCCCTGCAGTTCTTGCGTATAAAGGCGATGCATGGGTCCACCAGCCACTGAAACATGTTGTCTAGGTGCACACGGTGGTCATCCTTCATGTGCGCTGGCAGCGTGTGCATCCACGACGCCTGTAGCGGCTTCCAGCCAATCTGGGAAGGCTCTACATACACCATTCCACAGCGCGACACAGTGGCGGGTGAGGCCACGGCCAAGTCTTGCACCTGCCGGGAAGTGACAATCGTATTTAGTTCCCCCCCGTATTTGATATTTAAGCATCTTAGAATACGCAGGGAAAAGGATACGGAGGGTGATGCAACGGCCAAGTCTTGTATCTGCGAGGAGGTGACAATCGTTTATTCAGTTCCCCCCCTCCCCAATTTAAGGATTTGGGAATACAGCGGGAAAAGGATACAGAAGGTGAGGCCACGGCCAAGTTTTATATCTGCGAGGTGACAATCGTGTATTCAGCCCCCCCCCCCCCCCCCCCCCCCCCCCCCCCCCCAATTTAAGGATTTTAGAATACGGCGGGAAAGGGATACGGTGAGGGGAGGGGGAAGAAGAAGAACTATGGTTCCTACCTCGAAAATCATGTTCATGGTGTTGCTCATCTGAATGATCTCTCCAGAGTTCAGTTGTCAGCTAACCCCACCACCACCACCTGTGGTGCTTACCTCGAAAATCATGTTCATGGTGTTGCTCATCTGAATGATCTCTCCGGAGTTCAGGCACAGCTTCTTGTTGTCGTCCAGGACAGTGTTCATGTTCTCGATCCATACGGCGTCCACGGGTCCGTCGAACATTACCCACTTGCGGTCGGTGGCGGTGTCGACTGCAAGCTCACGGAAGACCTTGGCCAGAACGCCGTCTTTCCACTCGTGGCTCACGGGGTCGAACATGCCGTAGAGCTGGCCCATGTAGATAGACTTGGGGTTCATAACCCTGAATTAGCAAGTAGCACACGTGGATATAATATGAATGAAATATACGGCATAAAACATGCCGTAGAGCTGGCCCATGTAGATAGACTTGGGGTTCATAACCCTGAATTAGCAAGTAGCACACGTGGATATAATATGAATGAAACATACGGCATAAAACATGCCGTAGAGCTGGCCCATGTAGATAGACTTGGGGTTCATAACCCTGAATTAGCAAGTAGCACACGTGGATATAATATGAATGAAATATACGGCATAAAACATGCCGTAGAGCTGGCCCATGTAGATAGACTTGGGGTTCATAACCCTGAATTAGCAAGTAGCACACATGGATATAATATGAATGAAATATACGGCATAAAACATGCCGTAGAGCTGGCCCATGTAGATAGACTTGGGGTTCATAACTCTGAATCAGCAAGTGGCACACTTATATTTAATGAATTTAATTTGAAATCATTGAATTTAAAAGCTGGGCCCATTACTGCCATTTAAAGCTGGGCTCATTGTTGCCATTTAAAGCTGGGCCCATTATTGAATTTAAAAGCTGGGCCCATTATTGAATTTAAAAGCTGGGCCCATTATTGAATTTAAAAGCTGGGCCCATACAAAGCTGCACAGCAAGTTATAGTTTATCGATACACATGACGTTTTAAAATATGCGTGGTCGAACATGCCGTAAAGCTGGCTCATGAAGATAGACATAGGGTTCATGACTCTGAATTAGTAAGTAGCAAACGTGAAATTAATTTAAAATTATTAAATTTAAAAGCTGGGGTTGGGGCAAAGCCCATACAAAGCTGGGTATCATGTTATAATTTATCGTAACAAATGAGATGTATTAGAATATACAGGGTCGAACATGCCGTACAACTGACCGATGTAGATAGACTTGGGGTTCATAACTCTGAAGTAGCAAGAGGCAAACGATAATTGTAAAGCTGGGGTATTGGCAAAGCCCCTTCAAAGCTGTCAAGCAAGTTATAGTTTATCGATACAAATGAGATGTATTACAAATAAGGGCTTTGCTAAACTGTACAACCTCAAATTGACATTTGACCTGAAAGGTAAGTCTTAGCCAATGAAGGCGGGAATAATCATTTCTAATAAAATGACCACTCCTGTCATTCACACAATTTCACGTGGTTAATTTCCGCTACTATTAACATGGTCAGGAGAGCGTAGTGCATCGAGCATGGATCAGCATCGAGCAACATAGAACAACATAGAGCTGGCCCATGTAGGTAGATGTGGGGTGCATGACTGTGTACAAGGCGATGGCAGCTTTTTTAACATGATCAGGAGAGCGTAGTGCATAGTGCAACGAGCATCGGGCAACATAGAACAACGTAGAGGATAGACCAGCATCAAGTTTTGAGTAACATAGAACAATATAGATCTGGCCCATGTAAGTAGGTGTACAAGGGGAAGGCAGCGTTTTTAACATGGTCAGGAGAGCTTAGTGCATCGAGCATTGAGCATCATAGAGCATCGAGCAACATAGAACAACATAGAGGATAGAGCAGCATGGAGCAACATAGAACAACATAGAGGATAGAGCAGCATGGAGCAACATAGAACAACATAGAGGATAGAGCAGCATGGAGCAACATAGAACAACACAGAGCTGGCCCAGGTAGATGTGGGGTGCATGGCTGTGTACAAGGGGAAAGCAGCTTTTTTAACATGGTCAGGAGAGCGTAGTGCATCGTGCATCGAGCAGCATCGATAAGCATCGAGCATAGATAATAACATACATGAGTAAATACATACAGTAAAATAGCCGAATCATGGCATGTAGCACATTGCTAACCCGCACCTGATCTGAACCCTGTGCTCCTCCAAGAGACCTTGCTCCTCTAAGTCACCCAAGGAAGCAGCCAAAGCCCTGCAAGAGCACGCACGATAAAGTGGAAAGGGGGTACAGAAATAGACATAAATATGAGGGAATAGCAGGGAAGCAGTCAATGCCCTGCAAGACCACGCACCATAAAGTGGAAATGGGGCAATGAAATGGATAGAAATATGAGGGAAGCAGCCAATGCCCTGCAAGAGCATGTACGATAAAGTGGAAATGGGTAAAAAAATAAATAGAAATAGGTGGGAAGCAGGCAATGACCTGCAAAAGCATGCACGATAAAGTGGACATGGGGTATACAAAGATATAACTGAATACAAAGATACTTCAACTTTTCTTCGGCTGGTAAATGCTGTTGTACTTTTTGCATGGCAGGCAAGTTGCTACAAGTCCTATGCAGCGTCGCCAGCGACACAGAAAATTGGCGGTGTGTGTTGGCAACGGAACGAAAGATGGCAACGATGGAGCTGACGGAAGCGAGTTAGTTACACGACCGTTGGCTGACGGGTCGGGCTTCAAGAAATTTTTCGGTCTGACAGACGGACAAATGGGTAACCCTGGGGGCTCCCCCGCCCCCTTGAAGAGGGGGCTCCGTCAAAAAAAAATTGAAGTGCACGACTGTAGCACCTCCCTAGAAAAGCTATCAACATTGGATACAGAGAAGATTAGAGTGGCCCCTTAACAAGACTAGCACGTATGCGCCTGTGCGCACGAAATCCTGTGGTACTTGTATGGCACAGGATTGTATGGTGACTTTCCCCAGTTGCAGCGTACGGGAGGGTCCCTTAACACCACGCCCCTCCAGGCTTTATCTTTTTTTATGGTACATATAGATATTGCCCGTATGTATTTAAATCGTAGGGTGCTATACCCACTTGTAGATAGGGAAAGGCTAAGTTGGTGGGTGAATAATATAAGTAAATGTTATTTAATATTAATATTATAATTAGAATGACGAGCCGTCGCACCAGAATTTAGAATTTGCTTGAAAACTAATATTATTGTGACACTATAATCATATAAGTTACTATTAGTTTTTCGAACAATATATAAGTTGCCGTTCCCTACAAAAGGCTGGTTACCCACTTGATGTGACAAAGGCCAATATGCCAATAAACAGATAGTATGCCTTATTCTGAGGCGTGAGGTTGAGGGGGGCAGCCTGTTTGCTTGCACTAGGACCAGCCACCAATAAATAAATAATGAACACATTCTGTAAAAATTCCCATGCGATTTGAGAAATGTATGACCCTTTTTTTCCACTTTTTCCTAAACTGATTTTTGTATTACCGGTAATACGCGGCCACCCAGGAAAAACAATAGTATGGCTGATTATGAGTTCCCTACTTGTAGATGCAGGTCTTGGCGCCATAGGAGTAGCCAACAAGCATGAGCCCGTGCCTGACCAGAATCATCTCGTACAGCTGCGGTACAACAGGGAAGGGAGGGCAATGTCTGTCGTGTGTATGTATGTATGTATGTATGTATGTATGTATGTATGTATGTATGTATGTATGTATGTATGTATGTATGTTTGTATGTATGTATGTATGTATGTATGTATGTATGTATGTATGTATGTATGTATGTATGTTCCAGTCCAGGGGCTTGCCCAACGTGACAGGAAGGGCTAAAAAAGCATTGAGGAAGTGAAGGGAGAACATTAGAGAGAACGTTTCAGAGACGGGAGCTGGTTTGTATGGAGAAAAGAAGGGCAGATACAATTGAGCAGTCAATTGTGGGGTGCATTTTCCTGGGCCAGTACTCCCCGCTTCTGCTGCTCTGTTCAACTTCGCTTATTTTCTGTAGTGTCAGTATGATGCAAACTTGAGTTGGTATTACAATGGAAGCTACAATTATGGAAGCTGCTACAGTGGGAGCTACAAGGGGCTGCAAGACTGAGATCATGCCAGAGCCCCCCAGAGAGACATGCCCCATCCTTGAAGATGCCTGTGCCTGGGGACACTTTTTCACGGGAGACGCGCGATGAAGCAGGGGAAAAGTGTACAAGCAGCCGTAGCAGTGATCGAGAATGTTGACGTTATCCTCGATGTGTGAGAGGCGCGTGTGACTTTACCCTCGCCCTCGCCCCTCTCTCTTCCGTTGACAGGTCACTTCCTTCTGTTGACAGGTCACACGTTGGTCACCATACCCTACAACTACCACAAAACACTGACATGTCGCCTTGTCAGCAGCTGCCGGGTAACAGTTAGGGTACTGAGTCAGAGTGTAGGGGGAAATCAGCATCACTACTCGCGACGATAATAATTTGTGATGGTCAGCCATATCGGGCCGGGCATCGTCGACCAGCAGTAGGATTTTCCTAGCGGGTAAAAAACAAAGGATGTTGGGACCTGGGATCTGGGCGGACCTGGGGTGGCGCGAAGGAACCTGGGACAAGAAGGACAGTTTTTTATTTAACCGGTTTGCCCACGCAAGCCACTGACTCAGCTTCTTCTGGATCCTACCACGCCATCACTATTTTACTCCTCGCCGAGAGTGTGAGGGTGCATTATTGGTTTATTATCTTCGCGTTTAAGGCGTCAGTACCCAGCTTATACACCTAGAGCAGAGCCGCAGTGAATTCGCGCAAATTCGCGAATCGCGCAGCCAGCCCAGGTCACCTGACCGGTTCGACTCTCCAGCATGAACCTCATCGGGAAAATTATCGCATCAGGCACATCCAGCCAGGGCAGGCCCAGCCTCGATATTGCAAGCGCTCCTTCTCTGAACGACTTTTCGCTTGGATGTGCAGCAGCTGGTAAGCATACATGGGCACGCCTGCTTTGTTACAGTGGATCCTCCCGGTTCCTCGCACCAAAACGCATATCCCGTGGTTTCTCCATAGTTTCTCTCCGTAAAAACGTTTAGCGCCGCAACACTTTATCCCACGAGCATTAACTGGGAACAGACGCTTCTCGGCTTTCGCAGAGGGGGGAAACTGTGTGGTTTACTCAAGCAGTCACCCCAATCCCTAGTGCGCTCATCCACATTCTGCCCTTCATATGCGTCAGAGCATTCTCTTATATTCTCCACCCCGATGCAGCATCTGCCGCCAGATAAGTTTTCTGCCTTTTCGCTCTCTTCCTCCCCCAAACAGCTGCAACATTGAACCTAGCAAATACCGCCCCACCGGTTCGGCAGACTAAACCTCGTCAATTAACCCTGTCCCAATGATACCCTGCAGCTGCCGAAGAGGAAAAGGAGATGAGAGCCCAGGATACCCCCTGTTCGACACCAATCTTCCAGAGGCTAAGCCTGGGTGAACATGATCAGCGCCACCATGGTGAAAACAGCCCCCTGGAACCCATGTACATGGCTCGCCTGTCACTGCCCATGAGTAAGTGCCTACTATTTCTCAGTTATACCTCCCTACCTAACAGATAATCTCTAGGAATGTCAACCTACTCTGTGGCTACCCATACACACCAAAATCTCTAGGGTCTGTGGCTGGAGAGCCCTGATCTTGGCACCAGAAAATTGATGAGTACAGTACAGACCCATCCAAACCCGCTCTTGCCCATCTGACCCAATGATTGCAACACTATCCCATGACGAGCCATGCTACTCACAGCCAAAGATTGTCTGAACAATTGCTAAACTTCTTTTCCACACAATCCTTCTGCAGCTGTCAGCGATGGAGGGGGAGGTTTGGGCAGTATTGCCACCTCTCCTAAACCTATCCCCGCCAGAACGCCAAACCCCTCCCCAAAGGAGCCTGAAATGCTTGCCCACCGATCATCTGCGCCCCACCCAAATTGGCGTAAATCAGGAATGGACATGTATGATTACCGAGGGCTAGCCTCAGACCTGTGCCGCTCACCCTGAAGAAACATACGATGCAAGGAGGATGTGCAACAAGTCAGTAAATTATGTACAAGTACGATGTATCACCACCACCGCTTTTGATCCAAACAACATGATTCATAGGCTATGTAAGACTAGCAAGTATGAATGGTGTATAGTACTCAGCTTCTGATATGCACAATTACTGATCCAGCCTGGCCTGGCCCACTAGGCAGGATACAGCGCGCATCAGCACGACGACGTTTATGCTTGCGAGGATGCATGGCATGTTTGCCAAGGAATATATAAATGGTAGCACATGGGGAAAGAGTGATGAAGTGGTGGTGTACATAATGGGGGGAGGCGGCGAGCCTCGTCTGACCTTCTATCCCACCCCCAACCTCTCCTCCAAGTGGGAAGTACAAGCCTGCATGCTGACTGCACTTCGTTGGCTGCGTTTGTGTTTTGATGCCTGTGTCTTCCACAGATTCTATAGGCACCCAGCACACTGAGAAGAAAGTAAAAAAAATAAGAATACGAAATAATGTATAGGCCTTGAATGATTTAACATTTGAGTGAGCACCTCGAATGACAAGTACCTTGACAGGATTCTACTTACGCCACCGTCTTTTTTGCAGCAGAGACTTAGTACGATCTTAAAAAGGAATGGTGTCAAATGTGGGCAAGATTCCACTTTCGACACCATTCCTTATTTATGATAGGATGGTTATTTTCAGCTTGAGACATATACTTATCTCAGATGCTGTGCCACAGCACACAATTTACACTAGCCTTTTTTGTTCACTAGTCTAGCCTCCATGGTGGTGACACTTGAGCGATGAAGATTATGTTCTTAAATGGGTACCTGGAGCTATGTCACACTTTCAATACTTGTGACCCTTGTGTTACACAAGGATCTTTCCCTGTGCTCGCGTTGCTAATATTCATCTGCTGGTACAGACAGCATGGATCTAACATTGATTTATATGAAGTATAATTGACACCGTTTGCTCTGGTATGCTCTGTTTCATAACTTGTAAATATCTGAGGACTGTGCCAGGTTCAGTTGTCCACTGTTCCTTTTGTGGCAGTAGGGAAAACATTTGCTTTGTTATGCTCTGTTTCGTAACTTGTAAATATTTGAGATCTGTGCCAGGTTCAGTTGTCCACTGTTCCTTTTGTGACAGTAGGGAAAACATTTGCTCTGGTATACTCTGTTTCATAACTTGTAAATATTTGAGATGTGTGCCAGGTCCAGTTGTCCACTGTTCCTTTTGTGACAGTAGGGAAAATATTTGCTCTGGTATGCTCTGTTTCATAACTTGTAAATATTTGAGATCTGTGCCAGGTTCAGGTGTCCACTGTTCCTTTTGTGGCAGTAGGGAAAACATTTGCTCTGGTATACTCTGTTTCATAACTGGTAAATATTTGAGGTCTCTACTGTATGCATATCTCCAATCTCCTGCATATCTCCCATGTTTCTTTTGGGGGTCTGTAGGGTAGATTCCTACCAGCTCCATGAGCTAGACACTAGGTCTAGCCCAAATCTGTCTGCTGCACTGGAATGCCATTATGCCAGCCAGGGTGGGGACAGGAGCTGTCTAGAAGCTGCTAAGTGTAGCAAAAAAAAGAAACAGTACATTTGTTCCCCATCCCCTCTGATGTTCCAAGATCACACTTGTCACCACAGATTACTCCTGACACGTAGGATGTGGACAGTTGTCATCAGCTCTGTCGTGAATCAAGAATTTGTGAACATGAAATATTAAGCTGAAGGGCTGGCCCCCTCACGCCTCACGTAACAAGGCATGGTATTTATTTATTTTATTTCATATTACCTAAGAAATATTAAGGTGTGGATGGTGGGGTAGGAGGCGGGGCACACACCTGATGGGCCTTCTCAAGGAAGATCTCGGTAGGTTGGATGTTCATCTTATCGCAATTGGAACGGAGGTTCACATCAATGTCAGTGTAGTCCGAGGGAGGAAGGTCCACACCTACAATTGGTACATTCAAATTCACATAACTTAGCACAGTGGTTGTCTAGTTATGTCTCCTTGATTCGGCCTTTAAAGACCATGCCAGGGAGCTTGTCTGCCGTGGTCAACAGGGGTAGTGGTGAATGTTCGTTTAGTCGTGGGTTGGTATCTCGTCACATCAGCCAACGGTCTCGTAACTAACTCGCTTCCGCTGCCACCTGTCGCTCCCTCGCGATCACTCTCCACCATTATTCAGCGTCGCAGGCAACGCTGCATAAAACCTGTCATGAAATAGGTATCAGCACTCTTGGGTTAGTTGGACTGAACTCATCAGATAATGAATGGCTTAAAGGGACATGACCACAATAGTACAGGAACCAGTAGGCTTGGATACTGAATGCATCTTCAGAAGAATTAAAATGCCTATATCAGCCATATAATATATGTGCACCGATATATGATACCACTAGGCTTGGGCATTGAACACATATTCAGAATACAACATCAGCCATATAATGTATGTGCACCGATATATGATACCACTAGGCTTGGGCACTGAAGACATATACAGAATTCAACATCAGATGGTAGTGGGTTGGTATCTCTGGTTTGGACGTGGGTTGGTATCTCTGGTTTGGTCAAGGGTTGGGCGGGCCTGCTGCCCAGAAAAAAGTGGGCGCCTTATATGTAGGAGTGGCACCACCATTCGAACTGAATCCTCCGTGTCGCTGGTTTGTGTCGGGAGACCCACCTCCTGGGGTGAAAGTCCTTTCACAATTTAAAAAAAAAAAAAAGCTACACTCGTGAAATTCGAATTCAGATGACTTAGCACAGTTAGGAATACAGACACTCGGTAAATTCGAATTCACGTGACCTAGCACAGTTAAGAATACAGGCACTCGGTAAATTCAGATTCACGTGACTTAGCACAGTTAAAAAACCTTCACTTAGTAAATTCAAATTCAGATGACTTAGCACAGTTAAGAATACAAACACTCAGTATATTCGAATTCAGATTGCTTAGCACAGTTAAAAAACCTACACACGGCAAATTCAAATTCAGGTGACTGAGCACAGTTAAGAATACAGACACTCAGTCTATTCGAATTCAGATTGCTTAGCACAGTTAAGAAACCTACACACGACAAATTCGAATTCAGGTGACTTAGCACAGTTAAGCATATATACCCATTATTTCCCTGAGTCCCTATCCATCATCATATTATGTTATTGGTCCCACTGTGTATGTTGTTCCAGTCCAGGGGTAGCCGAAATGGCTAAAGGGACTTGCCCAACCGTGATATCAGGAAAAGCTAAAATGATAAATAACTGATGAACTGAACCCCAAACAATCATTTGATCAACGGGGGTACAGAGCTCGGGCCACAGTGAGAATTTAATTTTGCTACCACCTCGGGTCGATTTAGATGAAATAATCATTAATTGAAATAAAATTGAAACTGAATCAGACGTTAAATGATGATGGCATGTAGATCAGGATTATGGTATTGTATGCAGATAGCGAGTTTTAGTTGGCAAGAAGGATGAGAGGATTGGAGGAGGAAACAAACAATAGTACTTCCATATACTTCCAATATATATATTTAGTCCTAGTGCCTGAAAGAGTAAACAGTACTTCCATGTTTCTGACAGAGTAAACAGTACTTCGATGTTTCTGACAGAGTAAACAGTACTTCCATGTTTCTGACAGAGTACACAGTACTTCCATGTGTCTGAAAGAGGCAACAGACATCAGCATTTCTGGATCTCTGGAAGAGACCCATAAGATCACAGCATCTGTCATATTATGCACCCTTTGGTCAGCACAGTATCCACAAAAAAGCGATTCCTACCTGGGAAGAGATCTGAGAGGATGCCACCCCGGGATACCACTGAAGAACTGCACAAAAAAAAGGAGCTAAGAACTTGGGCGCATTCACGATTTCACGTCCTTGATTTATCCCTGAAAGAGGCCCAGAATATTGCAACATCTGGCATATCATGCACCCTGTGGTCAACACAGTATCAACACAAAATCGATTCCTACCTGGGAAGAGATCTGAGATGATGCCACCCCGGGATACCGCTGAAGAATGGCACATAAATAAATAAAAGGAGCTAAGAACTTGAACGCATTCACCCTTTGGTCAACACAGTGTCCACACAAACGATTCCAACCTGGGAAGAGATCTGAGAGGATGCCACTAAAGAGCGGCACATAAACAACAAATCAGGGGCCAAGATCTTGGGCTCATTCACGTCCTTGATGGGCTGCTGAAAGAGGCCTAGAAGATTACAACATCAGGCATTTAATGATAGAATGCACCCTTTCGTCAGCACAGTGTCCACACAAAAGTGATCCCTACCTGGGAAGAGATCTGAGAGGATGCCACTGAAGAGCGGCACATCAGGAGCCAAGAACTTGGGCTCATTCACGTCCTTGATGGATCGCAACATCAGGATGTCTTCTATGACGTCCTGTGGGTAGGGTAGAGCAGAGTGGATCAGGAAGTGTGTGTGCGATGGTGGGGGGTGGGGGAGGTTGGGGTGGGGTAGTGGTGGGGTGGGGTAGTGGTGGGGTGGGGTAGGGTAGTGGTGGGGTGAGGTGGGGTGGGGTGGTGGTGGGATTCCCTAATCCCACCCATCCCCACTCACTGCATACATCTGCTTGTTTGCGGCTGCGGGGACAAGGGCTGGTTTAAGGGGGTGCTTTAGTTATTGTGATATAGATTTCACCTACAGAAGGCGATATGGCACTCATATGATGGATACGGACACCCATCCCCACTCACCGCATACTTCTGTTTGTTAGCTGCAGTGGCGCGCAGCGGGGACAAGGGATGGTCTAAGGGGATGGTTCAGTTATTGTGACCTGTTGGGACATAGATTTCACCTAAAGAAGGCGATATGGCACCCATCTGATGGATATAGGTACCCATCCCCACTCACTGCATATTTCTGCTTGTTTGCGGCAGCGGCGCGCAGCACGGACATCACAGCTCTCATTCCGTAGTCGTAGTGACTCTGGCTGGACAGCTGCTCCGAACATAGCTTGTAGGTTGCGACCAGTTTGCGAGCCAGATCCCTGGCCTGCAAATATCCGGCGGAGTAGAGCATGATCTCACTGATCAACGCATAGTCGGGGACCATCATGGCCACAGTGCGGAACAGGGCCTTCAGATTGTCAGGCAGCTCTGAGCGTCCGGCATAGCCGGGGTTCATGGTGATGAAAACAGCAAAAGTGGGACGAAGGGAGAGCTTGGACCCCTCGAACTCGAACGTCTTCAAGCCGGCGGACTTTGCACGCTGCATGGTGAGAATCTGTTGAGCGATCACCGACAGAACCTCCAAGTCAATGCGGTTGAACTCATCAAAGCAAGCCCATGCGCCAGAGGAGGCCAGACCCTTGAAGAACTTGGCCATGGCCAGGTAATCCAGGCCATCTGAGCAGTTGAATACCACGCACTGCATGGCAATATTTTTGGCCAGATCCTTGGTGGTCTCGGTCTTCCCAGTGCCAGCTGGTCCTTCGGGCGCTCCCCCCAGGTTCAGGTGCAGGGCGCCCATGAGAGTGCGGTAGCACCTGTCAGTCAACGGTGTGATCACCAGACGACCGCCGTTTCCGAGGTATTCGTATCCATAAAAGATCTGGGCGTTGATCATGCGGACCGAGACCTCCTCGTCCTCCCAGTAGAAACGCAGCTGGCTCATCCATTCAAAGTCCGAGGCTGACTCAATGCCCTGCTTGGCAAGGTCAACCACCACGTCCCTCGCGTGGACGTCGATCACGATCAGGGCAGATAAGGTCTTTCGTTGCAGCTTGGTGAGCTGCCCACGTACCTTCTCCACCACCAGCATCAGCTCAGAGGTGCACTGATCACCGTACTTGCTCAGCTCACCCTTGCCGATAGCATCAGCCACTTCTCGGGTCCAGAACATGCAGTCGATGCAGATCACAATCTGGCCGGGCCAATCCAACACCCACTGGATGCGCTCCGTGCAGGATAAGGCTTTGAAGGACTGGTGGGCGATGTCTTTCATGGAATCACGCATTTGAATCTCCACCTCGATCAGCCATCTCTCTACGTTGCCCATTGCGTCCTTGGGATTGAACGGCTTTTTGAACGCCACTTTCTCCCCCTCCTCAGAAATCATAGCTGTGATATCCAAGTTCTGCTGGAACTCCAACTTGTCGATGCCCTCGAAGATCTTACGAAGAAAGGGCTGCACGCGCATGGGATCCTTGGTCTCCGACAGGATCTCCAGCAGCTCGTCGTTCGAAAGGAAGTAAAACCTCGGGAATGCGAGACGTTTGGTCTCCAGGTAGTCATTCAGGCCCTTCTGGACCTGATCGAGAAGCTTATTGGCCTCGTTCAAGCTTCCCAGGAGCTCGTCATCAGCGCATACGGTCAAGACCTCGGGGTTTTTCACTGTCTTTTCCATGGTCAGCCTCCAAGTGCTGTCCACGGCCTTGAACTTCCGTCCCTCGTTGGGCATTTGCTGCATGATGTCCTCAGAGCCGAAAATGGGTTCCAAATACAGCCAGCCTACAGGGAGTGTTTGGGTGGGTGGGTGGATAGGTGGGTGGGTGGATGGGTAGGTGGATAGGTGGGTGGGTGGGTAGGTGGATAGGTGGGTGGGGTGGGTGAAGGAGGTCATGCATTGGGTGCAAGTGTGGATGGGTGGTCGGGTGAGTGGGTGGGTGGATAGGTGGGTGGGGTGGGTGAAGGAGGTCGTGCAATGGGTGGAAGTGTGGATGGGTGGGTGGGTTAATAGGTGGGTGGGTGGGGTGGGTGAAGGAGGTCGTGCATTGGGTGCAAGTGCAGATGGGTGGGTGGGTGGGTGGGTGGGGTGGGTGAAGGAGGTCGTGCATTGTGTGGAAATGTGGATGGGTGGGTGGGTGGGTGGTTGGGTGGATAGGTGGGTGGATAGGTGGGTAAAACATACCCTCATACTCTTCACAAACTCCACCCACCTTGCTGGCACTTGAGCCACTCGTCCAGAGTCTCTTGTGTCAGGTTCAACTTGGCTTCCCACAGGCGCACTCGATCTTCGAAGGGGCCGATGTAAGGGGACGCTCTCATTGACTGCGTCTTCACAATCTGGTCATCCAGCAGCATCTGGATATCGTCCAAACCCTGTACTCGAAGCAAATGGGTGGGTGGTGTGGGTGGGTGGTGTGGGTGGGTGGTGTGGGTGGGTGGGTGGGTGCGTAGGGGGGAGGTGAATGGGTGGGTGGGTAGGAGAGGGGGGGGGGGGGGGGGGGGGGGCTTGAAGGGGCCTTTGTATGGGGACGCCCTCATGGACTGCGTCTTCACAATCTGGTCATCCAGCAGCATCTGGATATCGTCCAAACCCTGTACTCGAAGCAAATGGGTGGGTGGGTGGTGTGGGTGGGTGGGTGCGTAGGGGGGGGGGTGAATGGGTGGGTGGGTAGGAGAGGGGGGGGGGGGGGGGGGGGGGGGGGCTTGAAGGGGCCGATGTATGGGGACACCCTCATGGACTGTTTCTTCACAATCTGGTCATCCAGCAGCATCTGGATATCGTCCAAGCCCTGTACCCAAAGTAAATGGGTGTGGGTTGGTGGGGGGGTAGGGGGGCGGGGGGAAGGGGGGGGGGGGGGGGGGGGGGGGAGGGAGAAGGCAGGTGGGTGGGTGGTTAGGGGGGAGGTGGTGATGTGTGTGCGTGTGTTGATTTTAGTCAATGGGTGTGGGTGTGGGTGTGTGGGTGTTGTTTTTATTTAGTGAGGCTACTTTTTTTGCTAGTGCATACCTTCAGGGTGTGGGTCCCAGTGGTGCGCCAGTCCATGTACTCAAAGCAAATGTTTGTGTGGGTGTGTTGATTTTGGTCAGTGGGTGCGGGTGTGGGTGTTGATTTTATTTAGTGAGGCTACTTTTTTGTGTTGCCTTTTTTTAGTACCTTGAGGACGTGGGTTCCAGTGCTGCGCCTGTCTATGTACTCAAAGCAAAGGCGTGTGTGTGTGTGTGTGTGTGTGTGTGTGTGTGTGCTGATTTTGGTCAGTGCGTGATGGCGTGTGTTGCTTTTTTTTAGAGAAGCTACTTTTTTTCTTCCTACACATTTTTGCCCTTTTTTCATTTGTTTGATTATTTTTTGCCTTTTTTGCATACCTTGAGGATGTGGGTCCCAGTGCTGCGCCAGTCCATGTACTCAAAGCATATGCCGGTCCAGTCTCCTTGCATCCTATCCAGCAGGCGCTCCAGAGAGTACTCCTTGCTCGCATACTCAGACACCTCCTCAATGGTGGCCAGGTTTTTAGGCAGACCCAACTGTAGCGCACGGCTGACCGAGAAGCCAGCATCGGCCTTGACCGGGAAGCCCACCCCGTTTCCGATGCGGTCCCAATGCCGGTCCCGGAGCCCGGGGTTGCGCAAGGCGGTGATGAGAGGGATATGATCTTGGAAGTCCTCAAGCTTGGCTCGCATTTGGTGCACCACCTCTAGAGGGGCTCCCTCGAGCGTCTTTTGCAACTTGGCGGTCCCACGCCACCACTTATCGCATTCGTTGGCCATGAACTCCGCGTCGATCTCGGTGAAGGGGCCATCCATCCATTCGGGGAGGGAGCGACCGAACTCCGAGGCCCAGCGCCAGAGCGTTGCAAAGGGCTCGAAGGTCTTCTGGATAAGTTCAATTTGAGGGTAGTCGGTGGATGGTAGCCCGAAAATGGACTCGCGCTGTTGGTAGACTTCGGACAGCTCGCCTTTCTGGGTCAGTCGTGCCTCGATGTCGAGGACAGTGGACAGACGATCATCTACTTGCTTCAGGTCTCCCAAGCAGATGAACTTCTCCACCTGTGGGTGGTTGAGTGGGTGTGGGTGTGGATGGGTGAATGGGTGGGGGTGATGTGTGGGTGTAGTAGTTCAGGGTACCCCCCCCCACCCCCACCCCACCCCTCACACTCACTCACTCAAGTTAAAGTAGCCCAACGTACTTCACCCTTGCTGTCACGGTTGGGCATGTCCCTTAAGCCTATCTGGCCTACCCCTGGACCATCACAAACATACATACACTCTCGCCTCAGACTTCAGCTCCTCTAGATCAATCTGCATCTGGATCTGGCCGTTCTTAAGCTGGGTCATGTTTGTGTATGTGGGGGGGGGGGGGGGGGGGGGGGGGGGGGGGTGATGCGTGTGTGGGGGGGTGAAGTAGTCCAGGGTACACCACCACACACACACACACAATCACCCACCCACTCACCCCTCAAGTTCAAGTAGTCCAAGGTCCTCACCTCAGACTTCAGCTCCTCTAGATCAATCTGCATCTGGATCTGGTCGGTTTTAAGCTGGGTCATGTAGCGGGTCCTGAAGCAGAGGCAGGGGGGAGCTGGTAAGTATTGGTGTTGTTGGTACTGCTGGTGGTACTGGTGGTGGTGGTATTGATGTTGTTGGTGGTTTTGGTATTGGTGGTGGTAATGGTGGTGGTGGTGGTATTGGTGGTGGTGGTGTTGGTACTGCTGGTGGTACTGGTGGTGGTGGTATTGATGTTGTTGGTGGTTTTGGTATTGGTGGTGGTAATGGTGTTGGTGGTGGTATTGGTGGTGGTGTTGTTGGTACTGCTGGTGGTATTGGTGGTGGTGCTGTTGATGTTGTTGGTGGTTTGGGTATTGGTGGTGGTATTGGTGTTGTTGGTACTGCTGGTGGTATTGGTGGTGTTGGTGGTATTGGTGTTGGTGGTACTGGTGGTGTTGGTGGTGGTATTGGTGGTGCTTTTGGTGGTATTGGTGGTGGTGGTGGTAGGGCACGCTCCACCCCAGGCTACCCAACTTGAGCCGCTTCTGGACAAAGGGTAGGGGAAATCTGGTCAGCACTTAGCTGGTTGGCACTTGGGTTTACACCACATCCTCCAGCTCAGAGTTTAGCTCCACTGGCCAATGGCTCATGCCCCCTACCTAAACGTGAACCCCTGACCCCCTCCCTTCCCCCCACCACCCACACACACACCCTACCTGAAGCGTGTCAGACGCGTGCGCACATCTTCTAGCTCGGAGTTCAGCTCCACTGGCCAATGGCACATGCGCCAGAACAGATCTGAAGGGTCGTCTTCAATCACATAGCGAGCCTTGTCGAGGGCGCGGTGGACGTCCTTACTGTAGATGATCTTCTGCTCAAAGCCCTCCATCTGATCCTCGACCACAGCCACATACTTCTCCAATGCATCCATGGCCTCTGTGTGTATGTGTGGGTGGGTGTGGGTGGGTAGGTGTGGTGGGTGGGTGGGTGGGTGGGTGTGGGTGTGGGGTGTGGAAGGGTGTGGTGGATGTCCTTACTGTAGATGATCTTCTGCTCAAAGCCCTCCATCTGATCCTCGACCACAGCCACATTATTCTCCAATGCATCCATGGCCTCTGTGTGTATGTGTGGGTGGGTGTGGGTGGGTAGGTGTGGTGGGTGGGTGGGTGTGGGTGTGGGGTGTGGAAGGGTGTGGTGGACGTCCTTACTGAAGATGATCTTCTGCTCAAAGCCCTCCATCTGATCCTCGACCACAGCCACATACTTCTCCAATGCATCCATGGCCTCTGTGTGTATGCGTGGGTGGGTGTGGGTGGGTAGATGTGGTGGGTGGGTGAGTGTGGGGTGTGGATGGGTGTGGTGGACGACCTTACTGTAGATGAGCTTATGCCCAAAGCCCTCCATCTGATCCTCGACCACAGCCACATACGTATCCAATGCATCCATGGCCTCTGTTTGTGTGTGTGGGTGTTTATGTGTGTATGTGTATGTGTGTATGTCTATGGGTGGGTAGGCGCGGTGGACGTCCTTACTGTACACGATTTTCTGCTAAAAGCCCTCTATCTGATCCTCGACCACAGACACGTACTTCTTTAACACGCCCATGGCCTCTGTGTGTATGTGTATGTATGTGCGTGTGTGTATGGGTGGGTAGGAAGGTGTATATGTATACGTAGATGTGTGCTTGTGTATATGTGTGTATGTGTGTGTTTGTGTATGTGTGTGTATGTGTATATATGTATACGTGTGTATGTGTATGTGCATGTGTGTGGATGTGTGTATGAGTATGCGTATTTGTCTCAGTGTGCATGTGTATGTGTATGTGTACGTGTATGTGTATGTGTATGAGCATATATGTGTGTATGTGTGTGTGTATGTGAGTGCATGTGTCTCAGCGTGTATGTGTATGTTGTTACAGTTCAGGGGTAGACCAAAAAGGCTTAAGGGGGGAAAACACTGATGGACTGAACCCCACACAATCGTTAAAGTGTATGCTCAGGTTTAAAAACACTGATGAACTGACCCCCTCACAATCGTTTTATCTGTATGCTCAGATTAAAAAACACTGATGGACTGAACCCAACACAATCGTTTAAGTGTATGCTCAGGTTTAAAAACACTGATGAACTGAACCCCACACAATCGTTTAAGTGTATGCTCAGGTTTAAAAACACTGATGAACTGACCCCCACACAATCGTTTTATCTGTATGCTCAGATTAAAAAACACTGATGAACTGACCCCCACACAATCGTTTAAGTGTATGCTCAGGTTTAAAAACACTGATGGACTGACCCCCACACAATCGTTTAAGTGTATGCTCAGGTTTAAAAACACTGATGAACTGGACCCCACACAATCGTTTTACCTGTATGCTCAGGTTGATCGTTCAGGCGCGCCACAATCTCCTCGAATTGGGTAACAGTCAACAGATTCTCGTCAAACCACTTGGAGGCTAGCCAGAAAACAAGCGCCGACCTCAGCCGCATGGCGTGCTCGCCCAAAGCTGACTTTGCGTTAGAGGTGTCAACAGAGATCAAGCGGAACAGCACCACATTCTCTGACTTATCCTCCACCTGTGTTGGTGTTGGTATTGTGTGTTGTGTGTGGTGTTGGTCGTGGTGGGGGGGCGCGGGCGGCATGGCGTGCTCGTCCAGAGCTGACTTTGCGTTCGATGTGTCAACAGAGATCAAGCGGAATAGCACCGCATTCTCTGACTTATCCTCCACCTGTGTGGTGTTGGTGTTGTTGGTATTGGTGTTGTGTGTGGTGTTGGTATTGGTGGTGGTGGTGGGTGGGTGGGTGGGTGGGTGGGGGGGGGGGGGGGGGGCACGGGTCGCATGGTGTGCTCGTCCAGAGCTGACTTTGCGTTCGATGTGTCAACGGAGATCAAGCGGAACAGTACCACCACATCTCTGACTTATACTTAAAATTGTGGTGTTGGTGGATTGGGGTGTGTGGTGGTGGTGGTGTTGGTGTGGTGGTGGTGGTGGTGGTATGATGAGTTGGTGGTATGGTAGTAGGTGGGGGTATTGGTGTGGGTGATCGGTTGATGTTGGGATGGTTGTTGGTGTTTGGTATCGGTGTGGTATTGGTGTTGGATTAGTGTTGGTGGGGGTATTGGTTTGGTTACGGGATGTGTTATTGGTGTGTGATGGTATTGGTGTTGGGTGTTGGTTACTGGTGTTGGTTATCGATTTGTGGTGTTGGTGTGGTATCGGTGTGGTGTGGTATCGGTGTTGGGATGGTGGTGTATGGTATGGTATAGGTGTTGGTGTTGGTATTGGTTGTGGTTGGGTGTTGGTATTGGTGTTGGTAATCGTTGTTGGTATTGGCGTGGCTATCGGGTTTGTTGGTATTGGTGTGCGATTGGCATGTTGGTGTTGGTGTTGGTGTTGGATTGGTGTTGGGTGTGGTGTTGGTGTTGTATTGGTGTTGGTATGATTTTGGTGGAGATGTTTGTTGGCCCCCGTAGGCCACCTTGGGACAGTGTTCAAGCTACAGCTGGGGTCCTGGGCACAACGAAGTGCAGCTTAAATTCACACACACACACACGAACACACACAAGAAATGACTGACCTGCGCGGCCACCTTAGAAAGTTTGTTCCAGGCTCTAGCATGAGCGTTGCACTGGGTCGCACCGAGAGTCGCTCACTTCACACGCACACACACAAAAACGACCACATATGCGGCCAACTTGGACAGTGTCCCCCCTCCCCCCATCCAGCTAACCTGCGGGGTTGTCTGAAGGCTGTGGTCGCCTGCAGCCCAAGCCTGCACACACACACACACGCACACACAAACTGACTTACCTGCACGGCCACCTTGGACAGTCGTTCCAGCTCCAGCTGAGTCTCCTGAAGGCTGTGGTCGCCTGCAGCCCAAGCCTGCACAAACAAACACACGCCACACACAAACTGACTACCGCGCGGCCACTTGGCAGTGTTCCCAGCTCTAAATGAGTCTCATGTAAGGCGTGCGCCTGCAGCCAAGCCTCCACACAACACACGCACACACAAACTGACTTACCTGCGCGGCCACCTTGGACACTCGTTCAGCTCTAACTGAGTATCCTGAAGGTGTATGGTAGCATGAGACCGAAGCCTGCCACACACACACGCACACACAAAATGACTTACAGGCGATGGCACCTTGGACACGCGCTTTCCAGCTCTAAACTGAGTATATGTAGGCTGTTGGTCGCTGCAGCCCAAGCCGAACACACACACAAAACTGACGAACCGGCGCAAGCCACCTGGACAGCGTTTAGCTCCAGTGTGGGGGTCCTGGAAGGCTTCTGGTCCCCTGCCCCCCCCAGCCTCCCCACCCCCCACCCCACGGCCACCCCACAACATTCCCCCCCTTTTTCTGGG